>VXBB01017811.1:83660-108436 GCA_013399915.1 Illadopsis cleaveri | reverse complement strand
TTTTGGTTCTTTGTTTTTGTTTTTGTTTTTTAATGAAATGTTTTGCTAGTTTTTGTGTTTATTTACATTCCCATATATATATGTATATATATATGTAGGAGTTTTTTAGCCAAATTCTAGTTATAGGGATAATTTTAAAGCATGCATCCACATTTCCATTGAGAAACCTGGGAAAAACTGTGTGAAGCAACAGGATATTCCTCAGTGACTGACACTTCCTTGTTCATTAAATCAGTGAATTAAAGAGCTTCAGAAAATAGTACTTTATGAAAAAATACAAGAAAACCAGGAGAAGATAAAATAAATTAAGGGAAACGTCCCCCATTTCCAAATGTACTGGGTCAGACTGGGATGGAGTTANTTGCTCGTTAGAGCTCACGGCTCGTGGGTCTGTAAATAGATAAGAAATAATAAACATCCAAGTCCAAACACAAAACCTGCGTTTCCTGTGTATTAATCCCAACCCTGGCAGAGAGAAAAAAAAGCCAGAACCATCACAGTGGAAAGATCAGAAATGTCATAAAAAGTAATAAAATATAGAATATAAATTGACCAAGGACTCATAAAGATTTATAATAATTTAGATTGGAAGTGAACCTCTGATGCTTCCAGTGCAACCTCCCACTGAAAGCGAGTTGGGTTCAAGGTTAGGGGAGACTGCCCAAAACATTTCCCAGCTGAGTTTTGAGTATCTCCAAGGATGATGATTTTCCTGTTTCATTTCCAGCTGGCTCCCTTTCCTCCCAGCCTGATACTCCTGATTTCCAAGGCAGGAATTTATCAGTGCCTGTTTGACCCAGGCACAGAAACTTTGGGCACTCAGGTGTGGACAAACTTTGGTCTCAGAACTGGAACAGTTCACACCCCTGAATGTTATTGAGCTTCTCTTACATTTTTTTCTCCAAAGGCCTCCAAACATTCCACTGATATGCAGACTATAAACACAAATTGCTGTCTAACCAGCCATGGCTCTCCTCGGAAAGCATTTCCATTTCCTTCCCTGTCTCCATAGCAGAAATCAGAAGACAAAATTCATCTGCCAGAAGTTGCCCATGACTTCAGAAGTCCCATTTAGTGTTTTTGACTCTCGGGTTGCTGTCCCAATCTCCAGACAGCATTTCCCATATAAAATACCTATAACAATCCCAAATCCAATATATTAAGGCACCTGAAGAAGAGCTTAAAACCTTTGTTTAATCAGAAATAATAACCTGAAATAATACATAAAACAGTCTGCCCACACTGGTGGAATAAAGAAATGGATCCTGCCTCATTGTATGGAATTTGGGCTTACCCACCAGTCAGTTAAACTTATTTTATGATAAGAACATGAAAAATATGACAGAAAAGCTCAGTGATTCAGTGTGAAATTAGAAATGGTTTTACTTCATTTAAAAAAAGTGGAAAAGAAAGCAAACCATAGTGATAATAAATTCTTAATTTAAAAGACCCATTCCCAACAAACGACATCGGTGTGCAGGAATGAAATTAAGCAGAGACAGACAGATAAATATCTGCCTGTATCATTCCTTCCTGAACCGTGTCTGACTCCAAATCTCAAAATGACCCTTAAAAATGGCAGATACATTTTCAGGGTTCAGAAAAAATAATTTTTGCCTCAGGTGGTGGGGAGTTATGTCAAGTTATTGTTTAGAACTTCCTCTGGATCAAGCAAGCTGAGGCAAACAGTTTTTGGAGGATGAGGAAAGAATCCAGTGGTACCTGGATCACTCGTGTGACATTTCTTAGTGGACTCTCCCTGCAGGGTGGGAACCATCAGCTGAAGCAAAGCAGTGTTGCTGAGATGGTTCTAGGGAACTGGAAGCTGATTTTAGTCCAAAAGGACAACACTAGGTGATGACAACTGGAGAATGTAAGAAAGTGGAAAAGCAAAGCAGGAAAAGAGCAATCGCTCTGGTGTGTGAAATGGAATTCCAAAAGCAAGATGATTCCTACAGAAATACATAAAATGTAGATGCCTCCAGGAAGTGGCCTTGGACCCTGCCCACCCAGAAGCTGATCTTGGACCCTCTCCTCTCTGGTTCCTCATGCACAGACACCTAAGGAAGCAAACGGGTCTCTCTGCAGACCCCCAGACCTCATGGTCTCTCTGGCTTGGACCCCTTTGCCCCTCCAGCAGCCAGCTCAGCAATCTTGCATCTCTCCCATATCCAGCCCAGACCTTTGTCCATCCCAACACCTGGCTTCCAAGTCTCTTATCTCCCTGACCTGCCCCTTTATCCCACTTTATCCTATACTTGTTCCTCCCCAAACCAGCCAAAATACTCCCTTTCCCCTCTAGTTCCTCCCACTAACATCCTGCAAGGAGCCTCTTGTCCCCATCATCTCTATCACCCAACATGTGGGATTGAGGCTCTCCTGGGAACCCTGGGACCAGCAGGGTCCTGGGATTGATGCTCTGTGCAAGTATTGGGGTCTGTCACCCCCACAGGGTTCCTCTGTGCTCCTCTGTGTGCCGGGTAAAAGCCTTTAACCACAGGAGCTAAAAGGTCTCCTTAAAATCCATTGTCTCCTTATCTGCCCTCAGTTACTTCAAATGACACTCCTGGCTCTTCAGATCTGTGGGTTTTTTTCCAACCATGAAATTTCTCTGTGTCTCTCCCCACCTATTTTATTGACTGCCAGAGAAACATGCATTAAGCCCAGTTCATTTTCACACGAGGGTTTAGATCCTTGAGATATCTGTATTGCAGACTTCTCTGGGCAAATTGCCTGAAAGTTGCTTCAAAAACCAAAACCATCCCCCTAAAAAACCCAACTAAACAATACCCCAGACCTCCTGCTGTCAGAAATATTATTATCTTCTATATATTCTCCTTGGTCTGCAGACAAGCACCACACAGATGTTCAATTCCTTCATGCTGCCATCCATGTTTAAAGAAAGCTGCTTTCCTGATGAGGCTATAAATTGTTTTATTCTTCAGCAGATGCTTATTTATTGACTTGCCTTTCTCATGCACCAGAAATCCCCCCAGCCTCTCCCTGGAGAAACAGACATCTCCTGCTTGTCATCGTAGCGATTCCTTTTTTAGGAAACCTTCTTAGGAAAATTTTTAGATTTCAACAGCCTCAAACTCCCATCCCCCTTGGCCCTAAATGCCCACTTGTTCTTGCACATGCTGCTGCCAGTGGGAAGAAGCTGGTGACTGCATGATTAATCTCACATCCCACATCTCACACAGAAATCAAGACGGTGCTGTTGCTGCCTACTCCTCTCTGGTGGAGTCAGACTGAGGCAACAAGCAAATAAAGTGAGGACCATGTGCAGAAAAGTGGCTGGGGATGGCCATGACATGGGGCCTAAGTCCCAATAGAGGTCAAATGTCCAAGGAAATCCTTGACTCCTTCCTCCTGAAATGCAGTAGCTCCTCTAATGAAATAAAAATCTCACCTTTGGGGAAAAAAAAAAAGAAAGCCTTGGAAAAAAATCTCCAGCAGGATTTGGGACTGAGTATAAGCTTTGGGTAGAAAACATCTAACCAAGTTTTAAGTACTTTTATCTGTTATAGCTTTAGGGGTTTTTTTTAATGCTTTACCTACAGACTGGAACCTGGTGACACATTTTTAAAAGTTCAACCAGTGTAGGATAACTCATGGTCTTTCAAGAAGAAAAGAGACACAGCCAAATAATCACCCATTTAGCTAAATCCTCATTAAATGCTTGCTGCCCCTGGGCCTCAATGAGATTCTAACATAACCCAAGCAGGAATCAGTGGATCAGGGGACAAAAACCAATTCTATTTTTAAATTGATAATTGAAATAAGGCATCTCAGATGGTTTGGAGTGGTTTGAGAGGATTTGATGTAAAACCTTTCCTTGTATTGGTTACCCACAGCTCCACAGTCCCACCAGCTACCAAAGAGATGAACTTGGGCCAGCACTGAGTAAATCCTGTCTTTATATCAAGGGGAGTGATAAATAAAAATTAACTGACTGGTTGGACTTGTGGTGAATCTGCTTAGGCTTTTGAACCTTTTTTCACCTGAATCCTACTTACTGCCCATCAAATGCAACCAAATCCCAAATGTCTTTAATTCCAGAGGACGCAAATGGCCAGGATTTAGTTTGTTTTCATTTTGCAGACCCCCATTGCCTTTGATTTGCCTCCTCTCTGGACTTTTCTCCTTCTTCACTCTGCTGTTGACCCCATGCCAGACTAATGCAAACGTGGTTGGAATTTATTCCTTCTAAAAAGTACCAGATCAGAATATAAACCCATCTGGGCTCAGCCTGTGGCTCCACTGCTGACTTTCTGTGAGGGCTTGGCAGATCTCTCAGCTTTTTTTATCAGCTTCCCCTTATCAGATCTGCTGGCCAGGATTATGAGCCCTGTGGGATGGGAGACATCTCTCACTGCATTTCAGCCCCACATGGGACCTGATAAAACCTGATAAAAAACTTTTGTAGGGCCCAAAATATGTTTTCTACACCAATGAAAGCTGATGACTGGTGGTCTAAGGGTGCAGATATTCTCCTCAGCTTGAATAATTCAAACCATTTTCCTTGGGTCATTTATCTCTTTTGGGGATGACATAACACAGGTCAGGAAGAAAAAGTAATTTTGGATTTCCTTGCAACAGAGGAAGGTTGGGATGGGATATTTGTCCTGCCATTTCCTCAAAGGGAAATATGAGTGCTGTTCATTTTCCATGGGACCACAGATGTTCTGAGTTTAGGATTGCCAAGAGGATCTGTATGAGCTGTGTACTCATTAAATTCCCAGTATTGTTAAATTTGTGGGTTCTAGGGGAGCGTCTCAGCCAGGTTTGAGAGACCTTGGCTTGACAGTGAGAGCTGACACCACTCACAGGGGAGGACATCAACCTCCCCCACCACAACACTGCACCCTTTGGTTTTTGTTAGACCCCTGAGTTCAATTAAAACCCATCTTTAAGCCCCATAATTTGTGAGGTTTGTCCCCTTCAATTGGTGACACACAAAACCTGAGGATGAAGCCTGGGAGAAGCAGGGAAAGGAGCAACCTAGGGAAAAGCAGGGCTTTTCCTGCTGTAGATGCAGCAAAGTCTTGGATAAATCACAATATACAAATAAGGCAGCACAGGACTGCAGATGTTGGCAATATTTGCATGTTCTTACAGCTTCATTGAGCCGCAGATGGACACCAGCCTAAGGTGAGTTGCTTTTCTCCATTAAAACAAAAATCCTGCACTTTACTCTCCTCTATTTTGCCTGTCTCTCTCTGTTGCACAGTCAAATTAGCATCTTTACTATACTGAGTTACATTCACCACTTCAAGTTTAAAATATATGGGATAACTGTGCGTTAAGTGGCTGTCTGTGCATACAGATATATATTATTATGGGAGATTCCTGGTTTTCAGCTTCGCTTTGCAAGCACTAAAATCAGCTGTACATTCCTCGTTCCTTAATTTGCATGTTTACTTGCAGTCTTACATCTTTTTTTATTAAAATTTACTTCCAGATCACAGAACATTGCCTAATCACCAAGCTGCTTGTACTTAATAAATCATCTCAACCTCCAACTGGGGATGTGTTTTTTAAAGCAGATTTCAACCTCAACATTGAAGTTTGTCTAATTAGCTGCATTCTGGTGTTTTTTAAAAGGAACAGAATAGAAGACAAGAGGAAAAGGCCTTGAGTTGTGCCTGGGGGGGCCCAGATTGGATATTAGGAAAAATCTTTTTTATTGAAAGGGTGGTCAGGCATTGGAACAGGGAAGTGATGAGATCAGCAACCTTGGAAATGTTGAAAAAATGTGTAGGTTTGGAACCTGGGGACATGGTTCAGCTGTGGACTTGGCAGTGCTGGGTTAATGGTTGGAATTGGTGATCTTAGAGGCTTTTCCAATCTAAACAATTCTCTGATTCTGTGAATGGTGGAGTTTTTAGTTTGAACTTAAGAAAATGAAGGTTGAGCTGAGCTGACCGTGTTTACTCTAGAGATTGCTTTTGAGGGCTGGCACTGAGGTTACCAAACTCTTTCCCCTTCACACAGGTGCATATGAGGCCTGATCCTGCAGCCAGGTGAGCTGTTCAGATCCCAGAGAAAGCATTTTTCCAGACATCTGTAAATTCCCTTCTGCAGATAGATGCTGGGCTTTAAGGAGGTTTATTGTAAATCTTTCTTCCCTTCTTCTCCAACAGCCAATAATCCTCTTTCACTATGGATGGAACCTTAACATTAGGGCGCTACAAAAGATTAATTTTAATTTTTGAAACAAATCCACCTCTGATGTGGAGTGAGGCCAGCATATGCCTCACACTCTTGGTGCAGAAATTACCACTCAGACCACTTCCCTGAAATTCCCTCATATTTAGACTTTCTCCTGCTCCTGTATTTTTTAAAAAATTTTTTATATATATATTTTTTGTTTGTTTGTTTTTTTCATGCCTGTTCTCCTGTCTTTTAGTTTCAGGACACATTAACCTAAGAAGGCAATAAAAAGAAGAAAACAGGTATTTAAGAAAATATCAAATTCCAAAGCTTGCATGAAAGAACACCCTGCTGCAGGAGTAATTTCTGCTAAACAGATGCAGTTGGGAAATGAGGCCTTATTATCAGGGATCACAGTTATTCCCTGCACAGTTTAGCAGCCACATTTGTCTTGACCTGATGTTTCACATTTTATCCACGTCGTGCTGGGAATTCAGAAAAAGGGTGAGAGGGGGAGAAATCCCTCTCCATGTTCACAGTTCATTATACATTCAAAATTCCTTTGAAAGCCTCTCACACTGAATAATAAGTTGCAGAGCTCTCCCAGTGCTCCCTGTCTCTGAGGCCATGGTACAAATCGTTTCCCAGTAATTATGGAGGGGTAAAAAAAAGAAAAAAAGAAATTAATTATACCAATTTGAAAACTCCAGAATGACCTTGGAAAAACTTCTAAGGTCAGCCAGGATGGTGTCCCTGTTGTCCTAGACTGGATCCCACCTTTGTTATTCCTCAGAGGAATAGCCCAGTCTTTTCCCCAGTGTTTCTTACGAAGATAGAGCTGAAGAATGTGGTTATTTGTGTTCAGCATATAGCAAACAGAATATACAGGATGTAATGGGAGAGTGGGGGAGTTTCTGGGGATCTTCCCAAGCAACATCTCCCACATGGATTTGTTCTTTCTCTGTTCCTGACCTACAAACTTCCATCCACCCATTGCTGCCTTCACAGTAAGGCCGTGTGATCTACTTTGGCAGAAACAAAAAAAAAAACCCACACAAGAAGCAGATCTGATTTCCAGGATCAGCACTGCCTCATCCAGGCAGAGCCATAGGATCCTCTTCCAGTTTTGGGGCTTACCAGAGGAGAGGGGTTGAATTCACCTGTGACATCCCAAATCTGCTGGAGTGTATCCAGAGAAGGGAATGGAGCTGAGGAAGGGCCTGGAGCACCAGGAGTGGCTGAGGGAGCTGGGAAAGGGGCTCAGCCTGGAGAAAAGGAGGCTCAGGGGGGCCCTCCTGGCTCTGCACAAGTCCCTGACAGGAGGGGACAGCCATGGGAGTCAGGCTCTGCTCCTGGGGGACAGCAATGGAACAAGATGAAGTGGCCTCATATTGTGCAAGGAGAGGTTTAGGTTGGATATTAGGGAAAACTTCTTCACTGAAAGGCTGGTCAGGTGTTGGAACAGGCTGCCCAGGGCAGTGGTGGAGCCACCATCCCTGGGGGGGTTTAAAAGTTGGGTAGATGTGGCCCTTGGGGACAGGGTTTAATGATGGATGTGGCAGTGCTGAGTGAGTGCTGCACTCAGTGATCTCAGACAGCTTTTCCAACCTAAATGATTCTGTGAGTCCATGACTAAATAACTGCTCTTGTAGTTTCAAGACAGAAGTTTTCCTTTTTTTCCTGTGTGTTTCTCAAGGCAGGAGGACTCTTTGCTCCAGCCCCAGAAATGGGCACAGGGTGTTTTCACATGAAAAGATCCATCCCTTTGATAAACCCCTGGTAAATGTCAGTAGATCTCCATAGCCAGACATGAACTGTCAAATGAAAAACTTGAATACTGACCAGCACAAAACTGTCTAGTCTTCTGGTGTGGGTGAGGAACTGTACACAGGATAACCAAAAGGACACATTTGAAGGTGACAGAAAGGACCAATTTTCCATTTGGTGAACACGTAGGTGCAGGAGACCCAGTTGCAGCAGGTGGCACACAGGCCAGTTTTCCAGGCAGGAA
This sequence comes from Illadopsis cleaveri, assembly GCA_013399915.1. Lineage (NCBI taxonomy): Eukaryota > Metazoa > Chordata > Aves > Passeriformes > Timaliidae > Illadopsis > Illadopsis cleaveri. Next base: position 100,269 of record VXBB01017811.1, on the reverse strand, counting down.
TAAAGGAATAAAGGAAGATTTAGGGAGGCACATGGGCCATCCTGCAGTATGACAGCTATTGCATCTTTTTTTTAAGCTGATACAGCAAATTGGAGGTTGGGTAATGAGGATGTGGGCATTATCTGACATCCCAGGACAAGCCCTGGGCCCTACTCACATGACAACTGGTGATGGTGCTTGAAAGAGGCTTCTGTAGCTGTGATCCCAGCTCACAGCCCAAACTACTCACTTCCCCCATATTCCCTTACCTGTGACCCTGGAGTACCCAAGGCAGAGCTTGTCCCATCCCTTCCATGCTCACCTTGGTGGTGCCAAGAGCTGGGCAAAAGTAGGAGTTCCTCACATGTGCCTGAAATCCAAGGAGCTCTTGGGATCCTACTGCAATTCTGCAGCTCCTCTGCCAGGGCTGCAGTCCTAAGGATTCACCTGGATGCTGAACAGCCTCACTGAGATCACAGGAACCTGAAATGGCTCATTTAGGTGCAAAATCCAGCTTTCAGTCACAGCAGGTGACTCAGAGGGAGGGAAATGCCCGTTGTCACATGGACATAAAGAAGGAAACTCAAGGCAGAGGCTGTGCCAAACAAGAGGCAAAGAGGGCATCCAGCAGTGGGACTCAGCACCTCCTGCTTTTCCAGGCAACTCTCACTTCCCATATTCCACCTTCACTGTTTCCCCCACCATCCCATTTTGAGCTGCTATGTGTGACATCCTTTCTGGTGGTTTGACATCCTTCCTGGTGATTGATCTGAGCTATTCTTGTTTCATCAAATTAAAGGAGACAGAAAATACAACAAGGATTAACCATCGCTCCTTGCAGAAGGCTAAAAGAGGCTTCCTGCAGAAACCTATGGAAAATAAGTGTATAAAGTCACTAAAGTGGGACATAAGACACACAGTGATTGACAAAGAGCTTTTGTTCTCTTTGGTACAACAAAGCCTTTCATTTTTTAAGCACAGAATAGTCAAATATCTCACAAATGTCAGCAGTGTTAAATTAATCTTTTTTTGTTTCCTTTCTTACTGTAGCTGCTGCTTTTTCAGGCCCAGGTGGCTCTGGCTTTTCTTCACTTTCAGATAAAACAAGAATCAACTGGATGAAGCCACCAGGTTTTGAAGACGAGAGGCAGGGCAGAGTTCAGTTTAAAGATAAAAACAATGCCACATTATTTGTCTTCAAGGAGAAGGAACAGTCCTTGGCTCTGCTTAGCCTTGGCCCCCCAGTTCCAGTCAGGAGAAGATTGGTCCTTGGGGCTTCCCCTGGCCAAGTTCACAGCAGCCCCTTTCCTTTCTCTCACCACTGCAAGGGAACGCACATTTCTCATCCTGACCATCCATTTTCAAGCCTTGTGCCAAATTTCAAGCACCTAAAGGAGAAAGTTTTGAACTTTTCGACATTTTTTACGTCAAGGTTGAGAGGTGGAGGGGGACTGGAAATTGCTGTGTGGCACAAGAACAACCCATGACCTTCCAACTCGTGTGATAGCACCAATTACTTTATTATTTTCCTCCCTGGAATGATCTATTTTACACAGCAAATTGCTTCAGAATACTTATTTTCCAGAAATCTTGTGAGTAAATCTTATTTTTTAAAAGTCAGACAGGCATTTATGGACCCGAGCTCCACTGAATATCAAAGAGATGTGAGACTCATTTCGGCACACTTTAATGTTTAAGTTTAAAGTTATATTTTATGGCATTAATTCCACCACTGACATTGTTGGAGTTGTATCTTGCTCTGGGAGCATTCCCAGCAAGACCCAGTGGTTACAGAGGCAGTGATGAATTATTTTCTGTGATGTAAATGGCACAGAATTGGGCTCCTTGTGTCCAAATTCATGTGTTTTTGTAAAAATCTGAGTCGATTACTGACATCCAAGTATTACAGTAATGACCAAGCGTAGCAGGAAACAGAAAAAAATCATAGATTGAGTACAAAGAATCCATAAACAGCAAACTAATAATATTGTGGCATTATTTAAACAACGTTTAAATTATTTAAAAACTTCAGTAAATGTGTTTTGACCTTCGTCATGCGTCGTTCGGTCCAAAAGGAAACGTTTTAAGCTTTTATGTTTTAAATTTCACTTCTCCCTGGTGAGGGAAACAAAAATGCCAGCCAATAAAATATTCAATAAACTGTACTTCCAGAAGGCTGTTTTTTAATAGAATAAATAATTAATTTTTCAAAGTAAAAGCTTGAATTATCTTAATTTTAGCCTTCATTTGGCTCAGTAAGAATAAATCAGGTATCTAGTGAGGAAGAGTGACAGGTGAGAGTTGAGCAGCACCAACAATAGTTCTGTAAGGACCTACATTTTCTCAGTTGAAGATTCAGGGAGTTGACTGAGGCTGTGGAGAAGCAGGAAGCAACCATAAAGGATCATCTCCCACCTCCAGCTACCATTAATCATCTACACTTTTTGTACCTCCTCACCCACCCACTCATTCCAGGACAGGGCTAAGCCACGGGAGATGCCTTCAGGAGGTGCCTCCCTCTCTCAGGTTGGCCTTAGAGAGCCTAAAGGGGCAGATCAGACCCCAGCCCTGGAATTACAGGGTGTTAGCCCACAATATCCTCCTACAGTACAAAACAAATTCATCTTTGTTTCTACTGTTGTAATTTATCAACCTCTTCCACTGATGCTCTGGGCCAGACCCTGCAGTGCTGCTCATTCCATCCCAGGAAAACCTGGCTGGTTACATCTGGAATTCTCTAATGCAAAGCTGGCAGTGTGGATGTTTCAGCTCTGGGGATAAGCACAGAATGCAGGATTTTAATTTCATTTCTTTTTTTTCCCAACCATCTAAAATGAAGAAGTGAAGAGGATGTCAAAAATTAATTTGAGCTCATTTTGAATCATTTCATTTGAACTGAAATTAAATGTTCCATGAATGTAAGGGGATTAAACCAATTATTTTTTGGGTCATTTTTCAATCTAAAGCACTGCTCTCAAAATGAAATAGCAGAATGTTTTGTTTAGCAAATCTGAGAGCAACACTTTGCTCTTCATGCTATTTTTAAAGATTTTTTCAGTCCGAAGTTATTTACCAAATTTGACCAAGAGCCAGACATAGCTTTAGTCTCTCTAAACTTTATTTTCCAATAAATTCACTGCCTAGTTTACTGAAATATTTTCAAGACCTAAAGCCACTTCTCTCTTTCCTAACCTTCACAGTAATTGTGGTTCGTACAGAGCATTACTAAAGCACTTAGAACTTGTTTATGAAAACATAAATGAGTTGTAAATTCACTGGATGCACTGGCTTGGGAAAAGTGAAATAACACTAAAACAGCTCAGTGTTAATGTTCAGCACCCTCTGATGAATGTTAACTTACAACCAATCTGCTCCACCTCTGTGTTTCCTTGGGTGGAAAGTGTGAGCAGACCTTTTTCGCTCCCACACTTGATTTTCTCAAGGGCTATAAAATTGCACTTTATCTCCGGAATAAACCCAATTGCTGAAAAAAATAAAATGATTTCTTAGTCACTTCTTTATCCCAGTTATTAATACTTCTTACTAAGCTGTCAGCTGCAGCCTGCTGAGCAATCAATAATTACGGCTCTCTTTACACATTCAACAAAAAGCCTCCATAATGAATGGCAGTAGCAAAGGTTGCTGTCACTTGAGAACTCCCCACAGAATTTGGTTTAAATATTGTAATTCCATCTGCTCCTTCTCCTGCTTATGCATTTCTGTGGCTCAGGGTGATGTGCTGGAATCCAGGCAGTGACTTGTTATTGATGAGAGCAATTACGGAGAGGGAAAATATATTTCAATTCCTTTCTGGGATACTTTAATGAACACCAACGCAGGCAGAAAGAAAAAAGGTGTCCTAGCATTTTCATAAAGGCACAAAAGGAAATAGAAACGGTGCCTAAATTAGACAGTTGCCCATGGAGGTTATCCTAATTAATATCAGTGATTTGTCACAAAGCAGCTCACGGAGTAATTGCTGCTGAGCCCGGAAAGCCAAAGGGATTGCTCAGGGCTGAGCAATGCACAGGTGATTTCAATCTCCAGGAGATTTGATTCATTCCTCCCTGCACTGAAATCAAATCTTTTCATGGAAAGAGGAGCATCTGTCTCAAGTTCAGGGGCTGGGGAAGGCACTGGGGTGCCTGGATTGCTGACATCCATCCATTGACAGAGAGGACTGACTGCATGCACCTGCCCTGAAGACAATACCTGTCAGTGAATGGCATCCTCTACCATCACTGCTCTCCTGATGCCAGCAAGTGAAAACTGACAGCTCCAACCATTAAAATCAGTCCACAGCTATAGGGGAGTTAATAGTGCTGCCTGAAGTCACATCCTAATGACTTTTCTTAACTGGGAAATGTGTTCTGCAAAATCTACATTGTTCTCAGTGACATTTACACTGATCATTATTCATGAAAAAAAGGAGCATCTCTCTGTATTTTCTGTTTTGTTCTCTACCACTTGTTTCCTGCTTTGCTCCAAGAAAGACCTCCAGGCACCTGTCTCACACTGCCTCGTGTGGGGTCTGACCAGCCAAGAGCAGACAGGGCTCTTCCAAACCACATGGGAGAGGTCTGTGCCTTTGCCTCTCTATTTTCCGTGTCAGATGGAGCTGATTCTAAATTAAACTTCTGAAGATTTGTGTTCTGAGAGGGGAATGAAGCTCGTCTGTGTCATCAGAGAGCAGCACAGACAAATGGAACTGCAAGGTTTGGCCTCAGAAATGGTGGGGCTGTGTTGAAATTCCTTGCTCCAATATAAATGCTACCCAAATTGAACCCATGCCTACCTGTGGTGGGACCACAATCCTGGGAGAGGGGCAGTGAAAGGAGCAACCTGCTTTGCAGATGAGCCCTGGGTAAAGCCCTGAAAACTAATTAAAACCATAGCATAGTGATGGAAATGGGTATCTGCTCTCTGAACAATGCAATTCCTTTATGGAAATAAGGATAATGGCTTTCTTATCCATTTTAAAGCAGGTGTATAGAGTGATGCACCCAGCAGGGAATGGGTGCATTTCCTGGGAATACATTGGGGTAAGGAAATGAAGAGCAGTGAGGATGAGCATTGAAATGAAATCTCTTCCAGAGAGCTCTGCCCCCTGAGTCGCTGCCCCATCACCTGGCATGTCACACAGCACCAGTGCCATGGAGCCATAGCAGGGCCTGTGGGGGGACACCAGCAGAGAAACAGGGTGGTGGGGACAGAATCACAGAGTCACTGAATGGTTTTGTTTGGAAAGGACCTTAAAGATCATTAATTCCAACCCCCTGCCATGGGCAGGGGCACCTTCCACTGGCCCAGGTTGCTCAGAGCCCTGTGAACTTGTCCTTGAAGTCTTCCAGGGATGGGGAATCCACAGCCTCTCCGTACAGCCTGTTCCCAGAACACTTAACTGGCACAAGGGTGGCTCCATGGGGTCGTGTAGGTCAGCCAAGCCTTAGCCAAAATGGTTTAGTAAGAGCTGAAAGCCTCAGCATTGTCTTCTTGTAGCAATTAAAACTCATGTAGTCAGAAGCCCCTGCAATAAAATGGGGCAGAGAAAAGAACTTAAAAGCCATATTTTGCTCACACAGCTCAGCTTGAATACATTTACACTTTGAGAATTAAAGGCTTTTCATTTCTCGCCTAAGTTTTAGCATGTTTTCTGTGGTGAATTTATGGCTGTGAGATTGCCTCAGCTAAGAATTGCTGGGAGTGAAAAGCACAGCTCTCTATCCAGCCAGTGCCATGAATAATGTGTGCATGTGCTCTCACATAAACCCATGTGTGCTGTTGTCATTTTTGTACATTCTGAGATTTATGGAATGCAAAATGCAATCCCTGAATGCTGGCAGTCCTCACCAAGAATAAAATCCAAGAGTGAAAAATGTATGGGGATGTCAAAGAACAGAAAGATCCTTATCAGGAAACATGTTCAGGAAATACAAGTTGGTCACCTCTGAGGAGGTTTCATTTTAGGAATCAGAATCATCAGTCATTTTTTGTCCTTAGAAGTTGCCTTATTCTTTTTTTCCTGGTAAATATAGAGACCACACAGACACACACACACACAGAGTCACAGAACTTCTTTAAGGGAGGATTTCCAAAAAAAACCACCATAAAGCAAGCTTTTTCCAGCATCTTTGGTACCTAGTTAGTTCCTAATCCTTTTGGGGGCCTGAAGTGCCTAATCCTGCACACTGCAAGTGGCTTCACGTTTGCCACAATTCCTGCTCTTAATATAGACATTGTGTACCTACAAATGACAGGTGCATGAGAATGAAAGGTCACTTTTAGTGGAGCTGGGATGTGGTATTCCATCTCCTTAAAAACAAGGAGAATGAAGTAAACAACATGGAGAGATTCTGAGTTATCCTGTTGTCTTCAGAGTCAGGTCAAAGCAAAACTCTTCTCCACAATCTGTAACCTCAGACAAATAATTTAATTTCTCTGTATGCTACATTTAATAATTTCTTAACCCAACTGATCTCTGTCTAGACATTTATGAAACAAGTAATTTTCAATCTCAAAACAGAGAGAGGGATCATTCCATCTTCCAGAGCATCCTGGACACACAAAAACCATCCCAAAACACCATTCAGCCTCTCGGTTCCCAGTCAGGACCTCTCTCAAAGGATGTGCAAGGCTGAGGTTTGAGGCTTCAGTCATCTGAGGTTGAATAATGGGGCTTTTCCTCCAGCAGTAGGATCCAGCTCTTGGGCAAGGACAAGAGGATTGGGATTGGATGATCTTTAAGGTACCTCCCAGCCCAAACAACTCTGTGATTCCGTGACACAGCCAAAATATGTACAAACCACAATGGGAAGGGATTTCCTTCCTTTCTAGATTTTCTCTCTCTGTGCTAATATGTGAAATCTTCCTGTAGAGAGGACATGGTTCAGTCTGTAGAGGCTGGAGGATGTGGGAAAACCAACTGGGAAACACCAAGGATGATATCCAGGGAAAAGACACACCAGGCTAAATTATAGTTACACATCTCAGCTATTCTTGGTCACATCACAGGGTCTGACAGGAGAAATGCAATGCAGCAAGTTTTGCTTTTTTTTTTCTCTTTAAACCAACAGCTTTCAAATTTCCACAGAGAAACAACCAAGAGCTGCAAACATGATGTATTTTTAGCAATTTTGGGTGAGGACATCAATTAAGGCAGGACATTATTAATATATACATATTATACATATTATGTATAATGTATATATATTATATATACATTATACATTATGCATTATACATTATATATTATGCATGTATATATATAATATTATATATATTATACATATTATAAAATATACAACATTATTATTATTATTATTATATTTAACTATAAAGCCTGACAAAAGCATAATCCCAGTCAATCACAAATTAATTTCAAATACACACTTTTCCTAGTAAATAGATATCTGTATTTTTCAAAGATCTATTTCGTATATGTCCCATGCATAGCATGAGGTGTTAGGCTAAACTTGGGGCCAAATGTTCAATATTTGAGTTCCTAAAGTTAAATGGATGTATTAAAACAAAATATTTGAGTCACTACTGGAGCTCATGGTTGCTTGAGGCACCCAGTCTTTCAGATTTAAGAGGGTTTTTAACAGTGGGAGACAGGTAAATATTAAAATGGAAAGAAATGTTTAAAGTGATGCTCCTTTTCCCGTCTCCCATCTCTCAGCCCTCCATTCTGAGTCCAATCTCAGATCCTCCAGCACAGGCCACTCCTCACCTCCTGCTCCAATCCCTAACCCTATAATATCATGGATTTTCCATCCAGCCTACACCTTTAAGCAGCCCTCTGAAATTATCATTAAGATCTCTGAAATAGGAAGATGTTAAGTGCTGGTATCTAACACAATCTGTCCTTCTCTCAATAGGTAAAGACTTCCTGAAGTAGCTGCTTCCTCCAAGGAGAACAAGAGAGCCATGGATTTTTACTCCTATCTCCAGCTCCTGGCTCTCAGCTCTCCAAATCAATGATGTTTGCTAATCTGGCCACATCAATGTTTCATATTCCTGGAGAAATCTGTCACTACTTCAGCCTGAAAATAGCCTGACCCAGTTTGGTGGAATGGTTCTGAAGAGGAATTCAATGTTTCTAAAAATTTGCTGGATTTTTTCCCCCTTTAACTGGTTGAGTAGTTTAAAAGAGAGGGGCAGGATCCTTGTTTATTAGCAAGTTGATTCCCATCTTTTGAGGGTTTTTAAATAAAAGATGTTTTTTTAGAGCTAATAATATCTTAGCTTTTTACAGGCATACTTATCAGTGTGCTGAACAAAACCTTCAAGAATAATGTAATTTTTTTTGTGTGTGTGATTTCAAAACAATATTTAGGGAACCCTTACCACGAAGAGCTGCTAATGTGTATTTAAATTGTACTTTTCATAATATCCTGGAACCTTTAGCAGCAGATAATCATGAACTGCTTCATGCATGGGATATCCTTTATATTTACTAATCTGAAGCACTTTTAGTGCTTTTATTTTAGTTTCTTTGAAAGAAGGAGAATAGCCAGAAACTCTCCAAACTAAAAATAAAAAGATCATTTTGCTACCAGACCCTGAAGGGCAGTATAAGGGAATTTAGGAAAATCATATGGGTGACTGGAGGATGTCATCCTGTTTATTTATTTCAGGTCTTGTCCTGCACCAAGAATATCTTGAGCAAACAGGGCAGAGCCCCAGAGAAGCTGCCAACACGAGCTCCAGGATAAGCATGGGGCTTGAAGAAGAAGAATTTACTAAAAATTGAGATGAGAGAGCACCCAGGAATTGTGTGGGATCTCAGTTTTGTCACACAACAAAAGCAGAGTGGGCTAAGCAGCATCTTTTGCCCAAGTTTTTGTCACTGTTGTCTGTCTTGGTTTGGAAAGACAGGTGTTTGCCAGGAGAATCTGGAGCTTCCCTTGGAATNCTGGAAGAGATAAAGAACACTGCCCCAGCTGGATTTAACATCTGGCCCATTAACAGAAGATACCCACCTCCCTCCCCACTAGAGTTATGAGATAAAGAAAAACATCTCTACAACCATCTGTTTCAACAGATTGGGCATAGAATACATCTTGCTTGGCAACTCAATACATTGTCCCAAAGTCATGTTGTTTCATCAGCAAACTTTCCAGGCAGCCCTGGGCAGGTTACAGAGGATGATTCAGAGCCTGGTGAACTCAGCAGAGAGGTGATATTTAATTCTGGGAGTGGTGATATTTAATTCTGGGAGTGGTGGTGGGAGCACTGGTGAGGGAGGGAGCACCACGGCAGCTGGGCTGGGGCTTGCTGGGAGAAGCAGCAGCTCTACGCTGCTCTGTGTGAATAAATCTCCATGTCTGATTAATTTAGCACCAGCCCTGCCTGCCTACACAGTTCAGATTTTTCACCTGAGATGGGAATGAACGATTCCACACTCCCTGTTTGTTACCAGCAGCCCCTTGTGCTGCCAGCGGAGTTGATCTGTGAGAACACGAGGTCACAGGGAAGGGTGTGGGTGTTGTATTGCTCTGAGTAAACATCAAACACAGTAACCCCCAGATCACAGAAATGAGGAGCCTTGACAAAAGGGATCAGAACAGAAGGAGCAGAATGCAGAGAAATTCCACTTTACCTCTACAGATGCAAAAAACCTGTTGATATGAAGCAAAGGAAACCTGCATATTTCTCATCTAACAGGCTTTTTTTTGTATATATTCCCCTCATATCTGATCCTAATTAACAGAAAATACTGTGTAGGCAGGTGTAGGTGGACAGTGGAAAGGGCCTGGGTTCAATTCTCAGGTGTCCATAACAAACTTTTAATCACAGCCCATCCTACCCAGTGAGCACCATGGTTTTGAAGTCCTGTTTAGCCCAAGACAGCAAACCACAGTCCTCAGCTAAATATCAAGAAAAAACCCACAGGATTAGCAAGAAGTCAAGGAAAATGTGGCCCAATTGGAAGTGTTCCAGAGCTGAGAGACAAGAATAAGCAGAGAGAAAAAGACCTGAGCATAAGGGAAAACAAAGGAATTGCAGGTGTTGGGTAAACAGAAAAAGAAACTGAAAGGGCTCAAAATAACAAATAAAATAGTTACTTTGATAGGTTGCCCACAGCTTGGCCTCACTTCTGCATAGTTGTCCAAATTTTGCTTTCTGCTTTACTACATCTGTCTGTTGTGGTTCAGCCTGTCTCCTTCTTTAAGAACTCCCAAAGATGATAAAAAATAACCCACAAATTGAGTATATCCTGGCTCTTCCCCTCAGATCTCTCCCTCTGACAAATCAAAACCCTCCTGCTTGGGACTTCCACTCACTTGGAGCTCCCTTTTAAAAATTCTGGTCTCATCCCTCAGGACTAGAAGGTACTGTGCTCTGTTTCAGGGGTGCTGCACAGTTTGTGCTCTAAAAGCTCCCCTTCCAGGTGAAATTTGTGATCTAGATTTTATTTGCATTGCAGAACTGACTTTTAATTTGTGATTTAAATGCTCTTCATAATTTGATGACTTTTGCCAGCTCCTCTCTTATAAAATTCCTTAAAATCTTCAGTGCTTTTTGTTCCTGAAGCTGCTTTCACACTGCTTGGCACGAAACCATTTTCCAGTCACACCACTGGACTCTTTGCATCTCATCAGAATCAATGTCTTCATCTTTCAACTTGAATCCTTGTCCATTTTCCCCCAGGAGAAGTCCAATAAAAGAAAGCCTTTTATTCCTTTCTTACCTCAGAGGACTCTGGCCAAACATTTCCCCAATATTGTAATGTCATTTTTGGTCTCCAGCACAAGTCAGCATGGCTGGAGGAGATCTTCATTATCCTGCTCAACCCATGAGGCTCTCCTGCAGACTTTTACAAAATATTCCAGATGCCTTTTGTCTCCTGAGATATTCAATCATTTTAAGGGATATGAGGCAGGGATTTAGAAATGCACTGATTCCTTTCCAACCCCCCCAAATGACCTTTACATTTAATGTTTCACTTTGTCATGTGCATTAGCAGCAAATTATTTCCTCCCACTGCACAACAGTCCTTGGCCCTCTAAACCACCCTTGATGGCTTCTTTAACCTCACTCTGGCAATGCAGAGGGAAAAGCAGACACAAGAGAAGCTGTCAGATTTTTAATTCATGCTGAAAAGTGCTAAGTGGGAGCTGGAAGCATCAAATCCACAGACTGGAAGAATGGAATTGAAATGAACCCATGCTGATAAACCCTCCACCAGAAGTGACCTGAAAAGGGATTATTTTCAACCAAATATCGGGTCTGACCTTCAGCCTGGCAAATTTCCTGTGCTTTTGCCCTCCATCATCACTTTGCCCTCCACTCTGCCCCACTTGCTCAAGGATGTGCATTTCAGATCACTGCCAAACCTCTGCCCACTGCCTTCTCAGGAAACATGAGCAGCCCCAAGGTGTGCAGGAGCTGTTTCTGCCTCCTGAAATCAGCAGAATTATTTCCAAACTTGGGTTGTTTGGGTTATTCTGCTTCTTAACCCAAATTATTTGGGTTGTTCTGCTTTTTCGAGGCAGCTTTGTTCCTCTGGCAGCCTCTTTGATGGGCAGATGTCCTGTGAAGGAAAATCAAAAAGTGGGATCTGAGAAGCCCAAGTTCCCCCAGGCTCTGCAGGCTGTTTCCTCTTGCACCAGCCCACCACAGCCCAGCACAACCCACCAGGTGGATTCCAGAGCCACACCCGTGCCAGCTGGAAAGCCACAGACACTGAAAATAAAGTGTTAAGCTGAGAACTTCCTGCTTTTTTTTTTTTTTCCCTCAGTGACCATTGGTTTGGGTTTCTCAGCCTCACCCAGGTGCTGATTTTTGCAATACTTGAAAGAAATTCTCTGTTAAATTTCTTTGTATTCAGAAGTTGTTGGATGAAAGTGAACAGGTGGACACAGAACCTCAAGAAGCTGAGTTTGCTTAAGGACTCAGTTGAAATAGCACTTTCACTCTGTTCACCCAAAATCTGTTGAACTTAGATGATGACAACGTCTGAAATTGCAGCATATTTGAACAAGTCTGCCTGGAACTGAACAATCTCAAAACCATTTTGGCTTGGGAGTTTGGCCTTTACCTGACCCATGTGCCAGTGTGGAAAACTGCACTGCAGCATAAGGGAAGGCAAGTCCACTGAACACAAAAAAATGGAAGGAAAATGCTCTGTGAACATTTAAATTGAACAAAGCCAATCCTAGAAAGTTTGGTGTTTGAAGGGACCCTAAAGATCATCCATTTCCACTCCCTGCCTTGGGCAGAGACACCTTTCACTGTCCCCGGTTGCTCCAAGTCCCATCCAACCTGGACTTGGACACTTCCAGGGAAGGGGAGTCCACAACTTCTCTGGGATCAAGAGGATTGGTGCTTCTTATTCCTGCATTGGCTTGGATTTTGTTCTTCCCTGTTTTACCTCTGTTAAGCACAGCCAGCTGGGAAAAGCTCATGTTGCTGCAGAAATGCCCAACACCTCAGAGTGCCTGAGCTGATGTGGCAATTACTTTTTCTGGCATTGTTGTCATGGCTTTTCTTTAATTTTTTTTTCTCCCCCAGTGCTTTGATTGTATACTGTGTACAGCTGCAATTACTGCACTGTTGAGCCTCAAATGGTAGACTGTTAGATTCAAATCCCACTTACAATTTAAATTACAGGGTTTTAAAGCTGCAGTTTGTTCTTGTGATTAAGCTGTCATCATAACTTGTAAGTCACTTTGGGGCTGAGTTTATGCAATTTGGTATAAGTAGCATGTGCAAGTGAGGGCCTTTATATCAAAAATAGTGGCTGTCAGGGAGAACTTAGTTGCCTCTACCTCTGGTAGGCTGGAAATGCTGTGGGAGTATTATGGGGAGAAAACTGTGAATTGAGTTTTCCTGCACTACAGCCCAGTGGGGTTTGTTTGGAGGAAGAGGAAGGGAACTATGTCCCACCACCACTTGTGCACAGAGCCACATTGCCAGGCAAATACCACAGGGGCTGCAGGAAGAAAGCAAGAAAGGGAAGAGTAAAATGAATGAAAATACCATAAGTAAACAAAAAGCCGTTCTGCAGAGACCAGACCATATGTGGATTTTCAGGAAGGTGTGAGCTGCTGTGCTCATTGCTGGGAAATGCCAAATCCAGTCACCTGGCAGAGGTGAGGCTGCAGTGCTGCCTGCAGTGAAGCTGAGCCTGTGTTCCCCATGGGAACACACCCAGACACAGGGACTTTACAGGAATTCCCACATGCATGTGCCCAGGCTGCTCACACGGGGCAGGGCAGGCAGAGAGCACAGCCCTGACACACTGAGAGCAGCTTGGTCTCACCCTGGAGCTCCTCTCACCAAACTCTGCTTCAAGGCAGGCTCAGGATGGAGATCAGGGAGAGGTTCTTCCCCCAGAGGGTGCTGGGCACTGCCCAGGCTCCCCAGGGAATGAGCAGTGCCCTGAGGCTGCCAGAGCTCCAGGAGGGTTTGGACAACACTCCCAGGGATGCACAGGGGGGGATTGTTGGGGGGTCTGTGCAGGGCCAGGAGTTGGGCTGGATGATCCTTGTGGGTCCCTTTCCACTCAGGATATTCTGTGATTCTGTGATTCTATGACTCGGTGATTCTGTGATTCTAATAAGGATGGGAGTCTGTTTGTGTAATGTGTTTATACAGAAAATGGGAGTCTGTTTGTGTTATGTGTTTATACAGAAATATATACATAAAATACATAAATATATATCTATTCATAGATTTGTTTTGTTAGTAGAACACACGCACAAAATGTGAATTCCTCCAGTGGCTGTGCTCAGACACAAAGTCTACCCAGCAGCTGCTCCCTGGACTCCAGTTCACCCTGTTGCTGTTACCTTGATCTAAGAAAAACTAATGAAGTTTTATCGTAGAATCACACAATGGTTTGTGTTGGAAGGGACCTTAAAACTCATCCAGTTCCACCTCCTCTGCCACGGGCAGGGACACCTCCCACTTGGCCAGGCTGCTCCAAGACATGTCCAGCCTGGACTTGGTAAGACCATAAGACCACACTGGTACCAGATGTTGCCAAAATTGAAAGCTGCTTCTTTCTCTTTTCCTAGGACCTCCTCCCCTTTTGAGAGACCTTGATGGAAAACTGTCCTGAGCAGCAATTTACACAACAGGGAATGGGAATTTTATCCCCAATCCTGCTAAAGCTGGATGTCAGCCTGCACAACCTTTTCTTTGCAACCTCAGCTTTTTCTCTGTTGTGATGCAACGGGAGAATTGAAAAGTTTTTTTTTAATTTGCTCATTTCACCAAGTTTTGCTAAGAACACAGAGCNGCAACCTCAGCTTTTTCTCTGTTGCGATGCAATGGGAGAATTGAAAAGGTTTTTTTTAATTTTGCTAGGAACACAGAGTCTGCTTAGGCATCTGCTGATGGTTGGGTGTAGAGGTTGCCACATCCTGAGCTCTGTAAAATCAGGTGGGTTTTTGGCTAATCTGTTGGTGTGCTGAGCTCTCCAGGGTGGTACAGCTGGGCCCCGAGCCAGGAAAGTTCTTTCTGCTCGAGGTGGCAAGTTCATCCTGGAAGAGGTGCTGCCACCTGCCCCACATGTGCTGCACAGCTGGGAATGTCAGCAAGGCTTGGCTTTGGACACGGTGGGGACAGAGTTCTCTTGTTCTGAAGTCTCTCTCTGCAACCTTGTGCAAGTCCCATCAGTAACTCAGGGATTTTTCTGCTCTCTTGCAGATCAGACAGGCATTAATGCCTAGAGATGTGCTGGGGTAAGGCTGATCTGGAAAGGTGAAAGGGAATAATATTTGACATTTATCTGGGTGCCACAATGTCACTGACACAATGAACTCCCCAGGGGTGCTGGAAGAATTTCCTAGACATGAGCCTGAAAAGCAAAGAAAAATCTGTGCAGACATTTGATCTGTCACCAACCTCCTGCCTGTCCTAAACACACAACAGGGCCAAACTCCTTCCACTCCTTGCGCTGGCAGGGCTCTGAGCAGCTTGCAGGGTGGTGATGCCTTAAGTTTTAGCTTTCATGTTTTTGACATTCTGTGCTGCCCAGGGGTGCAGTTCTGAGCCTCACATTCAGTGTCACTCAGCTCTTCACAGGGTAGGTGGACAAAACAAATCTTTTTCCTGCTGAAGACCAGGGACAATGGGTACAAGTTTTCAGGCCCAAAAGCACAAACAACGGTGGCTGAAGTGAGAAAACAAGAAGGATGGGACTGCATCACCTGCAGCTGGAATTGGACAATTATATGCAAATGGACCACAACTTATAAAAGTGTGAGACCTTGTGACCGTTTGTCCATTTTGTGACCATCTTGGGTCCACCTTGGGTGTAGCCCTGGCCAGGCTCTTGTCCTGCCCAAGGTGTGTCCTCAAAGACTTTTTAATAAATATCTACTTTAGCTCTGTCCCGTTTCTTTTCCAGGTCAGCCTTTCCAAGGCATCAATGGAGACCTTAAATTTGAGGTCCTTAAATTTGAGACCTTAAATTTCCTGGTCCTCCAGGGAGAGGCTCTGCAGAGCAGTGCTTATGCAACAAGACTGTTCCCTGCCCTTGCTTCCAGGGAAAGGGAAGGAGAAGAGCACAGGAGCCAGCAGGTACTGCTGGGATATTTTCTCCAGGCATTTGTTGGTTGTAAGGGTGTCAGGAACACCTCCACTGCTCCATCTGCCACCAGGTTTTAAGAACCTGATGTATCCCTTATCCCAGCAGGGATATCAGAGGGGAAATGGCCTCTGAGTGGAAAGGTTTTAAAAGCTGGATTTTAAACAAACACAGCACCTGCAGACAGCTCAGTGTTTCATGCTTGGCTTTGTGCTTGCAAGCAGCCCACCCTGGGAGGGAATTTATTCCGTATCGCCCATTCCTGGTGTTTGATGTTTAGCAGAGTTCTGCAAACCTGCTCGTGCACCAGCTTTTTATTAATCCTTCATTGGTTTTGCTCTGCCAAAATGCTGACATTTCATTAAAAATAACTGGCCTGTGGAGAGCACAGGGCATTTCAAGAAGCCACGAAGGTAACTTTTATAACAAACCCTCAGCACAGGAGCAGCAAATGTCTGCTGGCAGAGCCCCCCTGACCGTGCTGCATTGGAGCTCCTCAGCATCTCCTGCATGCTCCTTCTTGCAAAAAAGCTTGGGAACGGTGCAAAAAGTGCTTAAATTCTGTGTCAGCAGCCACACAGATGGTCTCTGTCAGACCACAGGCTGCCCACAGTGTGTTTGCCTCTCACCTGCTCCATGGCAGCGAGACAGGAGGGCTCTTGCTTGTAATTCAGGGTAACATATGAGCTCAGCCTCCTCAGCAAACACAGCACAGATGGGAAAGGCTCTGCAGCATTCCTGCTCTGAAGGGAGCCTTTCCACAATGCCTTTCCAGCCTCAGGGCAGCGTCTTACACACAAATAGTCTGATACACATTCCCTGTGAGAAGGGAACAGGTTTTATGGAGTCAATGAAAATACTGGGCCACAACAGGAGGAAACGGCCTCAAGCTGCACCAGAGGAGGTGTTGGAATTCTGGGCACTGAGAATTTTAAACTTTCTGTGCTGACAGGCACTGACCCCCAAGAAAACACTGTATTTCACCTGAGGCCATGGAGAAGCTTCCAAAATTGAGTGTCAGCACTGGGATTATGGGTGTGGAGTTTGAATAGAAGTGTGTGATATCACAGGGTGGAAAACTTAAGAGTT
>VXBB01017811.1:51577-83620 GCA_013399915.1 Illadopsis cleaveri | reverse complement strand
CCTTTCACCTTCTTCTTCATGTGTCTGGCTGGTATTTTATAATTGGGTAGAAAAATCTGCATTGAGGACCATGGGTAGTTGGTTACTGGGTTAAAAAAAAAAATAAATTAGGTGTCATTTCATAATTGGACAGTTTATCCTTAAAAGGCCTTGTAGAGAAAGAGATAGGGCTCCATTTTTCAGTTTGTTAGGTGGAAGTGCTGTAGAACTCACAGTTTGTGAGACTGTAATAGAGATAAAAATTAATAAATTAATAAGAATTAATAAATCTGAGTCCAAACAAGAAATATCACCTTGAGCACTTAATCCCAACTATGGCAAAAAAATGATAAATGCAACAAGGAGGATTATATTGGATCTAAGGAAAAAAATCTTCACTGGATGAGTAGTCAGGCATTAGAACATTTCCTGGGAAGCTGGTGGAATTGCCATCCCTAGAAGTGTTCAAAAGATGTGTGGCACTTGGGGACATGGATTGGTGGTGGACTTGCAGTGCTGGGTTAACATCTGGACTCAGTGATCTGAGAGGTCTTGTCCAGCCTTAATGATACCATGATTCTGTGATAAATGGAATGCCAAGGAAAATGGCCCAGCTCACACAAAGCACCTCCAGCAACGACCCTGGGATCCTCCCATCATGTGTGGATGCAGTTTAGGTGCAAGCAGCAACAGGATACACAGGTCTAAGCCAGGGACTGAGATATTTCATCTAAATTTCCAGCACACAGACCCAGCACGAGCCTGCTTGATGGGGATCCCAGACAGGAACCATTTATCTTGGTTGTGTCCATCCAGGTTGTAACATCAGGCAGATTTTTATCAGCTTTTCCTCTTGCCACATGCTTTGCTGCTGGTCACAGCAAATATTCTTCACTCCCTGCCCACTTCAGGATTTCCAGTCTGCAGAGACAGGGGAGAGCAAGGATAACTGAACCCAAGATGTGCTGTGCACGGATCAGGGAACTGGTACAGCACATCTGACTGCAGCTGCTGCCAGTTTGATCCTTTCCCCTACAAACATACTTCTGGATATGAGAATAAACAGGGCAATTTCATATTTTTTGTTCAATTCTCTTGTCTTTAGAGGACTCGAGTGTGGGTCCCAGCAACTGTGTCTGTGATAATCCTGCAGCTCTGGAGCCTCCCTATTCTCCCTTCACACCAGCTCCTGTGTGGTGAACAATATACAGTTTATATACGATACACATATGGGCAGATCCACAGACCAAAACTTTTCATTCAAGGGGAACTGAACCAATAGAATTTCAGAGCAAGCAGTCTGATCTCTCTATGGACTGGAGTTGAGGTGCTCTAATCACTAATGATTTTTTTATCGAGGATAAAGTAGAAAAAATAAACCAAACCCAAAATCCACTGAGTGTGGATGGGAGCACACAGAGGATACAGGCCCACAAACCAAAAGGCAAAGAGTGAGTCTGGAGGGAATCATGAGACAGTGGTCATGGGTTTAAATCTGAGAGACCACAGAGTCAGTAAATCAAGAAGGAAAGGAGCCAAGAGCTCCAGGAAGTGTGAGCAGAGCAGACAGGATTGACTGGGGTGTCGGGTCTGTCTGGGGTCTGTGCAGAGTGAGGGGTTGAGTGAGGGATGCCACAGCAGCTGCTCACTTCAGGGAAGGACACAAATAGATCCAGAGATGCCTGGCATTCACACCAGCCTCTACAAATGAGCAATCCAAGCACTCTGCTGAAAGCCCAGCACTCCGTGGAATTCCAGTCCCTGTCCCTGCCAACAGCCTGTCTTGCCTCTGGCTCTAAATGTCAAGACTCAAGGGACCAGGTAACACATGGAAAATGAACTGTTGCAGCCCTGGAACAGAGGGACTAGCCAGTGCCATTTTCACCACTCTGCTGTTGAGTGCTCCCAAGGGATTTGTCCTTGCATGAATCCCTCCAGTCCCAGGGGAGCAGCAGCCTCTTGGGAAGACCAGCACTGGGGGTTTCACATGAATGAGCTGTGTTTGTTGGGAGCCATACAAGAACAACGTGTGATGTCAGCCTTGACAGCCACTTTTCCATCCACATCAGCCCAGTGTGTCACCCCAGGTCCCACTGCAGCCCTGAGGATGTGTTGGAAAGATTCCTCCTTCTGCCTTGGCACTGGAATGGGACAAGGAAACCACCAGGAGGGAGGTGAGCACGAGTGAGCTGGGACAGCAGCTGGCTCCAGTTTGACAGCAGCACCCCACTGCTCTGTGACAACTCCTTTTGCTGAGGTCATTTTCCATTGCACGCACGTCCAAAGGCAGATCCTCACTCCAGCCTCCTCCAGAGCTGCCTGGATCTGCAGTTATGGGGAGCCTAAAATGACACTGACATGTAAAATGGTGAGCCTGAAATGACAATTCCAGTGTCCTGAGGAATATCACCCAGTCTAACCCATTCAAGGGGATGCTGCCTTCCCTGCTTCCCCCTTACTCTCATAATCTCACATTTTTCACCTTTTTCAAGACAAGAGCTGAAAAGGCTGAACCCAAAATCCTTAGGCTGAGGGGAAAAAACCCACATTTCAAGTGTTGTCAGCACCTAAAATAGTCTGGATTGGGATTTATGCAATGGCACCAACAGCTTAAAAATGTGTGTGTAGTCACACGCAGCCTGTGCACAGTCACCACACAGCATGGCAGCTCGAGGAGATGGAGATTTATTTAAAAAGCATTGGGAAAACCTGCTCAGCTTTGGTTTTCTTTTACACAACTGGACCCACAGGAGGCAGTGACCCTTTAAAAGCTGAGAAGATGCACATCAGCTCCAGGTGTTGCTGCAAGTCTGAGCCATAACCTGAACTTACAGGATACCCTGGAATTCCAGGATACTCTGGAATACTGAAATAAGAATTGTAAACTTGGCTTTGTCTCATGTAGTGTCATGGGTTTGATGAGAATATCACAAGTGGAGTCAAACATCTCAGCTCTATCCCTGCAGAACATCTGAATTTAAAGACAGATGTATTTTTGCCAGAAAACTCCTTTTTTTTGGAACATGCCTTTTCTAATTAATTTTTATTTCATCATATCTCACTGAGCTCCAGCTTAATTGCCTTTTGGTACTGACAGTTTGCAAAGACAATTTGGAAGTAGATAAATCTCTTGCAGTTGGTTCTGAAACTGAAGAAACAAGAAATAGCTTCGAGTCAATTTTAGATTTGAACAACATTAAAAATGAAAGATTACCACAGATGAGACTTTTATTGTGGAGCAGAGGATTTGTGAGCTCAGACGGTTCTCACTGTTTCTTCCTTGAATATATATATAACCTTCAGTGACATTTTTATGGCTTGATATTTGCTGAAAGAGAGTCAACTGACACAGTTACATGTATTCCAAAGAGCCTCGTTAGGACACATTCCCTTCCCTGCACAATTTTAATGACACCATACCCGTGGTATTTAACTGCTGTGTCCGTGCAATCTGGAGTAGGAACTGGTTTTTTTGACATCAGCAAGGCCACTCTGGGGAGTTTTTTGGTGGAAATCAGTCCTGTTTAATGGAATGGGCAGGAGGATAAAGCTGACAGAGAGACAGGGAGGGAGACTGGAAGCAACCAAACTTTTGACAGGAGTTTTTGATGTAGAAGCTGGGGCAGTATATTGGTTGTGTCCACCCTGTCATGACCCCAGAGCCACCCTCAGTGCTGAGAAATGAGAGTTCAGCATGAAAAGAAATCCTCCTAGAAAAATCCTGCTCGTATTATCCTAAATGGGCACATTCTGATGGAACAGAACAAAACAAAAAACAAAACCCTGAGAACACACAACACGTTTGGATCATCTCATGGAAGCCCAAGGATTCTGGGGTCTGTGTAAGAAAACTGAGTTTTCCTTGCATGAAGACACATCCTATACCAACAGAAAAATCCTGGGATAGCTTCCTCCAGCTCTCCATGGGAAGGAGGTTGTCCTGGCTCTTATTTGCTGCTGGAATTGTTTGTGTAAGGGCATTTGGCAGCAGGGAGATGTGGCCACTATTCCTCAAGTTGTTGGCAGCTGCCTCAGAGACAACACTTCCACCGAAGCTCCAGACTCTCAATCTAAAATCCACCTTTGGGTAAACAAAACCCTCCTCTCCTCCTGTCAATGGCCACACATCAAAACTGAGAGAGCTGATGTGAAAATACCTTTCACAAGGTCTGCTTCTTCCTGTTTTGAGGGTGGAAGGGGCACACGAGTGTTTTGCCAGCCATCTACAGGGGCAAATGTCCCCTGTGGAGCTCTCAGATGCCACATTTCTTCCACAATATTTGGGAATTCGTGCCAGATACCTGGGAGCAAGGCTTAGCACATCATTCCTAGAAGGTGGGGTGTGGATATCCAGGGCTGGTGTGAGCACTGCCCCAGGCTGACACTTCAGGGGAGTGCCAAGAGCAGGCACATTGCCCAAAACATTATTAATTTTACATCCAATCAGTTTTCAATGTAATTCTTTCCTGCTGAACTGTAATTTATTTGTGATAACAACAACTTCATTTCACTGAATGGCTTTTTAATGCTGCTAACTATAAAAAAAAAAAGAATTAATTTTACCACGTGTCACCCCTCATTGTCAGCTCAGCAGTGGATTATCCTGACTTGGATTTATTCCTCCAGGGCCTAAGTGTGGATGTGGGATAATGACCAGATGGTTTACCTGAACAATAGAGATTTTCTAGAATAAAGGGAGAGGATGACGTCCCTGTGTGCTTTCAGTTATCTGCAGGATTGAGGACTTTTTTGTCACAGCATCCATCACTGACAGGCACCAGAGAGCTGGAAATTAAGCACATGGAAATAATAATCACAGGGTAATGGACTCCTGACTGCTTTTCTTCCAGCTCAGCTGGTGAGAACTCTCTGCTCTGAAACAGGAATTCATCTGGCTGGATGCAGGCATCTCTGAGGGAGTGGTGCCTCTGAGTTTGTCCTCCTGCCTCCCCAAACAGCAGAGTCTTGGGGTGCTCCTGGATCTCTGTGTCCAGGGACTCTTGTTGCCTCTATTTGGGAATATTCCCAGGTCTCCTAGAGCTGCCCCTCAGTGAGGCAGCTCCTGGCCTGGCCCAAGAAGGACAAGCAAGGGCTCCCCTGGACTCCCATCCCAATCCTCACATCCCAGTGATGTGACTGTGCTCTCTGGTGTCACTGTCCTGCCCCTCAGAAAACCTTTCCCTATTCCAGAGCCCACACTGTGGTGGGATAAACCCAGAACAAGCAGCCTTTATCTGGAAATTACAGGTAAGGGGAGGAGCCCCAAAGCCCTGCAAGGCCCTGCTCACCCTTGCTGCAGATAAAAATCACAGAATCAATAGGCTGGAAAAGGATTTTGAGATCACTGAGTCCAACTGGTGACCTAAAACCACTTTGTCACACAGACCATGGCACTCAGTGCCACTCAGTCCTGCCTTTCCTTGTGAGAAATGGATTTGTGGAGGATTCTCAAAGCCTGACTGAAAGCTCACAGAGTCTTGTACATCTGTGTGCAAACTCTGAGATAAGGTGTGCTGACTTAGAAAGGTCATGGGATAGAGAAGATGCTGTTGAGAGAAACTGAACTGGAAACAAGTTTCAAATGATGGCCTTGCAAACAGACCAGATATTTTGGAGAATTAGAACTGTGAAAGATGCATTGTAGCAAGACCATGTGAGGTAAAATAGTAGGTGACTAGTGTTAGAAGTATCAGCAGTATTGTGTGGCAAAAGCTAATAGACTGAAAAACATTTATAAGGTATTGTAACAAAGAAATAGTTTGGCTTCTGATAGAATGGCATTGAGTTTTACATCTCTTGTGTCTCACCCTTCTACGAGGTTGATAATGGAATAAAATCTTTTACAAATGCCCCTCAGCTGCCCCGTCTCTGTAGAGCTGGGTTTTCCCAACATTTCCTTAAACACCACCAGTAATCCACCACTTCCCTAGGAAGCTCATTCCAACATCTAATGACCCTTTCTGTGAAGAAATTCTTCCTAATGTCCAACCCCCCCTGGCACAGTTTAAGGCTGTGTCCTCTTGTACTGTCTCTGGGAGAGGAGGCTGACCCTCACCTGGCCACAGTCTCCTGTCAGGGATTTGTAGAGAGTGACAAGGTCACCCCTGAGCCTCCTTTTCTCCAGGCTGAGCCCCCCCAGCTCCCTCAGCTTCTCTTTCCCAGACTGATCCATCCACTCTTCCCTTTTTATCCCAGTTCCTCCCTCAAAATTACTCTTTATTTACTCCTGTCAGGCAGGTGCTGTTCCAGAAGCACTCTTCCTATGGTTTCCAGTCCCAACAAGAGAAAAAACCCTCTGTTCCACCCTGCTTCTTCTCACCCATTTTGGCAGTGCAGTACTCAGGTCTAACCCCTGCAGAATAACTGGGTGTCTCTGCCAGCTGCAAAATGGGCAAAGGACTCCAGCAGAAAATAAAATTTACTGGGATTTTCCATCACTTGGATCACACCCCGAATACTCCAGGTGCTCCTAAGGCACTGTCCAAGCAGACTCAGGTGACCTCAAGCCCTGCAGATGTGTTAGCATTGAAACACACAATCACAGAATGATTATCTGCAGGTGCTTTTATTGAAGAGCTCCTGGAATCAGGGGTACAGGGTACAGACCCAAATCTGACTCTGACATGGATTCGTGATGGACATGTTTTTATACCCTTTTGTTATATAACTATATATATTAATTATTAAACTCGTATTGTTCTATTGTATACATTGATCTTATCCAAGCATGAATTCTTGTAGTTTCCATCAAGTCCCCCAAATATCGTTTCTCATGATTCTTAAACAATAATCATATTCAAGTACCAAACAATCCTTACATTTAACAATCACATCATGATGATTATGCAGGTGCAGTTTCTTCTGTACATGATCTAGTAAAGACAAAGCCCAACCTTTGTTTCCAGGGCCTGGGTAGTTTTGGTTCCCTTCCCAGGCCTATCCAGGCCCAACCTTTCTTTCCACCTCTCCTGAATCTATTGTATACAGTTCCCATGATTTTTAGAAACATTTTAACCCTATGTTATCAGATGTACCCCCAGAAGTCCAGTTCTTCTCCTCTTCCTAAAAGCCAGGCTGTTCTTACTCCCTTATATCCCTCAGATATTCCTGTCTGAGATGTGTGCAATTAAAACCACAGACATCAACAAAAAAACATCTGCTTTGGCATTGCCCTTAGCAGCAAAGCAGTAAGTGTAATTAAACATTAATGCTTTTCTTTTAAATCCCCCTATATAAAAATTAATTTACTTAACAGGGAGATTAGAAGCTTCAAAAAAGCACAGGTTGTTATTAGTCCTGATTCCTGTCTTTCCCTTATCTTCTCTTTACACAGCAGATGAAAATGGCTGAAAATTAACCTTGCAAGGCTTGTCTGGTTCTTCCCAGGTCAAGAGATTGCCTTTCATTTTGGTGCCAGGCATGGAGCCAGGCTGTGATCATTTTTAAAGGCTGTTTAGCCAAGATAAGTCATGTTTCTGAGTGGTAGCATTTTCAAAAGAGTTACGTTCTGTAAGACCTTAAATCAAATTTTCACTTGTGGCTTACGAGCGTGGGAGTGGAACATCGATTTACAACAGTGTTCCAGGCCCCCAACATCAGATTCAATCAGTGGGAGTCAAGTCCCTTTGAAGATCTGGGTCCTGCAAGTGCTGATATTCCAAGGATTTGACTGACCGGCAAGATCCTACACACTACCTACCCTGCCTGGATGTCCATGTTCCTGAGCACAGCATTGGGGGGTAAACAGAAAGCAGTTTATCCCTTAGGAAAGGAGAAATTCAAACCAGCTTCTGTTTACTCTCACTGTCTCCTGGGAGGCAAAGACAAGCACTCAGACAGGTGTGGAGCAGGTGATGGAGGAGTGCATTTGCATAGGAGCCTTCAGGCTCCCAAGTGACAGTGTCATCATTAAAAACAAGATGCTTGCTATTCCTCAAAATTATTTACTCAAGGTTTAAAATGCATTTATCATTCTGATTTAGTGGGAATGGTTTTAAAACATTTCACAAACAGTAGATGTAAATTATGGGCCAGATTAATTTTTGTGCTGGGGCAATTTGCATTGGGAAAACTTTCTCAGCAAACTTTGCTGCATCCCTTTTTGTTTCAATCTTGTTCCTCTTTTGCCTGTTTGATGAAATTAAATCACACCTTTAAAAAAATGTAGGTGAGAAATGTACACCATGGCTCGTTTGAGGAAACAATTTAGTTAATTCAAATATTTGTGGTCAGCTTGAGAGTCTAGAGGTGCAGTTGTGTGAATTGGGAAGGATTAGAGAATTCATCTCTGTGGTCCAGGTCTCCCATGGTGGGGCCTTTTCCTTTGCTTAGATGGCAAAACTTGAATTTTAAAGTCACAAGTTGCTCCTGATAATGTGAGTAAATAAGTCCCATCGTGAATAATAATCAAGCCAGTGTGTGGAATTCCTCAGGAGTTTGACAAGGATGCTGCATCTGCAATGCCAGACTGTCAGGAGGATGTGGTGACATCAGGTGACTTCACCAAGGTAATTTTTCATACCCCTCTGTGGGGATACTGGGAAAATTGAGACTTCAGTTAGGCCAGATGTGAAAAACTGTGGTAGTTTAAAGCTTCTCATTCTTGTTTGAATCATAAAATCACAGAATGGGTTGGGTTGGAAGGGACCTTCAAATCATCCAGTTCCACTCCCTGCCATGGGCAGGGACACCTTCCACCGTCCCAGGTTGCTCCAAACCCCATCCAACCTGGTCTTGGACACTTCCAGGGCTCCTGGGGCAGCCACAGCTTCTCTGGGCTGTTTCAGAGCTCTCAAATATCTGGTGTATTTCAGGTGTTCATTGAGAACCCAGGTGTCCATTGAAGAAAATAGGGGGAGGGCTCTTTGTGTTATTTCTGAGGAGAATTAACATGGAAGTTCAAGATGTGGGACACTCCAAGGCCTTGCTGCTGTAAAGCCCTGAGGCAAAAACAGAATCAGACCACAGGAACACTTTTGTGACCTTTCTCTGAAAACAGCAGGAAAAATCCGGATCCCTTTTCGTACCTTCCTTATATTTTATAGTTTTGCATTTATTCTTATAAACTGAGCCACAGGCTTTAAAAAGTTTCTCTGTTGTCCTGCCAGTACTTGCAAAATAGATCAATTCTACACTAGGGATTGCAATTTTTGGCCCCAGTGGATGACAAATAAAGACATGTCCCTCTTTCATGCATCTATGAGACAGACTGGCTGAAAGATTAGCAGTTTTTAATAGGTTTTTTTTTTTGGTCTTGCCTCAAATCACAAGCACTTTGGGAAAAGCGAGTGAAACATTTCATGGCAGGGACTGGGAAAAATAAAAAATCCCCACCACTCCCCTACCTCCTCAAAACCACAGAGACCACGCAGGCAAAGCTGAATGTTTTATTTGTTTGTTTGTTTTTGCCTAAAAAGGAAAAGCCAGAGCATCTCTGCAGTCCAGTAATGAGTTTTACATGGAGCAGCTGGGAGCCAGAGGGCAGTGATGCAATGGACACTGGAAGGATCAGGTCAGCAGCTGGAGCACTGACACCTCTGGTGACTGGCAAGACAAATGTAAATGTGATTGCTCTGAGGGATGATGAGGCAGTGTGTAATGCAGGAGCCTGGCTGTGTTAACCCAGAGCCTTGCCCTTTCCTGGGTTATCACAGTCAAACTTCCAGCTCCCAAGGCAGCACCCCCAGGCTTCCTGGCTTTGGGATTTACTGCTTGAGACAACTCTTGCCAGGCTGGGGAAAAAAAATCCCAGCTTTTTCCAAATCTCTGTGTGACTCCTCGTTTTATAGGGCTGGAGTAGAGCTGCTGCAGCCTCAGTTGCTTTGTGTTTTAGTTATCACTGGTTTTTATGAGTGCAGAATGTTTTCCCATTTATTGGATGCTTTGCCTGGAATGCAGCGATGGATTCTTTATTGAGCACAGCAACACCCCCCTGCAACTGCTGGTGTGGTGTTTGCCCAGGGATGAGAGGATGGGCCCCAGCTGTGTCCCTCCATCCAAAGCAGCCCCAGCCTTTGGAGGGATCCTTCTCTTTCCCAGGATATGCAGCAAGTCCTGTCAGGGCTGACCTGTGCACTTCTCATATAGGAAATAAGGGCCCATTTCACTGCTCAGATTTTGGAAGTAGCTTACAGAGCAATAGCTGAGCCCCTCACAGAGTCACAGGAACATGAAGGTTGGGAAAGACCTCCAAGATGATCCAGTCCAACCTTCCACTTAATTCCACAGTGCCCAAGAATCCAAATCACAAAGGGCCACATCCACTTGTTAATTCAACACTTCCAGAGATGGTGACTCCACCACTTCCCTGGAAAGCCTTTCCCAAAGCTTGACCACTCTTTTAGTGAAGGGAGAGTGGTTTTAAATATTAATATAACCTCTCTGATGTTAATATCAATATTAACCTCTCTGGTGGCAAACCAGAAGCTTCAGCTCCTGTTTCTACACACATCTTTAATCACCTGGGTCACAAACTTCTCAAACCAACATTTTGGGGATACTTCTAGAATCCAATTAACTCAGCCCATTCCTGGGGCACATTTTTCCATATGATCAAGGGATGTCTCTCAGCTGTTCCTGAAGTTCACCCTGACTGACACCAGGATCTCCAGCTGATGAACAAAACTTGGCTGGGAGCAAGGCAGGACGATTCCCCTGTTACTCCCTCACATAAGATGCAATCCTAGGGAGACCAAAGTTTCCTTACCAATAAAAAGGACATTGTTCTAAGCCGGGCCCACTGCAACTACCAATTTCTAAAAATTAGATGACACTGAAGTCCTTTTTCTCAAGCAATCCTTTCCCAGCTACAACAGCGCAGCCTTTGCTGCTGAGTTGGTTTTTTTCCCCCTTTAATTGGCCCACCTAGGGGTTGAATAATCTGTCATCTTATATTTCCTGTGCTCAAATTCTGCTGGAGTTGGCAAGCAACTATTTTACAATGCATTCTGTCTTGCTCCTGGAATAGCTGGGAAGTGTTTGAAGGTCCTCAAGCACACTGGGGAGCCGGCTCACCTTGCATGATGACAAAGAAAGAGCAATTATCTCCAACTGAAGCTGCAGGCAGGAGTGAAAAATAAATACAGAATACAGAAAACATGCCAAGGAACCCACTGAGCCGATGGAAAACTTTTTTTTTTTTTAAAGGAGCAGATTGGTTATAGAGCATCATCTCCCTCCAGTGCTAAAGAGAAAGAGAGAGCACAGACTGAGGTTTGTAATTCCTTTTGGGGAAAGGAAAAAAACCAAAAATCCACCTTTTAATTGGGATAACAAAGAACAGCACACTGTGGGTTTCTGCTCTGTGAGTGGTGCAGGAGAAATGATGAACAAGTCACCTCCATGCCTGATTTCTAAGGCTTGGAAAACAAGCCATATGAAGAACAACTGAGGGAGCTGGGGCTGTTTAGCCTGGAGAAAAGGAGACTCAGAGGTGACCTTATCACCTTCTACAACTTCCTGAAGGGGGTTGTAGACAGCTGGGAGTTGGTCTCTTTCTCCAGGCAGCAACTGACAGAATGAGAGGACACAGTCTTAAGCTGCGTCAGGGGAAATACAGGTTGGATATTAGGAAGAAGTTTTTCACTGAAAGAGTGATTAAATACTGGAATAGTCTGCCCGGGGAGGTGGTGGAGTCACCATCCCTGGATGTGTTTAAAAAGAGACTGGATGTGGCACTTGATACCATGATCTAGTTGAGGTGGCAGGGCTGGGTTGGACTCGATGATCTTGGAGGTCTCTTCCAACCTACGCATTCTGTGATTCTGTGATTCTGATCCCCAGCACAGCCTTCCCTTGCACACAGACAATGTATGGAAATGGGAAAGATGTATTCTATCCTATGGGATGGAATCCTGCCCGTGGACTGCCTGGGAATGTCTGAGCCAGGGCAGACATTCCCAGAATGTCTGAGAATTTGAATTCTGAATCTGGGCTTTTCAGAGCTGCCACTTCACCTGCTGGAAAGGGGATCCTTACCTCAGAGTAAGGACTTTTGTTGTGGTATGGCTGGACACAGCTCTTGGGATGGAGGTTGTTGTTTTTTCCATGCTTTTTTCCCAGCAGAATCAGATACCAGCGAGTCTCCCAGTGCACAAATGCCCAGGAGTCCCTACAGAGCAGAAGCCTGGCGGGCTCATTTCTTGGCACAATTGTGTTTCTGCTGGCAATTCCTCTGGGAACATGTTCCACCCTGAGGTGAATTGGCTCCCACTGGCTCTTCAAACATTTGCCATAAGCAAAGGCCACAGCTCTGAAGAAGCTGAATGTGGTATTAATATTCCTTAAGGAGGGAATTAGAACAGTTGTTTTCCTCGGAAATTGTTTACAAAGCATAGCCACGTGGGGATTGTTCTCTACTCCCAGATAACAAGTGACAGGGTGAGAGGAGATAGCCTCAAGTTGTGCTATGAGAGATTTAGGTTGGATATTAGGAAAAAATTCTTCCCTGAAAGGGTGGTCTGGCATTGAAAGAGGCTGCCCAGGGCAGTGGTGGAGTCACCATCCCTGGAGATGCTCAGAAGGTGTGTGGATGTGGCACTTGGGGACAGGGTTTAGTGGTGAGCAGGGTGGTGTTGGGATAATGGTTGGAGTGAATAATTTTTAGGATCTTCTCTGACCCTAACAATTTTATGATTCTGAGATTTTGGGGGCATGAATCCTGGACCTCAGCACCACATTGTCACACAAATAAACTTCAGTGATATCAGCACAGTCAGCTGGTCAGAACGTTGTGCTGATGCTACCAAGGTCACAGTTCCATCCCCATAGGGGCCTTTGTGTGAAAAGTTGGACTTGATGATCCTTGTGGACCCCTTCCAACTCTGAATAACCTGTGAAATCTGTGAAAAATTTGCTGTGAGGCTTCTGACCTCTCTGTCCAGGTGCTGGGATGACACCTCTGGTGAGCAAAGTTTAAATGGATGATGTGGACAGAGCCTGGACTCCCTTACACCGCAAATGTGTTTGATCCACAATATCCAATATAGAATTAAACCTTCTAAAATGCAACATTTTCTTGCTATTCTTCCTATTTTTTCTTTTTCCTCAGAAGCCAGCAAGGCTGACTGCATTTTCAGGTGAGCTCAGGGCAATATCTCTCAGTGTCCAGAGTGTTTGGACAATGCTCTCAGGCACGGATTGTTGGGGTGACCTGTGCAGGGCCATGAGTTGGACTCAATGATCCTTGTGGGTCCCTTCCAACTCAAGATATCCTGTGGTTCTGTCATTCTCTACATCTCTCACCACATCCAGTTTGAGCAGAATGGATTCTGCCAAATGAACATGGAAAATTCCCACAAGGTCCCAGAGACCAATGAGGTGTTTCTGTCCCTGCAGCCTCCAGGTGTGCTCTGAGGGCAGCACCCAAGAGCAGCAGAGGAAGAACCAGGCTGACTTGGTGCCACGAGGCAGAAGAAGGGCATTGCTTACCTTGAAGCGGTGTGAAATCAGATTTCCTGAGCTAGGTTTCACAGCCAGCAAAGTGCAGAGCAGATGGCAAGGCCTGTGTCTCTCAAGGCAGATCTATAAATTATGACCTCTTGGCTCACTAGAGCTGCCTGGTAATTCTGCTGCCCTCTTAACCTGTGCCAAGGGAGATGGATGTTCAGGATGCAAAACATGCAAAACACTTTCTGTTTCTGCAATTGCTGAGCAATAAATATTTCACCTGTTGGGGGTGGGGAGAAAGGTAGGAAGAAATCTGTGGAATTCTCCTGTTCTGGATGGTTAAGGCTGAGGCTTCTCGTGTTCTTCATTAGATTTCTGGATATTCACTCTGAACATGTTCTCTGTGAGCTCAGATACCGAGGCCAGAGGGGGACGAGTTTGTTTGTAGGTATTTCATGTTTGACAGACGCAGAATGTCTTACATGCTACCTCTGGGCAAGCTTCCCAGATAGCATCAATTAGCCAGCCTGGGTGCCACAAAAGAAAATTAAACCTTTTAATTGGACTCAATGATCCTTGTGGGTCCAAAACCCAAAACAAACAAACAAACAAACAAAAAAATAGAAGCATGTACATCACTGTGTAATTATTCTGATTTAGTGTCTGTAGGTTCACCTATGAGCAGAGAAATGATCAGTTCTCAAAAAGGCAGATTTTTCATATGCTGAAGATGGCCTTCCACTGAAGAAATTTTATTATGGGCTAATCCTTTCCAGCAGCTTGAGGTGGAAAGAGATTCCCAGTGGTAAGAAGTTATGGAAGTTCACCAGCATTAAAGGCTGGATGGAGGATGTGGGTCCCCTATAAATAGTGCAGGACGTAGGACTGAACTTGCCATTTCCTGCAGTGGAAAGAACTTTTCTTTCTCAATGCACCACTGAGAACAGTTCAGCCCACTAATTTAATTAGAAGGGAATTTACAGGCAATTTTAGGTCTAAGATGAAATCCTGGCCCTGCTGAAGTCAATGGGAATTTTGCCACTAATTGCACAAGGATTTTACTCCATGGCTTTGTGCAGGGAAAGGGAAAAGTGGGAGAGAAAATTAGTGAAGCCTTTGTTGGCCTTTATTTAGCCTGGTAACTGAGACTGAGTGAGCAGGGTGTGAGGACAGCTCTAAAACAGGCAGAAATTTCTCCACTGAAAGGTTGGTCAGGCATTGGAACAGGCTGCCCAGGAGTGTGGTGGGGTCATTATCCCTGGAAGTGTTCAAAAACGTGGATGTGCCACTTGGGGACAGGGGTTAGGTATGAACACAGCAGTGCTGGGTTAAGGGTTGGATTTGATCATCTTAGATGTCTTTTCCAACCCTAATGATTCCATGCTGTGGGTTTTACCCACACTTCTGAGGGCCAGCCTGGCAGAAACATGGCAAATATTAATTAGTGAGATGGCATGATCAAGTGTGCCTTGAAAAATCAAAAAGGTTTTAATAAAGAAAGAAATTAATACAAAAAACCCCCACAAACCCAAAAAAAACCCCAAAGCAAAACAAAAAAAAACCCCAAAGCGGAGCACAGGCCAGAGACAAGTCAAGTTTCTTTGTTCTCTCTCTTTAGTACTCAACAGTTCAGTTGGGCTTTTTGGCCCTTGGCCCAATGAGATGAACAACAGACTTTGAGTTACATTCTTGGAGTCCAGTCCACACTTCTGTGCTGGCTCTGAGCCAATTACAATGAGAAACCTACAGAACTTTCCAGCTAAACTCCCTAAAATGTCAAGAAGTAAACTGGGACTCTTTCCCTATTTGGAAGCACCTGCTGAAGGTGTAGGGATTGCACCACCACACCCTGCCTCTGTGATTCTAAAGTGTCCCTGAGCCCTCTGCCTGCCCCTCCCCATCCCTCCCAAGAGACAAGAAAGTCAGAAACTGGAACAGCCTTTGTTAATATTTAAGTTCAGAGAAAAAGCCTCCAAACCCTGGTTATAGCTCTAGTGATCAAAGCCTCAGTGTGTGGCAATTTCAGAGGAGCACAGAAGGTCCCACCCTGCCATTGCTGTCTCTAAGGAGACAAGAAATGAGACTGTCTTTGCAAACTCTGCTCCTGCCACGCAGCAGAAGCGAAGATTTTAATTTTACTTCCCTGCAGGAAAGCTCTGATTTAAATAAATTATAGGTGTACACTGAAAGAAAGAACACCCCCTCCCCTTGTGCACTTATAGAAAATTTGCTTAAATAACAAATCTGCATAAAACTGGGAGATGCTGTCATGCCTGATAGATGATCATGCGACAGCCCAATTGCATTACCACTAAGGCAGTAAACATTCTTTCCCTCCTTTTTAAAATAAATTACACCCTGTTAATACATGTTTTGCTTCCACAATAATGCCGAAAATGAAATTACTGGTCCTGCATCAAAACACATCAAAGCTAAACGTGCTCGTTTTCTCTTGCAGCTGTTGGATGCTCCCAGCTCTTCAAAGACCATTTCCTGGGACTTCTTGAGAGCCTCTTCACAGTGAGTCACCAACAATAATCTTGCCTCCCTGGAGATGTCTGCTGGAAAGCAGAATTTTGGGGAAGCTGCTGAGCTCAGGGGAGTTTTCGCAGCTTCCTCACAGACCTACTGCTGTTATTCCCCCCAAGCTCTGAAGTAGAGATGCACCACAAAGACCATGAGAGGATGGGGCCAGCAAAGACTCTCTGCGGCCTCTGCGACCTCAGGATTAGCAGAAATCATGGAAAACAAAGTAACTGAGGAGTCATGACTTTTAAAGATGCCTCAAACAGTCAAACTCCCTGAGTTTTTCCTGTGTGCAGCCCAACAACTCCAGGGTGAAAACAACAACAACCCAACAACTGCAATGGAAAAACCCAACGGAAGCTGTTCATGTACCTGTTGTATCTGGTGACCAAAGAGTCCTCTGGGGCTATAAAGACCAAAAATCTATTTCACAACTGTTTTAAGGGGTGAAACAGCTTTTGATTGAATTGAATTGAACAATGAATTGCTGTTTTGAACAGCAATTCTGCAGGCCCAAAAACTGAGCCTCTGGGATGTTTGAACACTGACGCTGATTATCAAGGTCAAAGAGTGGCCAGAAAAACTGTGTGCAGCCACAGGCAAGAAGTCACTTCTTTAGGCTTTGTTCCCTTCAGTGGGGCAGCTCAAAACAGCAAGCCAGATATAAAACACAGGATAATAAAAACATATGTGAAAAGGAACCAAGCACTTCTGTGGAGGAGGCACAGGGTCGGAAAACTGGAGTTGGAAGCTTTATGGTTGCCCTGGTTCTTTCTTTTTCCAGAAGGAGGACATGAAAACAAAAAGTGACTTCCATCAACTGAAGTCATCTCAGGAAAACTGGGAAGGATTTGAAGACTTTTTAAGAAAATTGCAGCTGCTGCCAGGCCATGATGTCACTGGGGTTTGTTATCTGCAATATTGGATCACAAATCTAATCACACATCAAACATGTCAAAGGCCCACGGAAGAGCAGTCCTATGCCACAAAAAATATTCAATCCTTGGGCAAAACACAATCTGGATCATATTTCTCTGATACAATAAGAGCCTTGGGTGCTAAGTAGTAGGACTAAATGAAATAAATCAATAAAAAATGAGAGCTCTAGTCATTCTCTTCTGGCTTACTTTGAATTTGAATTACGAGCAGAGGGAGTGAGGTAAGAGAGAAGAAGGGATAATTACAAAACCCCTTCCCAATTCTCTGAGCCACTCCACTCAAGTGACAAAATGGGACCATTTGTGGAATTCAACCAGAAGCCATTTGGGTCACAGAGCTGTGTTGTCTCAGGGCACCTCCTGATTACTGCGGACCCAGGGATACATTAATTGTGATGGTCACCAGCAGGGGACTTCTTTCAGACACCTGAATTGACACCTGCCATTGAATATTGCTCCAGCGTTTCCCAATCAATCAGAAATAGGATTACAAGATGGTTCTTTGCCCATGAAACATTTGATTTCTTCCCAAATACACTGCAAGAGCAGGTGACAAACTGCACAATGCCAGCCCAGAGCAGAGGGAAGGAGAAAAGAGGTCATTGCAAGATGGGAGAGAAAATTTCAGGTGGACAGAGCTGTTATTTGGGGTTTTAAGCTGCTCCTATGGGTTAATACATGAAAACCATCATGGTTGCATGTGTTGGAATTTTTGCATCCAATGGGATGATTTACTGGTCTAATTAATGAAGATGTAATCAATAAGATAAGTTGGGAAATTAAGACTCATAGTCTAAGGGTCATATTTCAGAGTCAATGGGCAATGCAGTCAGGTGTGGGCCGGATATTTCTGAAAGATTTTAGCCTGCTAGCAGCTGCTAACTTTTCCCAAGGAAAAATTTCTCAGGAAAGCTTCTTCTCAAAACAATCTTGGCAAACAACCCTCCTTTCTCAAAACAATCTTTCTCCAGGTGGTGTTTTGTTGTTTCTCTAGTTTAACCCATGGGATTAGAGAGGTGTCATTCCTATTCACCAATCATGTTAAGTCTGTATCGGAACACCTTATAAAAGGTAGTAAGAAATAGAAAATAAAGCCTTTTTTCTATGCTCTTTGCCTTCTGAAATATTTGGAGTCTTTCTTTCATGTCCTACAGCGACAGTCCAGGGCTCAGATTTGCTACATGCAGGAGGTGAGGAAGTGTAGGGGTGCAGATACTGGCAGTGGGAAAATTCTGGGTCTTTCTCCATAGGGTGATTCAGGATCATGAAAAAATAAGGTTAATGGGAAGATAACACAAGGTCAAGGGCTGTGGGTAGGGAAAAAAACCCCGTTCTATTATTTCTGATTCAGTATATCCCAGCATAAAAGAAACCAAAACAAACCTCAAAAATTAATTCCCCAGGGAAGTACTGGCTGGATTGTAACATCCCCTCAGAGGAGACACAGCTCTGTTCAGGTGTCCCACCTCATGAAGAGCACACGGGGTGGTGACAGCTCATTTCCTTCCCCCTGAACTCTCCTGGCTGCAGTTTATTGCTGTCCCTCCACCTGAAGCATTTGCAAATGCATGAGTGGCTCAGGAAGCTCTGGCCCTGGGGCAGGTGAACCCATCTCACCCCGACATCAGGAAGCAGAATAAGGATGGTTCTCTCTCTGCACAGGAACAGATTCCTTTCACCAGAAAGGCATCACCCCCTCTAGAGAGAGAGGCCTTCATTAGCTGGCTCTGCTCAGCTTGACACGTTTCTAACAGCCCAGAAAAAGCCAGAAGAACAAGGAGCTTCCAGCTACAGGGTCTCAGCTGGTGTTTGACACTCAAAGCATGTAAGTAATAATCAAGCTGTGCTAATTTCCAGCAGCCAAAGGGTTGACCTTAACAAGGCATTTTTAGGACTATTTGCTGTTTCTCATATGGATAGGACTCTTTGCCTGATGGCCAGGAACTGCAATTAGGTCTTTTTTGCTCAGAAGTGGTGAGAATTTGAACTGGTGATGAAATCTTAGTTACTGACTGTGCAGAGCCTCTGCAGAGCTTCCAAGACAGTTTGCAAAAATCTCACCAGGCATCAATAAAAGTTCAGGGCAACATCTCCCACACAACTTCAGGAGTAGTTCACAGCCTTCCTACAGTGCTGCAACTCTCTCGACAGGACTGGGGAGAGTTTTATCACAGTTGGAAGGACTGATGACCTTGGAGGTCTTTGCCAACATTAACGAGCCTATGATTCTATGATTTTTATCTTACCATTCTAGATATTTAACCCTGAACTAGTAGCAGGAGTTTAATTAGCAATTTAAGCACGAAGCAGAGTCCTTCTTCCTCTGGGGTAGCTCTTACACTGGCTCACATCAGTGACCACTCCCAAACCTGGTCACTGAGGAATAAAGAGCAATGAGCTGAGCAGTTTAAAACCCACTGGGTATTAGAGGCTGGTTTCCCACAGCAGAGCCATGTCTGGGGAAATTTAATTTACTCTTGTGGAGAGATAGGTCTGAAGAAAGGGCAAGTTTACTTTAGATTTTGGGAAGAAATTCTTCCTTGTCAGGGTGGTCAGACCCTGGCACAGGGTACCCAGAGAAGCTGTGGCTGCCCCTGGATCCCTGGAAGTGTCCAAGGCCAGGCTGGACAGGGCTTGGAGCCACCTGGGATAGTGGAAGGTGTCCCTGCCCATGGCAGAGGGTAGGACTGAATGATCTGGAGAAAAGGAGACTCAGAGGTGACCTTATCACTCTCTATAACTTCCTGAAGGGTGGTTGTAGACAGCTGGGGGTTGGTCTCTTTCTCCAGGCAGTAACTGACAGAACGAGAGGACACAGTCTTAAGCTGCATCAGGGGAAATACAGGTTGGATATTAGGAAGAAGTTTTTCACTGAAAGAGTGATTAAATACTGGAATAGTCTGCCCGGGGAGGGGGTGGAGTCACCATCCCTGGATGTGTTTAAAAAGAGACTGGATGTGGCACTTGATGCCATGGGTTAGTTGAGGTGTCAGGGCTGGGTTGGACTCGATGATCTTGAAGGTCTCTTCCAACCTACACGTTCTGTGATTCTGTGATTCTGTGATTCTTTAAAGTGTTTTCCAACCCAAACCATTCTGGGATTCTATAATTCTAAGTAAATCACTTTGGAAATTAAGTCATGAATTCTACAAGTGAAAAGGGACAACCCTGGTACCTCAGTATCCAACACCTGACAATATCCATTAGAGCTGAGCTGGGCTTTGGGCCAGCCTGGGAGAACTGCAGCAAGTAACAAAATTGATCCTTTTCCTGCCTTACATCTTTGATAAATCACCTTAACGTTGACTCTTGCTTAACCAGACATGATTAAGAAGGTGTGAATGTCACCTTTGAGGAATGAGGGGATCGCTGAGAGTGTTTGAATTGAAAGAGTCAGCCCAGAAATGAGTCTGAGTGCACATTTAGATGTGCTAATCACACCATCCTCAGTGCCTGGCTGTGACGTTTCTTTCTGAATTAGTTTTGTGTTTCAGATGAACAACAGGATCCTTTACTCAATTACAGCAGCACTCCTGATGAGTTTGTTGACATATTTGCTAATTTTCCCACGGCAGTGTGTTTTGGAGGGTGCACATACATTATTAATGAACTGAAATTGCCTGTTCCATCAGTTGTCTTTTACCCAGGTGTTGATCCCACACAGACTCTGACTCCACTCCTGAATGGAATTTCCCCTTTGTTTTGCCACTGACTTGGTTCCATTAAATGACCCTGGCATGTTAAAAAACACATAAATAAATAGATAAATAAACCCCCAACCTCCTCCCTAATTTTCACTCTCCAGACTAGAATTGCCATGAGAAAGATCTTTCTAAGGGTTTTGATCATGCCCTATGTACAAGTTAGGCTGATTTCAAGCAGAAATGGTTGATAAAGTGCATTGGATTGCAGGAGGCAAGAGTTTCACTCCTTCCTCTGCCACTGCCCCCCTGGAAAACCCTGGTCAAGTCACTTAAAACATATTTATCTACTCTAAGTTTAGACTTTGGCCTAAATGTGTTTCCCAGGCAATGGAAAGAGGCAGCTTTCTCCAAGGAGAGGTTCAGTTGATGCTAAAATGGGAGGGAGAAGGATTAATCACTCACTGGAAGAGTCTCTCTGCCTCTAATTAACACTCCCAACAAATAAAAGAAACAAGACAGAGGAGCTGGGTGAGGTGGAACAGGTGGCAGAGCTGCCACCTCACTTGCTCTTCACTTCCAGAGAATTACAGATGAATCACACAGTTATGAGTGAAAACCAGATCTGGTCAAGTTTTAACCACGAAATATCCTCATTCTGGGGTTTGGTTTGATCCTACTGATAATTTAAGAAAGACAGACCCAAAAACAAACCTGGAAAAAACTCTCCAGTGTAAACTTGCTCCCAAACATCTTTGTTCCCAGCCAGATCCAGTTACAGGCTCTGAAAATAAATCTTACTGTTAGGGGATGCAGAAAGGAAAATTTGGCTGCATGAGTTCTGCAAGAGCAAATAAAGAGAAAAGATGAGATGGGAGGGAAAAAGACCTTTTCAGGAAGGTTTTAACAGGAAGATGTGGGAATGTACAGCCCTGTTCAGCTCCCAGTTTAGCACCTATTGTAATCTCAGGCACTGTGGGTGGATCCTGCCCAGCCTCAGGAGCCTCTGCTGCTTCTCCTAAATCCTGTCACCTCTCTGGGAGCCACCCACAGGTCCCCGAGTGGGGCAGTGCCACCAGATGCCTCCGCTCAGGGAAATGAGTCCAGCCCTGGAGAGCCCTGGAGCTCATGGAATTCAGCTCCTTGAGTTCAATGGGGATTATTTAAGGACTGCCTGAGCATTCTGGGATGCCCAGATTTCCACCAACTTTCAGCAAGTTGCAGGAGTCTGTGGGAACATGGGAAGTATTTTAAGCAGGAGGAGGAATTCTCGGTGCCAAAGGCAGAGGGAAGCATCTGGGCCCCAGAGCAGATTGTGAATTTTCACTCCGAGCTGAATCGAGGCTGAGAGTTGTGCAAATCTCACAACATTTTGGTCCAAAGTGGTGGAAACAGGCATAGTAAAACTATCTCTAACTGGCACACTGATAAATTGTTAAATCTTCCCCTCAGCTCAAACACATGCAAGTGCAGTCCAGGTGGAATAGACCAAATTAGGTCAGAGCCTCTCGAATTCTCTGCATCTCTCTGGCACATTTAAGACACCAATCAGACTAAGCCCAGATAAACCTATCAGCACTAACAGAACTTGGCTAGACTTCAGCATTCATCATACTCTCCACAGAGCGACTAATAAAATCAGATTATTCCATTATGGGATTCAAATACATTCATATTCACCAGGTAAATAGAGATTTTGTATGTAGAGCTTGTTGCAACATTCTGATTTTCATTCATGTTATCATTAAAAAGTATGGATGAGGTCGCTGAAAATTAGAGTTTTTCATCCTAAGGAAAACATTTTTAAATTCTTTTTCAGGCTGCACTGGTGCCAGCTATTTCACTCTGGCAAAACCCAATGTTATTGTTTGGATTTTGCTATTAGCGAGCAGGAAATGTCAGTGTCAAAGAAAAGCTGTAAATTTATTTTTGAAGGGCTTCATCCAAGAGCTGAATTTCTGCTGGGTACCAGATTCCACTGAATCAACATGTTTAACCCAACTGATATTGTCTCAGGTTTAAAACACACAAATTGTGAGTAACAAGGCACCTTCAGCAGAGTGAGCACACTCATCATCACCTCTTGACATCAGCCCATTAACTGTGGGCTTGCAAACAGGCTGGGTGCATTTCAGTTGGGGATTTAAACTGCAGCAGGCGTTATCTTGGCTGTCACTTTGCCTCCTATCCACATTTGGAGCTGGCAGCAAACATTTCCACCTGGGACAGGTGAAATTCAGCTCTTTTTTTTCTTACATGGAACCAAAGCCAAATGTGCATCCNGCACCTGCTGAGGGTGTGGGGTGCTTTACTACACCATGGCACTGGGTAGGGCAGCCCACCTGCAGAGTGGGTTCATGGCACCTCCTTTAGGACAAACCAGGGGGTTTACCTTATAAAAACCTTATTAGAGGGAGGGTTGAACATCTCTGGAAAGGCCATGGAGGATGACAGGGTACAGAGATCTCCTGTGCCAGTGGCAGAATCCCTTGGAGAAACTACCAGTGCCACACCAAATACACACAGTGGTTCTTAAAAGGGTGATGGTCATTGTTGGAGTTTGAATCACCCTGGGCCAAATCCATACAGGCCCAGGAGTGCCCAGAAATGTGAGGATTGAATTAGAACCTTCAGAAAAACTAACATACAGAGATCCACACGGACATGAGGTAGAAATGCAAGTTTAGTTTTACATAAATAGAGGATTTTTAAGTGCCTTAGCAAATAAGAGACTGAGTGAGTTAATAAGAAAAGGACCCGAGATCTAGTTTAAGGTTTAGTGGCATTGCCTTTTGAAAAGTTAGTTAACCTCTAGCCATAACAAAAATCATGTAGCCTTGCTGAAAATTCCTAGATGGAACAGCTCGAGTTATACGTGTAGAATTTGTGTAAGGATTTACGANCCACTGGATTCCCAGAGGACTAGAGCTACCAGACCTTTCTACGGGATCACTGCTTCACGAAGACCACCTTGTCTGGAGTGCTTCCATCACCCTGCTCAGGTTGTATTCTGACTCTGTGAGTGGGTGGGGGTTTTGCTTTTGTATTATTGCATTTATCTTATTTTATTTTCTTTTTTTTCTTCTTATTATATTGTATTTTCTGACTTGGAGCCTCTCACTCGGTTTGCTTTCAAACCACTACAGGCCTCTACTGCTGCTGTGGCTGCTGCTTCTGCTTGGGACTGAGGAACTTTATGTCAGAAGGCTTCTGTGCTGCTGTGGACTCTGAAAACTTTGCCTCCATGGGTCTGATTTAATGATGCAATAAAGGAGTTCTTTTACAACTACCCATTGCCATAGTTTTCAATGAAGACGTCCCAAAAACTTGACAGGTCAGCGTCAGAAACTGGGTTCCAGGAGCTGCCTGTCCATCACCACCTTCCTCTTGTCCAGCTGGATGAAAGTTTTTGGATCCATGGACACAGGAAGATGTGGAGATTGCCTTGACCTCCTCTGCTTCGGTCTGGGACAGCCCTGAAGCACCTGGGAGCACTGCCAGCACAGGAGTGGCCACGACAAAGCCTCTGTAACAAACACAACAGGATCCTGAAAGGATTTAGAATTTAGTGGTTTGTATCAGTGTCCAGGGTCAGTTCGTAATTCTAAGAGAAACAGATTTTGATTTCTTTCCCTTCTTTCCCACTCTAAACACATTTGTGTTCCTAAACCAGGTGATACTCTAGACAGAGAAAAGGGGAGTCAGATTCACTCATATTTGCAAATATATCCCAACGTTAATGCTAACAACAGCAATTTCAGTTTTTAGACCTCCTTCCAGTTCTATCCAAGCTCCATCAGTATGTATTTGTCAAGTGATTTCCTCACTGCAAGCACTTTGAGGTGGAACTTACCCACATTTGTAACATATTTGGAGTTTTTACCAGAATCACCACAAGCCATTTTGTTTGAGCTCTCTGATCTTGTGCAGGGATTCACATCTATAAAATCTGATTGCAATAAATTGACTGGAAGATGCATGTGCAAAGCACAGAACTTCAGAGAGGTCATAAAGTGAGAAAGGACCCATATGGCGTCTTTTTATGCCTCTACAGAGCACAGATTTCAGGCTTAATGGGTGCTGGATTAAATTATGTCTTGGTCAAATCAGCGGAATAATAATAAGAAAAACCAGCAAACAGGATCAAGTCACCATTTGTCCCTTTGGGTGTTAATTCCACAAAGCCACAGTGGGAGGATCAGAGTGCTTGATGCTTTAATCCCTCAAGACAGCACCTTTAATTTTAAGTGCAAAGCCCTTCCTTCTCCGGCATCCAACACACAATTATATTGTACTTCCCCAGATGGGAAATTCACTTGCCATCAGCTCCCTCAAAACAGCCTGCCTTTTTCCTCCCAAGTGCATCCTGCAGGAAAATAACAATTGTACTCATGCATTTATCAGCATGAACCACAGCTGAATTTCTTTTGCTGTTTTCTTTTCTTGTCAGGACACTCCAGCATTGTAAATCTCTTGTGAAAATGAAGAGTGCTGTTAATTAAGAGTGTGTTTCTTGTGGAGTTACCACTGCTTCAGCTAGAGTTGTGTTTTCTTATTCCTTCCTGGCCAAAGGTGTGTTACCCTGAGACTTCCAGTTCTCTGTCATGTAATTACTGCTGCTGGAATAACAGGAAACCAACCCAGCAGTGCGAAAGGAAGAGAATCTGGGAGAGAAACAGCTTTTAGAGCACAGAGAAAACACTGCCCAGCCCCATCACAGCTGCATCTCGGGGCAAACCTGTGCTGGTGTTAGTTCTAGCCAGCTCTGGACAGAAGACACTAGACACCATGGTATCTCGTTTGGACTTGGTTATTTATTTCTTATCTAAGTTACAGTCTCATGAGATGTGAGCTCTGTCTTACAAGGCAACAAAATGGCTACTTCTAACTCATTTCAAGGACTTTTAAACAATAAGCAACCCCGACACTTAAGTTATTTTTATTTATAACCCAATTAAAGATCACTCAATGTCCACAATGTGGCTTTCACTAACCAATTAGAAAAGATCATCCAAACCTGAGGAGAAGGAGGCAGAAGAAAGTGAAGAAGAAGGACTCAGGCAACACCCAAATCCCTTCATATTGTACCTTATATATATATTACTATATTCTGTGTCGTAAAATGCCAAACCTTAAGTATTTCACCCTGTGACATCACACACTTCTCTACAACTCTACACACACTCCCAATGCTATCACTCAGTTTTGGAATCTGTTTCCAGGTCAAAGGCAGTTCCCTCCTGTCACCACCTATCAGAGCACAAGCCTGATATTTTCAGCATCCAGGGTTCCAAGACAAGCCCAGCATTAGGGCAGGTGAGCATTAAACAGCATTGGGAGGGGTGTTACAGGGCACTCACTGCTCAGCTCCCTTCCACAGCCAGTGCCTTCCCAGAGTTTTGGCACACAGCAGGCAGGAAAGGGCCGAGCATCAATCTCTGTGTGCAGTGAGAGCTCAGGGAATTTAGTACTGAGAGGAGCAAAAATCAATCCAAGAATCGAAGGCAGTTCAGCTCCCTGTTGTTCAGATCTTTAACTTTTCACTTGGATGAGCACAGAGCTGCCTCATCCTCATCCTCCTTTATCCCCATGAAGTGGAAGGTGATGCCATGCAAATGGACACTTGTAGGAGAGCTGGGCCAGAGGCACCCAGTGGGTTCAGACTCGAATTCAGCAGGTGTTGACCAGCTAAAAGGAATGTGTTGAACTGCTAAAAGGCATCCCTGACCCTCAAGTGGTCCTTATGCAGTCCTCTGAAATCCCTTGAGGTGGTTTACTTCAGGATTAAAAGGTATTAGGTTTGTAGATTGGAGAGAGGTGTTTGATCCATTTCCTCTTTATCTCCACTCCTTAAGATCTTTCAGTGCTGATCAGGTTGCCCTAACTCGTGTTTGAGCTTGGGTTGTGCTGACTGTAATGGAACTGATCTCACTGCAACCTGCAGCCCTGTCCAGCTCACCCTGAAGCAGATCTTTAAATCTGATCAGCTGAACTGCCAAACCATGGCAGGGGGGTTGGAACTGGGTGATCTTTAAGGTTCTTTTCAACCCAAAACATTCCATGGTGCTCTGATTCTCTGACATCCTTCCCTGAGTTACTGTGGACTGTGGGGCTTGTGCTGAACCCAGAGATACTGTGGGATGGGAAAAGGCTCTGCTGAGGCCTTGAGGCTGCTGAGATCTCAGTGCAGCACTGCTGGAAGGGCCAGGGGCAGAACAAAGCCACAGGGGCTGCTGGCTTTGCCGGTGTGAAGTCAAGCACAGCTCTTTTCTGCCTGCAATCCCCAACACTGCCTGGAGACAAGGAGAGAGGACTGTGAGCGAGAGGACAAGGCTGCTGTCTTTGTTTCTGAGGGCTGAGCTCCCACCTGGGAGGGAGAGCAGCCAGGGCCTGGCAATGAACTGTTTAAAAACACAGCACAAAATCAATTAAAGGGAAGAGTCCCAGCTGAGGAGTCCTTGAAGTACCTCAGCACTGAGAGTGCTCTGACATCTTCAAGTGCTCTGAATTGCAGCAGCCACTGGCAAGGCTAGTGAAGCAGCAGGGAACAGTCACAGATGAGATGCTGAATGTGGCTGATATTGCCCTGTCAGTGACCCCCTGTAGCATCTTGATGCCTTTGCTTTAGCAAACCAGGGTGCTCAAGGTTTGATGGGGCCCTGATCAAGCTCAGGTTTCACTGGAGATGCCCTGAGTCTGTTCCTGGGCTTTTTGGCCAAATGGAATGTGAGGCTTTATCACAGCTGTGGATTTGTTGATGCTCAGTGCACCCAGAAATGTTGGATCTGTCTACACCAGGTAAGAATTAAGCCAAATCCTTCCTGAAAATGTCAGACTTCCCACATTATACACAGACCCACACGCTGGCCTGCCACAAACAATCCAGCTGACAACAACCCAGTGGATTTAACACACCAGACTCAGAATTAACTCCGAAACCCGACACAGATTTTTGTGTGAGACCCCATAAGGCTTCACTTCATCTCTGTGTGCCCTCTGTCTCAACAGAGGAAATGCCACATCTGGTGCCTTGAACCATCTGGAAATAGTTGTCAGCTCTCAGTATGGCCCAGAATATAATTTCCTTGAACTGTTAAACACATGTTACTGTAGTGGGTTCATAAATAATATTATGAAATAGTCAAACTTCACTTAAATCTTTGGATTCCAAAGTTAAAAGCAGGAAGTCTGGACTGTGTAAGTTGTTGTTACACTCACCTCTTTTGGTGTTACCACTTTGTTTGATTTTTACCACAAAAGAATAAAATTAATAGGATTTCCTTTAGAGATAGGTTTCCAAAATGTAATGTTCATAAGACTCATGAAGTTTTTGTTGAGCTCCAGTTCCTGGCAAACCTGTTGAACAGCCCAGGTGTGCTTCAAATTGGATGCAGCTTTCTCAGGAAAGGTCACAAATACCTTGGTAATACCTTTATAACCATCCCAGCTTTAGAAAGACTTCTGGGGAAAATTAAGTGCTTAAAGGCTAAACTGTATCCTGTCTCAGAGCTCCCACATTAAGGTCATATTTAGAGGGTATAAATTAGCTGTATCTGTTAGTAGCTCTCTGACCTTAAGCCTTCAATGTAAAATCCTGTAGTTTTTGGCTTAAAGTGAATTAGAAAAACACAAAGCAGGTAGTTAAGTGGATAAAATGACAGAGCAGCAGCGGCACACAGATGTTGTTATGTTCCTGCAAAGACTGTCCTTTGCACCCTC
Organism: Illadopsis cleaveri; assembly: GCA_013399915.1. Taxonomy (NCBI): domain Eukaryota; kingdom Metazoa; phylum Chordata; class Aves; order Passeriformes; family Timaliidae; genus Illadopsis; species Illadopsis cleaveri. Next base: position 55,431 of record VXBB01017811.1, on the reverse strand, counting down.
CAAGCTGTCTTTTCTTCTCATCCTCCAAAATATGCATTATATTTAACATTAAAATGAGAGTTTGTAGCGCCGGGTATCTTTGCCCATCTGTTTCTCCTCTGAAGTGCTCAGTATTTTAGGAAACTAATAAAAATAACAGAGTGGTAAGAGCCAAGTTTTTGCCGAAGGGACTGGTTGTTTTGGAGCTGTGCTGGGAGAACTGGCCCCTTCCCAAGGAGGTGCACATAAAAGTCCACTCTGGGCTGGGTTATGACAATACCCCAGCCTTGCCTGGGAGCCTGTAGAGGCCATAAAGCTGCTGGAGCAGCCTGCAGGGAGCTTGGGGCCAAAGCTGTGTGCAGTGTGCTCCTCCTAAACTCTGCTCTTTGAAGTCTTTGCAGATGATGATGTGTCTCTAAAACTGCCTTTGGGACTGATCCACTGAAATCACTCAGAGCTTTTTCCATTTCCTCCATCCTCTTTTTTTTAAGCTGTAAACACACGGCCCAGTGTCTTCTTGGGGGATGGAGGGAAGGATTTGGCCTTTTCTGAGCTGTTACTGACCTCTTACCTCCACAGTTGAAGGTGTCTGTGACAGAGGGTTCAGCTGCTGACTGAGGCTGTTTCTGCTCCAGGCTGAAACCTTGGATGTTCCCACTTGTGGTTCTTCTCTCTGGCTTCTACATGCACTTCTGAACCTGGCTCTGCTGCTTCCCTCTCCACTCACCTTCTCTCCACCCAAAGCTGTGGTACCACCTTGAAGCAGGGTAAAAATGCCCCAGAAATAAAAGAGGAGGGTTGGACAGAAGCAATGCAGGTCCGATCAATATGATTAATGCTACGTTCTTCCTTTATTTCACCTCAGATGGCAGGTTATATACAGTTCACATAGTTTACAATTACAGGCATTCACTGGTTGGTGTACAGTATGAGAAGGAATGCCAACAAACATTGTTTAACTTATTCTTAAGGTGGCTAAAGTGTGAACACTACAAACCATACCTAAAGAATCCCTGTCTTCCAGCAATCCCTTAGCAGAAATTTCTAACTGCGCCACAAGGCTTCACAGGCCTCAGGGTGAGGCCTCAGCTGGGGTAACTCAGGTCTGGGCAGCTCATACCTAAGAAAATCTGCTACACCACCTCACTGACCCCTTCCCAACCCTGGCACACTTGTCCTCTAAGCACCAAGAGGAGGAGAGCAGATGAGGGAGATGGAGGTGATGACAGGATGGCATGAACTGGCTCCCTGGATGCCTGTGAGGCATCAGGCACCATCAAGGGTGTCCTGCTCACTGTCCTCTTGCAATTCTCTCCAAACCCATGTTGAAGACCTTGACCCTCAGCCCTGTCTGTAATTTCCTCCCGAGGGGAGGAGGAGGGGTAGGCACTGATCTCTTCTTTCTGGTGACAGTGACAGGACCCAAGGGAATGGCCTGAAGTTGTGTCAGGAGAGTTTTGAGTTGGATATCAGGAAAAGGTTCTTCCCCCAGAAGGTGGTGGAGCACTGAAGAGGCTCCCCAGGGAATGGGCACAGCCCCAAGACTGCCAGAGCTCCAAAAGCATTTGGACAACGCTCCCAGGGAAGCACAGGGCAGGATTATTGGAGTGTCCTGGGCAGGACCAGGAGCTGGACTCGACCTTCTGGCCCCCTTCCAGCTCAGGAGATTCCACGATGCTGTGCTATCTCCAGCACAGAAGAGCACAGCCTTTATACTCCAGGACCTGGAGCAGGTTATGTTTGGTAGGTGGAGTTGCTCCCAGTGGCCCTTCAGGGGAGCAGAGGTGCACTTGAATGGATGCTTCAAATACCTGATTAACCTGCAGGAATGCAGGACACAAACCTCAGCACAAAGAGTCTCATCCAAATGTCGCTGAAAAGTCTGACCTGAACCACAGCTGGGGGAGTTTTGCCAAAAGCCAGAGTGGTGCAGCAAATAAAGGTGGCTTATGCTGATTCCTGCCATTCCCACCTTGCTGCTTCCATTAACACTATTTCCTCCCCTCCTTTCCCCACTGCTTCCTCTCCTCTTTCAGCACAAAAACGAGCCTGCCAGACAATGCATTCACAAGTTAACACAGTGCAACAGACTGTGACTACATTAAGAGCAGCTCACAGGCAGGTTTTACATCCAGGCTCCGGGGAACGAGCAGTGAAATAGGAGGATGGAGCTTGGCACTGCTGTGAAGCTGAGCAGCTTCAGCTATAAAAAGAAGCCTTTTACACAGATATATAAAATGAAATAGCATCTGAAAGCCTCTCTGCTTTTGGAGAGAAGGTTAAGCAGCAGCACACGAGCACCAAGCTGGTGGGAGAGCACCTGGGTTGGACATGTGCAGAAGGAAGATGTCCAAAGGCCAGGGCTGCAGAGCTTAGCCTCAAAGCAGCCCTGCAGAGGGTGCATCCAGGCTCGATGGGGGTTTATCTGGGCAAGAGGGGTCCCAGGTATGGCTTGCTCCTCGTGGGCAGGTGCTTCACACATGGCTTTCCCCCTCTGTGGGTTTGGAAGCTGTTTCAGGATGAAATGTGACCATATAACCGTTTACTGCACTCCTCTAAGCAACTTAATGACTGTGCAAACTCTTTGTACAAGCCACAGCTCCAGCAGCGGTGACATTGCCCAAAAACACTCATATTGTCTCAGGATCCTGGGCCAGGGCTTCAAGCAGGGCTTGAAGTGCAGAGGCTGTGGGAGTGTGAACAGCAGACAGGCCTTGTCACCCATCACCCGTCACTTCCGAGCATCTGTCACTTCCCTGCTGCCCTGGGTCACAGCCCAGCAGCTCCTGGGAGCAGCATTTCTCACACAGAGTGTCTGGAGTTTGTGTAGAGACTCCAGGAGTTCAGTCCCCCAGCTCCTTGGCTGCAATGAGAATTTTTTCTTCTGGGGTAAAAAACCAGGGGCCTTGCTGCCTGAGTTTTTCTCTGCCATCCAACAGTGGATCTTGCTATTTTGTGTTTCGTTTAAATAACCTCATAAACACTTTGCCCTTTCTTTTGGAACTTGCAGTTCTGGGTTGCAATCAGGTCACCTCTCAATCATCTTTCTGACAAACTGAAGAGACTGAGCTCATTAAATCACTTACCAAAAGTGCTTTCCCCAGCCCTCTAATAATCTTATGTATTGCTTCTCCTCCCTGATTAGTTTATTCATATGCTGACATCAATAGATCCCATGTGGGTCTGACCAGTGCTCCCACTTAAGGGGGTTTTTTACCCAACTGCTCCTCTCCCCAAACACCTAAAGGGTCGATCAGACACCAAACCACACAAACAACTCTCAGTCTGTGACTACCAGAGCAGACTGAACTGTTCAGATTTATACCCACAGGATTGTCTTCAGAGTCATTGTTTTCAAAACACTCTGTGTTCTCCAAGAACTACCTGCACTCTTCGAGGCAGCAGATTGCATTTGTCTGCAATAAAAAGACCATTTGCACAAGCCTCGCTGACAAGCAGTCAGAATTGCCCTCTCTAAATGTCTTGTCTTCATTATTATTTATAGGTGCTTCATCATTTTGACACCCACAAATTTTATCGGCTGTGATTGCATATTTACTTTGGGATCATTAATGACACTGTTGATAGTGCTGGGCTCAGAGCCAATCTTGTAAAATGCCAGTAAAGCATCTCAAAAAGTCATTTCATTAGCTACAGGAATGCTGTGGCCCTTGTTCTTAATCATTTCCAAGTGTTTCTATGGATAAGAATATCTATTCACATGATCTATTGCTCATTATTGCCCAAAATATTGCTCAATATTAATTAAAAGCATTTGAAAGATGCTTTGGAGTATTTATGCACAAATCTTTCCAATTTCCCTTGATCAAGTGTCCAACAGACCCATGCTCAATAAAGCCTTGCTGGCACACGGG
>VXBB01017811.1:33872-48166 GCA_013399915.1 Illadopsis cleaveri | reverse complement strand
GTGTTGTGTTAGTGTGGGCTTTTTTTATTTTTCTTTTTTTTTAAACAGAAAAAATTTCAGCTCTGTAGATAAAGTCCAGAGCTAGAGACAGTCCATAAAAAGAGTTATACTACTATAATTGAATTCCACTCTCCTTAAATACAGCATTTCTAGTGTGCTCTGTTAGGGTCCTGGACTCTACTATTTCATGGCCATTATGGCCAAGATTGTCACAGAATGGTTTGGGTTGAAAAGGACCTGAAAGATCATCCAGTTCCAAACCCTTTCCATGGTTCCCTATCCAAGGTTTCTCCAAGCCCTACCCAGCCTGGCCTTGGACATTTCCAGGGATCCAGGGGCAGCCACAGCTTCTCTGGGCACCCTATGCCAGGGCCTCACCATCCTCTGGGTAAAGAACTTTTTCTTCCTAAAATCCAACCTAAAACTCTCCTCTTTTAGTTTAAAACTGTTCCCCTTCATTCTATCATTATCTGCATCTGTAAAAAGCTGCTCTTCTGCTTTTTTATGAGCCCTNAAGATCATCTCATTCCAACCCCCAAAACTGAACATGTGACCCCAACATTGGCTTGTGAGTTTTGAACCACTGTAAACATGGATTAGAATTCTGAACACTGTAACTATGGCCAAAATGAGACATCCAACACCATCTGCCATCATTTGGTGAGGAAAGATACTCCAGGTCCTTATTCCTGAGCTTGGAAGGAGAGTTCCACANGAGCAGAGGTGGTGAAGGTCTCAGAACATCACAAGGACTGAGCATCTCCAGAAGCCACTACCCGCCAAAACCCAGAAGAAAACCAAGAGTAGCTAGAAGTCAAGGCTTAGGAAAAAGGAAAGAGAGGAAAAAAAATCTTTGGAACATATTTTTTCTAAACTTCTTGACTCAAACTGCAGTTTTTAATGTGGCCTTGGTGCCTTAAGGTTTATTTTTCATGTANACTGCCATATTGTGACCCCATTTCTTCCAGCACGTCTTTCCCTCAACGACATCTATAACCCCTCGTTTTTACAGGAGTTCTACACTACAAAGAGCACTACAAAGGGAAATAATGGGGAAGGAAATATGAGAAGTTTCAGGAATAAAGGATTAAAAAGAGGGCTATTAAAGGATGCAGGCATATTGCAAGAAGAATTCCAGATGAAATATGCACAGAAAACAGAGGGATAAGATGAGGGCAGGAGGTCAGGGTTGCTGTGGGGAGGGGACCAGCTGAAGCCCTGGCACAAGGCTGACTGCTGACATGTGCCAGTATTAACAATCACTTTGTAGAACAAACACCAAAGGGCATCTCCTGGGTTTTTGACTTGCTCATTTCCATCAGCAGGGCACTCTTCCTGTCAGTGTTTCTGTCCATAATGGCCAAACCCTCCTGCTTAATTAGTTCCAGGTAGCACCACTGCAGGAATGCACTCCCACATCCCAGCAGGTGTTTCCAAACAAGGAAAAGGGGTCTCAGTTTTACCCCTGACTTTTAAGAAACACCAGAACTTTCTGTTCTTCCCTTACCACAAGTGGCCCAATGCCAGCACAGGGGCACTGGTTGGGCTTTGGAAATATTTCCCAAAACCTGTAGCTGTTTCTATTGGCAGCAAGACAAATTATTCATCCTTAATCGTTCTATGTTTAAGAGGGAGCACAGAGGTGTTCAGTGCTTTTTTGGACTGCCTTAGCCAATGCAAGAGTTCTCTCTACACTGTGTTCGACTTATATTTCTTTTGTTTGATACTGTTTGTTATTTTTGTCATTATTAAAACCTTTTCTTTTACAAAGCACGTCCAGAGAAGTTGTCTGTTATTATTAATCCACTCTGGGAGGCTGCAGGTCAACCCTCAGACTTGATACATCTTCAGGGGGCTCATTTCACCCTGTCCATGTGTAAAACTTTATCACACCACCATGGACAGAGCCACCTGCCCCCCTGGCTCTGCCCCAGCTGGGTGAGAGCTGATTTCCCTGCAGGTACATTTCCATGCCAGCACTGACACCCTCCTCCCAACACTTATTTTCCACCCAGAGGCTGCCAGCTTCCTCTGCCAGTGGTCATTCCCACCACCACCACCACCAACCACAGGCTGATGGCCCCTTTGGCTCCCTTGGGTTCCATCAGAGCAGCTCTCCATCCCCAAATAACACATTTGATGGTGATATGTGAGCAGGTTGGCACAGGGGACTGCTGGTGGCTGTTCTCCAAAGCTGACAGCCACTGTCCACTCCCTCAAACCTGCTCCTGCAGACAGACACTCACCCCTGTCCAAACCAGAGCCCGGGCAGCTCGAGAGCTGTCCCCAACAGTGCCACTGTGTCACACACGGATGGGATGGCTGAGCACCTCTTCCCCCTGTTTTGTGTTTATTTCCTGGCTCAAATCTTTCCATTTGTTATGTTTGGCTCCATGCCACGTGCAGCTGAAGAGCCAAAAAGCCAAGGGCAGAGGGCTGCTGTTTCACCTTGGATAGATGGGAACTGAAGTTACTCTTGGCACTGACTTGAGGCTGCTGTAAAGAAAAAAAATACAGGACCTGGTTGCCACAGGGCAGTGCCCTGCAGGTTCTGGTGACGGGGTTAATTGGGATTACCTGAGTTTGGCTTTAATCAGCACCAGGAACATATTTTCAGGATTGTTTTGCTGAAGTGTATTTAGAAATGGCATGGTGGGTTTCGATTATGGTCAGAGCAACTACAGATTCCATAAATGAGTAAAAAAAACCCCCCAAACAACAATGAAACAATCTGATCTCCTCAATATCATCTCAAATTTGCCCTGTCAGTGCAGAACTGCACAAAATACACAGGTCTGATGTCCGAAGAGAGTCTGATAAAGTCAAGGATTTTAAATCTTTTGGAGTTTTCTTAATTTCAAGAGCTCTAGTCCCTAAAGCTGCTCAGTCTTTTCTTGCCTTTTGTATAAATTTTAGAAACACAGCAAGTGTTTAAGGTATACATGTGATATTCACAAAGAGCAGAGTGAAGTTTTGTAGATGTTCACACTGTGATAAAGTTATTTAATTTTTTATAAGCTGTCTTTTTATCAAGAGACCTCAAAAACAGCCCTCAAACAAAGGGCATCATCTTTTGATTTACACAATCAGAAACTGCAGCACCATTGATTTGTGCAGCATCTCCCACTTTGCTCTTGGAAGAGCCACAAACACAAAGGGTGATTGTGGGGTTGAATTTTTTGCTTTAACCATCACCCAACGTGGCCCCTCAGACACCTCCTGGCTACAGAACTTATACCCCAGCCTCTATCAAACCTGATTTAGATCTTGGCTGATGGAAGCAGCTCCCCAAAATGCAGTGGAGCCATATCTAGGTCTGCCAGATGAATATCAGGCCCTCAATATTTCATGTTAATGTATCCTTGCAATTCACCACGTCTGTTTTAAGTGTTTCTTGTAAAAAAAACCCTTCTGCGTCATCTTTTATTACTTCTGCGACTGCAGAATTTTCTGGCTTTGTATAATTTCTCAGACGTCTGAGAACACCAAAACATTCTGTTTTAATTCCTCTTTCTAATGGATAAACATTTAAACCCGTTCCCAATCAGTTAGCCTTACTTTGAGGGCCAATCTCTGAATAAGTAGGCTGTGACAGAAAGGAGCTCTGTGATCTGAGTGCCACAGATGCCTCCGGGCAGATTTAGACTTAATGACAGACAAACCCAGCTCCAGCCAAATCCATGGCAGCCTGTTTTCATCTCAGCACTCAGCAGGAATGAAATCCCACAGGAATCTGGGCTGGGGGTGGGACTGGATTTTTTCACTCTTGAAGAAGAAAGAGGTGAAAAGTCCAGAATATTGAAGTCACTTGGGAGTTCTGATCTACCTTCCAGCAGGTGTCTTGGTGATCCTTCCCCAACAAGTTCTAGGTCTAAAACTGTTGTATGGACGTGGCAGATCCTGGGACAGGTGGCAGGGACTTGTGTCAGCATGCAGTGGAGATGTGGGGGGAGAATAAATGACCTTTAGTCCCCCAGATGCCTTGTTAATCCTGAACTCCACGTTAATGTTGGAAATGGGCCACGTGTTAGAAAATCCTCGTGTGACCCCAAGAGGCTGAACCACACAGGCAGCCCTGTCAGGAACCCGCTTGCCCACAGTTCCAGACTGTCCATAATTCAGTCCATAATTCAGGGGTTTGTTTTCTGTGTTATCTTTTGCAATGGTTTTCTAGAATATTGGCCCAGAGGGCTGATCTGACTTCTCCTATGTGGATACCCTGAAGGAAGCACAGTCCTGAGGGGATACATGCAGAAAAAGAGGCTTATAAATGTGATTTTCTATGTGAGGAAGAGCCTTCAGTTTTCCTAGTAGGCATGAGGTCCCCATTTCCCCTGCATATAGTAAATTATGCAATATTGCAGGCATTACTCACATTTCAAAATTCAACAAATTCAATGGATTTTGGAATTGTCGATCGTCTCCTCAGTGCTTTGATTTATGATTAATGGCATTAAAGCTGATGGTATGGGGACTGGAACCAGATCCACCCTGGGTAATGAAAGTGTACCATGATCCACTGGGTTTTAGCATCCTGATTTATTCTCCAGGTTGGTTTGATCACTCCACAAATTCCGTGTTCAGTCAAGGCACTGGGCAGCAGTTGCCAGAGGAAGCCTGTGCTTGTCAACTCCCTCCTCCATGAGCTCAACGGCTATCCTTTCCAGCTGGAAAAACCTGAATTGTTTCCAAGCATTTTCCTGCCTGAAATACCAGAAGCAATTTAAAAAGTTTACTTTGCTGGGCAAGCTTGGCTTTCTCAAATCTATCCTTTTCCCTTCTGCAGGTCCTCCCTCTCTCTCACAGGACAAGAAAGCTTAACCCAGAAAGCAGATTCACCCCAGGCAAAGTGAGCTGTGGGAGCAACTCTGAGGTGTAGTTAAAAAATGATGAGCGGTTCAGGTGTGCACGGTAGAAATGAGCATTGGGATACAGCCAAATAAATAGCAGTAACAGTAGAAACAATAACAACAACAACAATAACAACAACAACAACAATAATGAAATAACTCAATAAATTACTCTTCCTTCTCCCCCAGATGTTTCACAAATGATCTTGCCTGTAACTGGAAGCAATTTCCCTCTGTCTTCGATTCCCCTTTGGCTCCTCATGCCAACATTATATCCAGGTTTTACGGATATATTGGATTTTTTACCAGCTGTCACAGGACAGCATCAGGATTTTGCCTTGGGCTGCACGTGTGTTAGGTAAACCCTGCACACCCAGAGAGGTGCCAGAGTGATTGAGGAGAAACTGGACCCAGCCCAGCATCAATTATTCCTTTTGAGATGGAGATGGAGATTATTTTCACCTCTCTTCAGCCACCGTTGGGCTCACAGCTTAGACTGCTGGCAGGATTTGGCAGGTACAGTGACAGCAAATGATGTTCAGGTAAAATTCAGCCTGCTTTGGGAAGGCTGTGGGAAGTCATGATTCCTTTCCACGTGGCACACAACTTCTGGTATGTTGTGTGCGTCCTCCTGCACGAGCAAAATGTTGAGAAATATGAGTGAGGGACGTGGAGGTGGTTTGGGGTCTACCAACCTGGGGGATGTGATGCATGAGGAGAGCCTGGAAGAGTTTTTTCAGCCTGGAGAAGGCCAAGAAGGATCTAAATGTCTTCTCTTAACTCTCATGGAGGGGAAAATAGAGATGAGGAGCCAGACTGCTGAGCAGGGCACAGCAGATGGACGTGAAACTGCAGTTACAGGGTGAAGGAAGGGAAATTCCCACCCGAAAAATAGAAACTGGTTTTGGCATGACAGTGGTGGAGCATGGCAACAGAGCCTCTGAGAGGCTGTGAAACCCCACAGAATCATGAATTGGTTGGGATTAGCAGGGATTTCTCCAGACCTCTTTTTTTAAGCAGGGTCAGTGACAATGGGTTGCCCAGGACCACGTCCAGATGGGCTTTGAATATTTCCAAAGATAGAGGCCCCACAACCTCTTGAACCAACGTGTTCCAGTGTTCAACCACAATGTTCAACCAACAAGCCATCGCTGGAGATTTTCAGAATTGCCCTAAAACCTTGAGCAGCCTGGTCTGGGATAGAAAGGAGCACTGCTCTGGGCAAGGTTTTGGGAACAGACAATCTAAGGGTCACTTCCAACCCAAAGAGTTTCATGATTTTCCAGATGATGACCACAGATGTGTCAAGGCTCCAGCTTTATGAATTCAAAAATCCATTAGATAAGACAGACTCCAGCTAAAATAAAATGAGGCATTTTTATTGCCATGAAAAACCAAAAAAATGCAGAGTTAGGAGATTCCTCTACTCATTCCTGGCAGAAGCAGAACAAGAATTAGCTCCATTTCCCAAATTTCACTCCAGCAACTTCCCCATCATCACCTTGATCCTTAACTTTCCGTTCTACTTTTTGTATCAGTTTAAGTTCATGAACTCCCAACTTCCCACGTGCCTCTTAGCCGTAAGTGCACAGTATTATTTTTTAAAACCAGAAATGGATGAGAAACATGTGCAAAGTAAAAGAATAATGCAGAGCAGACAAGCTGGGGTCCTGCATCTGACGTGTGTCCCACTGTGAGGAACCACCTGGAGAGGTGCATGACCTTAAACTTGTACATTTGTGTAACCAGGGTAAGGTTGGGTGAACATCTGGATTCGGACTCACCACGGCCCAAAAGCACTGTAAAATGGGATTGTTCTGAAAGGTTACGGTAAGTCTTAGCCATGAAAAAACTTAACTTCTACTTAAAAGCGCTTTATTTTGTCCCTGCTGCCAGCTGCTCTTGGAAGAGTGGCCCAGGTGGCCCACACCTGTCTTGTTTGTGTCAGTACCAGGGCAATGCCCTAGAAACACTGATGGAACCAGTCTTTGAATTATTGGCTGTGAAACCCTAATAGAACCAGTCTTTGGAATATTGGCCGTTTCCCTCCAGGACAGTTTGGGTTGGAAGGTTAAAGACTCACTTGTTCCATCCCCTGCCATGGGCAGGGACACCCTCCACTATCCCAGGTTCCTCCAAGCCCTGTCTAGCCTGGCCTTGGACACTTCCAGGGATCCAGGGGCAGCCACATCTTCTCTGGGAACCTGTGCCAGGACCTCACCACCCTCACACTGAGGAATTTCTTCCTAATATCTCATCTAAACCTCTCCCTTTTCAGTTTAAAGCCATTCCCCCTTGTCTCATCAATCCATGCATGCCCTTGTCCCAAGTCCCTCTCCAGCTCTCCTGGAGCCCCTTTAGGCCCTGAAAAGAGCTCTAAGGTCTCCCTGGAGCCTTCTCATCCCCAGGCTGAACCACCTCAACTCTCTCAGCCTGTCCTTGTAGAAAGGTGGAGCTAATATTCCATATTTCTGAGTAATTTTAAAACAAGGGCAAGAAATTATACTGATCCCACATGTTAGAGACATGAATGCATTCTCTCTCAAAGAATAAGTAATTTAAAAAAATATATATTTAGGTACCTACTTGGGAGAGAATAGAAATGAAATTCAGAGAAGCTCATTATCACAAGTATATTGACAAGTAGGCAGAATTATACACATCTGCTGAAGACAAAGCCACTGCATTGATTCTTTTTCCATTTTCTAGGTATTTAGCAGCTATTTAACCTTCCTTGCTGAGAGGATGATACCCGGAATTTGCATCATTTCTGTGTCTGTCCAGTACAGTTAGTGGTAGAGGGACTGATTTTTCAGCACCAAGAACACTGAGGTAACACTGGTCCTTCAATAAGTGCTTCAACAGCTGCTCTTAGAGCTACTTAGAAAATTCTGTGCGATAAATAGTACATTTTCCCTGAAAGCAGAAGCCTCATCATTTCCATGCTCATTCAGCCTCAAGGTTTTTTCACCCATGCTGGTCAGTTTTACACCCAGCACTGGTGTCCTGAGTTATCTGGGCAAAACCTCTTTTGAAGTGAAAAAGTTGGTGACAACTGAAATAATTTCAAAAATACAAAAAAACCAACCAACCAAACAAAAAACCCCCAAAAAACAAACAAAGAAAAAACCCAACAAAACAAAAACAACCACTAGCACCACTGCTGCTGGATGAAGGTCCCTTCCCAAGTGTGCTGCAAAATTTAAACAGTTCCAGGGAAGGATGAAAATATCCATTAATTCTCCTAATTATGTCATCATCAGGGGCCTTGCTGAGAGGGGGCTTTGTTGCTTGGGTTGCTGTAGCATCCTTTGGAGATGGTGCCAAAAGAAAAGAGTGAAGGAGACCGAGACAGGGACAGTTTTTCTTGTTTAATACTGGGAGATTCAAGGGGCAAAATGATTAAAAGGCTTCTGCAAAGTGTGACCAAAAAATCTTTCAGGCTGAGAACAGAGTCCAGACGTCTTTGGTCTCTTCACAGCACAGCTACAGGCTCTTTGTCCTTGGCATCCATCTGATAAAACTTTTTTACTCTATTTTTGCTCAAGTCAGACAGAAAATTCCCTCTTTTACAGCCTGAAGCCTCCATACAATACGTGGAAGTGTCTGACAACAGCAACAACACACAGACTGCTCCCCACCACAGCCCCAGCAACATCATCACCCCAGAGCTGCTTCACCCACCAGTCACAGCCTCATTTCAAAGTCCTCTGCAGGAAAAAAAAAACATCTTTGCACCCACCCTGTGACCCTCTGAGTTTTTAGGATGTCTGAATTAGCTGAGGAAGGGTTTGTAACTGATTTGGTGCTAATCCTGCCTTTAAATGTGAGCTGCAATTGAATTAGTGCTGGTAATTTTCTCTCCTCTTTATAGTCGCTGTTCTCCACGCAGCCTGGAATTTGATCTCCCAAGTTCAATCAGAAATTGGCCACCAATTCATCCTTGCAAAAACTACTGGGTTTCCACCCCCCCCCCCCCCCCCTTTTTTTTTTTTCCTTTTAATGCAACCTTGAGAGTTATCTCATCTCACAGCAGCAAACTTTTACTGAAATTTGAGCTGTAACAACCTATTTCCTCAGAACTGTACTAAAAATCTGATTATTTTCTCCCTCATCAGAGTGGTTTGAGCAACTATATTCAGAAAAATACCTAATCTGCCCCTTGATGGAAACCCAGGCATTCATTTTCTACATCTACTCAAAAGTGACACACCAGCCCTGGAGCAGAATGAGGGTTCATATGGCATCAAAAAAACTCTGCTTGGCCAAATATTAACATCTCAGTTGACCACACCCCACCATAAACATGATTGTTTTAAAGTGATACCACAGTTAGTTCCTATTTATTATGTGAGTATGATAATACTCAAACCAAGATATAAAATATTCAGAAAACACACGTTTCTCAAACAGAAATGTCAGACTTGGGGATGAAACAGTTGAACTGAAGAAATGAGACATGTCAAGGAGCCTAACCCCAAAAACCCCTCAATTTTTAAAAATATCCTTCCTCCCTCTCAAAACACTGTTGGGCATAAATAGCATCGGCAGAAAAACATTACAGCCAAAAGAAATCAAAACAAGGGTGATGAAGCCCAATGTTTCAAAACATTAAAAAACGTGATTTCTGTAACGCCTAACTTCCCAGGAACAATTTTTTTTATGTTTATGACAGAATTGATGATGGTTGTGCCTCACACAAAAGAAATAATTGAGAGGATGAAATGGTTCTACTCCAAGTGGCTGCTTTCAGTGCAGTGCTTGAAAACGAAACGGGACAAAACAGCAGAATTATTACACAGCGATGGATGTGCATCCAAGCGGTTTGTTTGCTGTTAAAAACTTCAGTGCTAATAATGGAATGAAAACATGACATTCTGAGGGAGGCTTTCCACACTCCAGGGCAAAATTCTCACTCCCAGGCCCTTTCCCTGTGTGTGGGTTAAGGTGTGGTGAGGCATTCCCTACACTCCCAGCAGGTGTTTCCAAATAGTTTACCTCTAGACATTTTAGGAAGTTTACCTAGATTTTTCCATACCATCCTGGCAGTGATTGGCTCAAGGCCAAGAGAGAAGCATCTATTGGACCTTGTCACTGCTCTTCAAACCCTGTATCTCTCTCTGTTGGCTGCAAGCCAGATTATCCCTCCTAAAACATTCAGTATTTAGGAAAGAGCACAAAAGGAAGTAAAGGCTTTTTGGAGTTGTCTTAGCAAGGTGTCAGAGATTTCTCAGACACCTGTGCGCGGTTTTTCATTTGTTTTCTGTAACGTTTGTTATTTTGATATTTTTACTTATTAAACTTTTTGATTTACAAAACACCTCTGAGGAGCAGTCTCGCTCAAATTAATATTAGCTACTTCTCTGCAACTGCTGGACCCTCAGAGATGGATACATTAGCACGTTGCTTATTAGACTCTGGCCATGTGTTAATCTGTATCATTAAGGTACTGCTGTTCTGTTTGTTCAGAGGTTGGGATGCACGACGGGTTTTCTGCAGGGGGAACAGCAGAAGGGCACTATAGCTGATGCCTTGGGATTTTAGCTTTTAATTTCTTCACAGCCTGCACTGCTTTAGTGTATAGCTCTAAAACTCCATAGTCTCTCAGCTGTTGTTCTCCTGTTTTATTCAGACAAAACAGTTCCTCTCTGGGCCTGAAACTCAAGGGCACCTCGCTGTCTCAGGCCCTGAGAGATGTAAACAGCAGTGAACTGGGGGTAGAAAACTTGGAGTAAATGACTTCATTACCTGAAGCTGTAATTGGAGGATTAACCCCTGGTATGTAAAGGGACCAAAGTTATAACTGTATGAAAAACTCGTGACCATTGTCCATCTTGGGTGTAGCTCCTCAGGGGCTTTTGACTGCCCAAGGTGAATNTAACCAGCAGTCAGAGGCTGCAAGGGAAACTTACAGTAGGAGTTGCTGCAGCCAGAGTCAGTGAATGGTTGGAGTTAACGTGACTAAGCTGTGAAGAGGAATAAACCAGGTCCCTTTTCATGTTGTGTTTAACAAGCAGTCTGTGCCTTGGCTCATTTTTACCCTCTAATAAGAGGGCTGCTGCAACCACCCACCCACCCCAGAGACTGCCCACCCTTCCCAAGGCTCCAGCTCAGTCTTGGCACCATGTCCAGTGTGTCACAGCCCACTCAAGAATTCCCTCCTGGAAAGCACATCCCAAAAGCCATAACCCATAGGGACAATTGCTCCAGGCCCCACAGCCACTAGTGACAAGGGCAGCGTGGAGTTGGTTTATTCTGAGCACACAGAGGCCAGCTCAGGTGACTGATTCTTCTCCCACACTTGCAGATGGGTGCATTCACATTCCTGTTAGCGTGAAAAACAACCTCATGCTGCCACTGGAGGGGAACAGTTATTTTGTGAAGCCTCCCGTGGCCTGTCCAGGCTCCCACAGGCTGGAGAGTGCAGGAAACTGATGGGTTTGGGGAAATGGAGGCACCCACATTTCCTTTCCCAAGTGGTGCCTGGCTGAGAGCAGAGAAGGGTGGAAGAGGTCAACAAATCCCCGTGCTAGAGCAGGATGGCAGAGAAAGAAAGAGGCAAACAGGCTGTGCTGGGGTAGCCTGTGATCCTTGCAGCTCCTTAGCAGGGCTGATCTTCCTGCATCCTGCCCAATCTCCAGGGAATGAAATGGTGCAGTGTCCATTCCATTCTGCTCCAGCAAGCTGCAGAATCTTAATTCAATAGATTTTTCTTTCTACACCTGACTTTCCCTCTTTATTCTCCCTGAGAAGGTATCACAAGGGCAAGGGAGGGTTATCCAGAGAATGATGTTCTCATGCAGCCTTGAGAACTGTTCCACCAGGGAACCCAAATCTCACAATTTCTAGTCCACTGTGCCATGCCACAGTTTGAGAGGGTGATAAAAAAAGAGCAGATCTCAAGGAGAGAGATTTTGTGTTTAAGTTAGCGCATCTGAAGCTGATTTATCCTTGCTTTTATTCTTTTCAATTGACTCACTTTCTACCTCATCCAGCTCCCCTTGTGCTCTCTGTGCTCAGCTGCCAGCTGCATGGGGCAGGCACTCCCAGTCTGGGCAGTTTTCACACCAAATAACCACACAGCAAGAATGAGAACACAGTTCCTGAGGCACAGAGTGGTTTTTGTGTCAGGCAACTCCTGCAGCTTCTCACCAGGGCACAGATTGGAAATTCTCCATTGTCCCAATCTCAATTATTATAAAAAAGTAGCAGAGAGAAGGCAAATTCTAATAACGGAGTCAGGAGAGCAGAAAAATTAGCTGCTCTGAGTGATTCATCCTCTCAGACCACTGATGTAATCCCTCCCAAATTCAATTACAGCTAATTAAAAATAATTCTCTCATCTGAGTTGATCACTTGTGGTTCCAAGTTCCAGTTAAATCCTGCTGTAACAGCGGCCATAAAATCGAACACTCCGAGGGAAACGGCAAGGTCTGCTCCTGATGCAAGCAGGGCTAAACCATAACCCACTGAGCTGGCAGATGGGTTGGCATAAAGAAAGATGGAGTTACACTCCTGAGTATCCCAGTCCCTCTCCTTTTGCTCTCCCTGTGCCTCCAACTGAGGCTGATTGCCCAGGAGAAGCAGCACCCCAGAAAGTGCTGCTGCACTTCACACACAGCTTCACACGGAATCACATCACCCCATGTGTAAATGAGTGGAAAGGGTTTTAAAAGCCAAGCATTCCTCTTCCCTGCATTCAGTAGGATCAGATCCCACCCAGCTGTAGGAGTTAGACATCCATATTCTGCTCTCATTCACTGCACAACAACTCAGGAGGCAGCCACAAGTCATAAAGCACTGTCCTCTGCTTCCTGCCCTGTGGCCAGAAGTGCTGAACTCCTGGGAGTCTCAATTAGCAATTCTTTTATTGTGTTATGTGGATAATAAACCAACTACTCACACGGCTTTTACTGACAAGAGGAACTACAGGACTTGCAGTAGCAAAACAAAGCTGCTGTTGGCTTTCAAGCTGCCAAGAGCAACACAAGGCAGAATGGCAGCGACAGGAAATTTATCATAGAAGGACACGGTTCAGGAGGGAAAACAATATTCTGGTGTCTTCACCCTCAACCCAAGCAAGACTCGCTAGTGACTGACCTTATTAAAATACTGGAAAATGAATGTTTCATCCCACAGGCTTCAGGACAGAGGCCAGTGATTGTTTTCTGGGTGTAACAGGGAGCAGAAATGCTTCTCAAAACTGTGATTATCCCAGGAGGAGTCACTGTTCTCTGACATCCCTTCTTGAAGGGATCAGAATATGCAACTAAGAGGACAACCAGAGTGGATCTCCAATCCAAGGAAATAACACTTCACAGGGGAAATTTCCTCTGGCTCTTGCAGAGAACAATTAAGCCATGTTGCACATGATGTAATTATACACATTTTTATCACCTTTTGTGTCTTAATCACTATTACAGTATGCTTGGCAAGGCATCACTCAGCAGCTCACAATCACAGCCTTTGACTGCATTATTNATAAACCAACTACTCACACGGCTTTTACTGACAAGAGGAACTACAGGACTTGCAGTAGCAAAACAAAGCTGCTGTTGGCTTTCAAGCTGCCAAGATCAACACAAGGCAGAACGGCAGCGACAGGAAATTTATCATAGAAGAACACGGTGCAGGAGGGAAAACAATATTCTGGTGTCTTCACCCTCAACCCAAGCAAGACTCGCTAGTGACTGACCTTATTAAAATACTGGAAAATGAATGTTTCATCCCACAGGCTTCAGGACAGAGGCCAGTGATTGTTTTCTGGGTGTAACAGGGAGCAGAAATGCTTCTCAAAACTGTGATTATCCCAGGAGGAGTCACTGTTCTCTGACATCCCTTCTTGAAGGGATCAGAATATGCAACTAAGAGGACAACCAGAGTGGATCTCCAATCCAAGGAAATAACACTTCACAGGGGAAATTTCCTCTGGCTCTTGCAGAGAACAATTAAGCCATGTTGCACATGATGTAATTATACACATTTTTATCACCTTTTGTGTCTTAATCACTATTACAGTATGCTTGGCAAGGCATCACTCAGCAGCTCACAATCACAGCCTTTATTTCATTCACAGCATTATTTCATTCATTAAATTATGAAAGCAGCCAAAGAAAGCTGCAAACACAGGCTCGGGTTTCTGGCCAGCCACAGCCCTCCAAGCACATCCAGCTGACTGCAGGGGCAGCACTATTTACTCATTTGAAATGAATTGCCCTCAATTAGGCTGCACAGCATCTTTTTGGCACGTTTCTACAACAGCTGAGAAAATGCAAGTATCAGTCCTTGGGTAGATGCTTTCTTCATTTTTATGGGATGGGTTTTTTTGGTGTTTAGAGAAGGGAAAAGAAGGTTCCTGCACACTCTCAACATGCTGTGTTGTCTTCTTCCCAAAGGAGAAACACGAGTAGTTCACAAGGTTATTAAAAAAAAAAAAAAAAAAAA
>VXBB01017811.1:2582-33837 GCA_013399915.1 Illadopsis cleaveri | reverse complement strand
TATTCATTGTGATTTTTACATCTTCTGTCCATGTTGTCTTGCTCCAAGCAAGGCTCGGCTTCGAGCCTCTCTCAGCTCTGGCAGAGCTCTGCTGTCAGGGCAGCTCTGGAGTTCCTCTCCCACACAGGATCTCCTGAGGCTGGAAATGGAGTTGGTCTTCTGCATCTGTCCTGGGGACAGCACTTTTCACAGACTTGCAGAGAACCTGGAGGAATGCTAAAGATTTCAGGTCTCTTTCCTGCATCGTCTTCCAATTCATGTCATCCTAATAAGGGTATTAAGGATTAACAGATAGGAAATNACCAATCCAGGGCTGACCAAAATTCATGTTGAGGTCATTTTCCAAATGCTTTTTAAACCCTGGAGCACCAACGACCTTTCTGGGAAGCCTGTTCCAGTGTTTGACAACCCTCTCCATAAAGAAATGCTTCCTCCTGTTCCATCTAAGCCTCCCCTGGCACAGCTTTGAAGGAGAAATTGTTAGTTTTTCACTAAAGGAATCATAATTCTCTCAAGCACTTGACAGTCCCTGGCACATGAGCCCAGATCAGCTTTTCTCCTGGAATCAGACTCATTCCTCCATCTTCACTTTGCTGTCAATTTATTGCGGTGATGAAAAAAAAAGGCAATGGAAAGAAATTCAGTCGTTGCCAGTGCGATACATAAAGCATCCAAAAAATGAGTCTGAGCCAGAAATATTTTAGTTCTGGAGCACAAGGAAGGAGAAGGTGCCACCTGGCTGCATCTTGCCTACAAAGAAGATACAATAATCTTACCAAGAGCCCTGGCTCTGGTGAGGTTAGAGGAGAACAACCAGAATTTGGCAACATATTAAGATTCTATGGCTAAACCTTTCACCAGCTTGGTGATATTACAAATATCAAAAATATCAAAATGACATATTTTCATGCTTTAGGGAGCAGCCCCAGCTGACACCTGATTTGTGACCTAGGAAACAGGAATTTAAAAAGAGCCCACACCTTCTGTAATAGTTTTTTATACCTCTCCGACATTTTTGTTGTTCAGTAGTTTCACCCTTCCCTCTTCTTGCATATTGAGGATTTTAAATAAAGCCTACACCTTCTGTAATAGTTTTTTACACCTCTCTCCACCATTTTGGTTGTTCAGTAGTTTCACCCTTCCCTCTTTTTGCATATTCAGCCTGGTAAGTGCAGGTCTTCTCATTTTATATTTCACCCCAAAACCAGCTGCTTCTTCCACTCTCCACGTCCTCAAGTCTTCAGAGAAAGCCTCCTCTGCTCCTCCCAGAAGATATTTTCATAGCAGAAAATCAAATCACAAAATTATTCCACTCATGGTTTCAAAGCGTGCTTAAGTGTGGTATAAATTCACTTCCCAGTAAACACAGAGGGCACCATCATTGATGTAAACTACAAATGTTTAGACTCAGTTTGATTCTGAGATTGGTTGCCAAAACAGAGGGATGCTTGTAAACAAAGAAATTTAACAAATGCTTCTTAATAAATAGTTGGGAGAAAGATATTTGCAGTTCCTGGTCTGTTAACACTCTACAAGTGATTGATTATGGACTTATGATAATGGTAGTTCATTTTAAGAGCTTCCAGGGGGATGTAAATCAGCTTTAATTAAAAGATGATATGAAAAATCACTTGTTGAAATATGAGTTTGTGAATAAAATTCAGTGATAAATTACATGGTTGGTTTAATTGGAAAGAAAGCGCTCTGCCACACTTAATTCAGCTCTATTTATTTTCACATAAATGTATGCACTGAAAGCATTTTAAGGGTAACTGGTATGATTTAAGGAAAGAGGAGTCTCAGTCTGTGGCTCAGTAGTGGCACTCAGATGATATGGGGGGATTTACAGGACTTAAAGTGGTGCTGAGGAAGCACATCTGAAATACAGCAGCGTGTTCTGAAGGATTCTCATTTTAGCAGGGGCACAGAATTTCTAAAAGGCAACTCTTCTGTTTAAACATTTGGGATTTAGGAAGTCTGAAAACACCAAGAGGTGTCTTTGGTGGGGTTTTATTGGATTCCTTCCCCTTAATCCTAATCCTGCTTCTGTGCTAAATGCAGGCACACCAGGGAGCAACCCCAGGCTCTCAGAGAAGCCCCTGGTGAATGGGCAGCTGAAAACCCTCTCAGTAAAGAAACGCTTCCTCCTGTTCCATCCAAGCCTCCCCTGGCACAGCTTTCAATGAGAAATTGTTAGTTTCTCACTGAAGGAATCATAATTCTCTCAAGCACTTGACAGTCCCTGGCACATGAGCCCAGATCAGCTTTTCTCCTGGAATCCTTTCGAGATGTAAATAGGAGGACACACGATACAGAGACCTGTGTCTACTGATTACAGAAATCCAGGAATGAACCAAACCCAGCCTTCACTCCCCACGGGGCTGATTTTTGCCTCTGCTAGTGGGCCTGGGAATTAACCAGCATGATCAATTACACATCATAGAAAGCAGGGAGCCAAGCTGGTTAACAGGGTAGACTTGTCCCTCATTAGTAGGGCAGACTCTGGAGTGATTTTTTCCCCAAAAAAAGTAAATGAGATTTTTATCATTTAAATCCCATCAGGGACTGAGTGGCCCTGTTGTAACAGGAAGGATTCTTGTTTTTTGAAATATGCACAATACCTATTTTCTGCAAGTCAATACTCCTGGGATAACTGGGCATCTAAGACCTGTCATCTTGCCATCCATATATTTCATACTAAACACAATTTTTCAGTTCGTCCTGTTCTGAGTCCGATACCCCAAAAATATTCCTGAGAAAGTATGCAGTCCAATAATGTTTGGGCAGGACTGTTTTTGTGCTTGATTTCTATTGCCATAGCAATTTGCAGTGGGATGGTTGGTACTGAAAAAAAAACACGGGCTCAGCAGAGGAGCCACCACAGTAAACAGCAATAAAAGAGCTGCAATGTCAGTGTCTAAAAGCAAAAACATGTCAGCACCTTGTATCAACATGGTCACAGCCTGGCAGAGTTCAAGGAGTGTTTGGAAAATGCTCCCGGGCACAGGGTGGGATTGTTGGGGTGCCTGTGCAAGGAGAGGAGTCGACTCGATGATCCTCATGGATCCCTTCCAACTCAGCTTATTCTGTGATTCTTATTTCTGCAAAAAGCTTTGGGTCTTCCTTTAGGTTCTCCAGAGAAACTGTGGCTGCCCCTGGGTCCCTGGAAGTGTCCAAGGCCAGGCTGGATGGGGCTTGGAGCAACCTGGGATAATGGGAAGTGTCCCTGCCTATGGCAGGGGGTTGGAATTATGATCTTTCAAGTCCCTTGCAACTCAAATAATTCCAGGGTTCTATGATTTTTTTTACTTGCTGTGGAAATATTTTCATCTGGTCCTTTATGCTCAAAAAGCAGAAAAGGCCATTTGGAGTTCAACTTCTGGAGGTAAATCCATGATTTGGAGTGCCAAGAGGATAAAGTCTTGATATTTTTAGACTAGAACCATCCAGGTGTGGTGCAGTGAAAGGTGTCCCCACCCATGGCAGAGGGAGGAAGGAGATGCTCTTCATGGTCCCTTCCAACCCAAACCATTCTGGGATTCCTTTGGCTCTCAGTGCAATATCCTGTTTAGTTGCTTAATTGTTTGGTCTGACCAAAGATGGGTAAGAAAACTAAAATGTGAGTCAAGAAGCTTCAATTTCATTGATTTCCACTCCTCTTAAGCTGGACAGTAAGCTCCAGCTGTTCAGTGAGCACAGTGTATCTCATTGGATCCCAACTGTTCTTCCAGGCTTCCATTTCCAGGAAATGGGGAGACTGGCACCTCCAGGAGGTGCCTTATCCCACCTTCTTGAGGTACTACCCTGAAACAGATGGCACAAATCCCTCACCAAATCCCACCTTCCTCCTGCATTGGCAAGGCTACCTAGCTCAGCCACCCAAAAATTCCCCTTGTTCCGTGTCAGTTGCAGAAAGAAATCCATCCAGCTCCCTGGGTCACCTGATGAGTTGTGATGTCCTCAACCCACTGGATTCCCTTTGCAGGGAAAATGCAGCACCTGCACAGTTCTTAGATCTTGCCTTTGGGGTAGGAGCTTTTGGAATAAAAACCGTCTTGATTTGAAGGCAGGCTGGTTTTGGTACAGATCTCATGGACATGCAGAAAAGCCCATTGTTAGTTCTCCGAGCATGCCCATGAAAAAAGGATTCTGAAGTGATTGAACACAATAAAATTGTGACTCTGTTAAACCCACCTGGCTCCAGGATCCCTTTTGATGTGTTGAAAGCAGTACTAAAGACAGAAATTTAGCTGGGGGCTGATTTCATTGCCAGGGGAACAAAATGCCACATGTAGGGTGTGACTGGCACCCCTCACTTGCACATCAGGAAGGCACGGAGAAGCCAAAACCCTGCTGCTTGATTTACAACAGACATTTTGACATTTTACAGTTGTGAGGAGAGTCAGAAAAATGCTTGAGCAGAATGTAACAATGGCAAGAGACAAATTTCCTATAATTTTGAATTTTATTATTTTGTTTTCCAATATATGCACTTACTCTAGAGTATCCTACTGTTTAGAGAGCCCCAAAGTGCTGCCAGTCAAAATGAAAGAGGACAGAGTGGATAAAATTCAACCCAGGGTCGATACTGCTGGAACAAGAAGTTGTTTTGAATGACTAGAAATGGAGAGAAAAATAGGAAAAAAACCCCAAGAAGTTGGTTGGAAACTGAACTCAGCT
Source organism: Illadopsis cleaveri (assembly GCA_013399915.1). Lineage (NCBI taxonomy): Eukaryota > Metazoa > Chordata > Aves > Passeriformes > Timaliidae > Illadopsis > Illadopsis cleaveri. The sequence continues at coordinate 29,157 of VXBB01017811.1, read as the reverse complement.
TGCTGATAAAGGGCTCATCAAGGTCTTTAAATAATTATTGTGGATCTCCTTACTCTTGTCCTCCCACTTGTCCTACACTTCTCTGTGTACTGAGGGGTTTTATGTTCCCAGCATCTCCAGTTCCCTGTGCTGCTTCCTCAGAGGTGGCTGGGCCAGAATCTAAACTGGTTCTTCCCCAGAGACCAGCTGGACTTCACGAACTGCAGTACAGTTGAACTGTATTTTTCAGCTATTATTCAAACACTTCCAGCGAGACTTTCCTTTTCAAGACCTGATTTAAATCAAGAAATCTTTGTTTTCGGTAGTGTTGCATCATAAAATTAGGCAATTACTCTTGTAAATCTGTCAGGGCTCTAAGTAATTATCTAATTTAGAGCAGTTAAAATAAAAAAGGCAGGAAAATTCCACTCTCTGGGGTGCGTTACTTAGAGGAACTAACCTGGGGGATAGGGATGTGCTGATGAAATCTGTTCCATGGGGTGAGTTGGGTCAGCAGGGAAATATCCGTGAATATATGGCCAACTTGAAATGAGTGATCCTTTGGCTGCAGTCATCCTCCTTTCCTGTTCCAATTGCAGAAAATTAGAAATGTTTTTGCAAAGAATCAAACTCCTGCCTTCAGCTGTCTAGACAAAGGTTATGGGGAAGACAAAACCAGACTGAAAGGACAAGAGGCAATGGACACAAACTGCACCAAGGGGAATTTGGAGACAAATAAGCAACAGCTTTTTTCAATATGGGGCTGGTGCAGCACCGGGACAGGTGCCTGGAATGTCTGTGGAACCCCTGTCCTTGGGGATTTTCAGCACTCAGCTAATAAAATCCTCAGGCCACATGATATGACTGGGAAGTGTGTCCTGCTGGAAACCAAGGTTGGACCAGGGAGCTCCAGAGATCCCTTCCAACCTAAATGGCTTTGTAATTCTAACAAGCAGAGACACAGCTCTGTAATTCTAATTCTGTAATTCTAGAATTCTGTAGTTCTGTAATTCTTACAACCTTGTGAAGCAGAGGCAAGGCTGACCCTTCACCGTGTCAAGCTGAAACCACAGGAACAGGGTCTCTCCTGCTGGGACTGTAGAAATCCTTCAGCATCTGAGATGAAGTTACTATTGAACCAGAACTCATCAAAACCATGGGTAGAGCAGGTCTTCAGTGACATTTTCAGAGAAGCACAGAATGGTTTGGGTTGGAAGGGAGCTGAAAGATCATCTTGTTCCACCTCCTGCCACGGGCAAGGACTCCTTCCAGTATCCCAGGTGTTTCAACCTGGTCTTGGACATGTCCAGGGATGGGGCAGCTTCTCTGGACAACCTGTGCCAGGGCTTCACCACCCTCACAGGGAAGAATTTCTTCCTAATATCTCTTCCTAATATTTCTTCCTAATACTTCTTCATATTATCCTCATATTCATATTAATATTCATATTAACCCTGCGCTCCTTCAGCTTAAGGCCATTCCCTGTTGTCCTGTCCCTACATGCCCCTGTGAAATTTTAGGCTTTAGCATCATGCTTTCAAATAACTGGAAAATAAGGAAAAATAACTACAAACGTTTTAGAGCAACTTGCACACTCAAACACCCTTTTCCTTATTCCCCCCACCCTCTGTGGGGTGTTCACTCAGCAACTCCTGGGCTCAGATCTTGCTGCAAAAGCAGAATCTGACATCCCTGAGAGCTTGTCTTTGACAGCAAAGCTGCTGCTGCTGCAGGAAGCTGCCTTCTCCTCCCATGCAGCCCTATAGCTGCACACTGGCAGCCACACGCATCCCAAAGTGTCCCTATTTTTTCACAAAGCAGATGCACAGTTTCCCAGCCAGCTCCACTTGAGAGAGTCCCTCTACCTCCCTCCATCTGCTCCCCTGGCGACAAACTGTGCAACCTTGTATGAGGAGCTTGGCTTGGTGCCTCCACCAAAAAGAAAAAAAAAAAAAAGAGGAAAAAAAAAAAGAAAAAAAGAAAAAAACCCTCCTCCACTTTAACTAGTTTTAGTATCTATAATTAGCTTCCCTCAAAAAACATGAACATAAACCATAGATATTTTTGATAAAGCTTGAGTGATGATCCTAAAGAGAGCACAGGAATATCTTAGAGCCACAAATGTTTCAAAGCTTCCTTCTGGACGTTTGTAATTTACAACAGGCTTCTAATATGGAAGGCATGCCTTCAGTAGGAAGGGAAACAGGATGAGAAATGTTTGCTAGGGCTGCTGGAAAGGCAGGACACAATTTCCATTGGAATTTTACCTTTCCATTCCCCCCAGTGAAAAATTTTAATGTTTCTCCAGAGGAGCAAATTCCAATACCTTTGATGGCTGGGCAGACCCCAAGGTCTTCATTCAAATGAGATGAATATGTGAAGCAGGAGCAGCCCTCAGGCACAGTACATTTTAAATCCAAATTTTAAATACCTCTGAATTTTGAAAGAGGTTCAAGGTTCAGGGATAGTCTGTTACAGAAGGGAAGAACACAACTGACATTGGAGACAACACAAGTTTGATATCATAGAATATGAATGCTCTTAACAGCCAAACATTTTAATTGTAGGCTAACTGAAGGGGAAACATTTGGCCTTACTTCTTCTCCATAATCTCCATTAAGAATAATTTTTACTTTCTCCTCTAATTTCACTGTACCTAATTTCAGTTGAATGTTCCTGTTGCAATCAATCCCTGCTCCATTTCCCAATCCAGTGCCACTCCCCTGAATGTTTTCACTGAACAATCCTGTACCACAAACAAAACCTCCCCACACATCTGGAAGGGGGAAGCAGAGGCTCTAACAATTAGACATTTATCATTAAATTAACAATTAGACAATTATCATTAAACAACATCACTCTAATGAGAGAAGTTGTTCAAAAAAAGAAAGAGCATTGTCAGAGAGGAATAAACACCCTGGGAGACAGAGCAATGAAAAGAAATGACACTCACGTTAGCAACAACTGTGACCTTACAGTCATGCTGGAGTAAACAGATAATTGCTCATGCATAAACATTAGAAGGGAAACGTGCCTCAGTAAATAAAGGATTAGATTTTGGGAGCACCCACAAACAACAGGAGGAAACAGAGAGGCCACAGACACCTCTTTGGAAGCACGTGAGCAGTGCTGTTCTCTGGCCTCCTGCGCTCACAGCCCACCCCTGGGAAGCCTCTGTCACTGGAAGCTTCAGCTCCGTGAGGATTTCTCCCACTTAAAATGTGAAGTGGTGAAATGGTAACATCCAAACCAGATACCTCTTCTTGAGGCTCACCTGTGCAGCAAAACCTGCCTGACCCAGGCTGGTGCAGGAGAGATAGGGACGAGTTGTAAATTCTACTCCAGCTCAAATAATGTGCCTTAATGGGTCTCATTAAACTCATTCCTTACTCAAATTCTCTGAATCTTTGTTTTTAAGGCATGGGTGGAGGACCTCACCACCAGAACTGTTGTTAAGTAGAGAGAATCCAATAGAAATGAGGTCTGCTGGATGTCATTAAAATCTGAGAAGAGACGCAAGGTTCAGCCAGGCCTGTGCACTTCAGATTTTCTTGCTCCTTCTTTTGAAATATCCAGTGTCATAGAAACATAGAATCACAGAATGGTTTGGGTTGGAAGGGACATTGAAAATTACCTAGTTCCAATTCCACTGTCAAGGGTAGGGGCACCTTCCACTAGACCAGACCTGGGCAGATCTAGTCTAAACCCCAAGATTTTTATCCTCTTGGTACTCCAAAACATAGATTTAAGTCCAAAAGTTGAACTCCAAACCTGCAGTAAGGTCTGGGTCAGTTAATCTAATTCTGAGTCAAACATATTTTAGAAGACCATGTGGAAACTTGCCATTCTCCAGGGTTGGGGTGCAAATATGGATTAAAATTGCCTTGTTTTTGATGGCAGCAATGCTGAGGGCTGAAAAAATGGCCAGGACAGCAATCACAAAATGCTTTTTCTTAATATGCTTACATACACATGACCACATACACAAGACCTGTACACTTACATCTGACTTCAGCCTTATTCCTCAATCCAAACATTAACCATTTTCAATTAGTTTGTAGTTCTGCAGCTCTCAATAAACTGAATTTGTCACACAGCCTGAGTACCAAACCCAAACAAGTTTGTAAACTGCTGGACTGGAAATCATTCAAATTACTGTGTAACAAAAGGCTGGGATTCCTGCAGGAGCCTGGGACAGATAGACTTTAGCTTGGCTTTCAGCAAACATCCAGGCATTCCTTTTTTTAGAAGAAGTACTCATAAGAAATTAGTTTGGAGATCTCAGGGGTGCATATTTGAGGCTCCAGAGAGGATCTGTACACACACAAGAATGTGATTCATGCCAGAGCTGCTCATCCAATCAAGGAACGGAAATGCTGCTACTGCTTGTGGTTCATTTACCCAAACGCTCCCAAAATACCACAAAGGAAATTTAGAATAGTTGGGACCACTGCGACAGGGAAGATATTCCAAAAATGCATGATCAAAATTCTAATATTGCAGTTAAACTCCTATGCTGTTCTCAGAGTGGAATAAAAGAAAAAAGTTGTGTTGAGTGGATTCCCAACACCTGCAACTGTTACTGGTAAGAAAAAAAAAACTTGGGTAAGCAGCAGATAAAGATCTGTAAAATCAGCATTTTGTTAATTCCCTACTGAGAAATTTGTTTAATTCTTATATTAAATTACACTTCAACTTTAACTAGCCACAAATTTGCTGTGATATGGGGTAAAAGGCAATATTCTGTTGAAAGTTTCCCTTTTATTTACTGTTAGAACATGAGGAGGCTTGGCTCTCCAAAAAAGCCTCTGGAAAAATGAAACCATGAATCAGGAGCTCTCCCTAGTGTTTCAATATCAGACTGCAGTGAGGAGCTAAAAAACCCTTCATATTTTACTTGGTGTCTTCATAAATCATTGTAGCTCTGCACTTTGTCTATATAAAAGCCAAAAATTTCCTTGCTTAAGCTCTGATTTCTTTCTGTTAGTACTTAACAAATGCTTCCTCATCTGGCTCCCCCATTTTACAACAAAATGGACATAATCCATTGTTTTAATGCACTTTTTTTGTGTCAATTAATTGATATCAAATCAGTAAATTACAGTTTATTTTGCAGGCTCCAAGGACAGCAGCATTTACCATGGACAATCCTTAACAAATTGTTAGTGAGGATTTTACTCTAAGACACAAAACAGAAGAAAAGAGAAAAGGGAAAGGCAACAGCTAAAAATCTGAAGCATTTAATGGGGAATTTACACAAAATTCTCAATTCATTCATGACCTGGTTTTTAGAAATGAGTCCATTTACATAAATACAGCCCACATGCAGCTGTCTTTCTCAATTTTTTTCTTCCTCTTTGTGCCTTTTAAATTTTAATTCCCAATAAAATAACACATTTTAGGCAGACAGGTCAATGCCAGGGCATGTAGGGACTAAAAAGGGGGGAATGACTTTAAGCTGAAGGAGGGCAGGGTTAGATTGGATATTAGCCAGAAATTGTTCCCGTGAGGGTGGGTGTGGGGTTGCAAAATTTTGTTTAACAGTTTTCATTGTAAGTTTAGTTTAGTTTCGTGTACCTAAGATGGGCCCCTTTTCTGCTTCAGATGGGCCCCTGACTGTCTTAGAGCTTCTTATCAGAAGGTGATTTATGTTGTGTGTAGTTTCTAGTTTCTATTCTGTTTTAGTCCAACCTCCAATGTATCTTCTTTCTCCCTGCCCATCCTAAGTCCTGTCCCCTAAGTCTAGAAGCTTCGNAAAGATATGGGAATAGGAATAACAGTTCTTTACTAGGAAAATTAAAATAAAAGTGTAGTAATACAAAAAAAAACACAAAGAAAAAAAAAAAAGAAAACACTGACACAGTATTCACACTAAAAGTTCACACTAAAAGAACACAACCTGACACCGTGTTGATCAGGGTGTCAGCAGCAGTCCAATCAAGTCCTCCTGCAGTGACAGATGTGGTTCTGTTGGAGCAGAGATGATCCTGTAGAAGGGTCCAGTGGTGCTGAGATGGGTCTGGTCTCCCTCTGGGAATCCAGTGCAAACAGGCTGTGCTGCTGTTCTGAATCTCAGGTTTGATCCAGGTAGGAATGCTGGGCTCCTCCCCCTGGGTGGAGCATCTCCCCATGGGATGATGGAATTGTATCAGCCCTGCAGTGAGCCTGGATGGCCCATGAACAGCAGATATCCCCTGGAGGGAGGATGGGTCCTGGAAGAGATAAAGAACACTGCCACACTTGGTTTGAACAGCTGGCTCATTAACAGAAGATACCCACCTCCCTCCCCCCTGGAGTCACAAGGAATGGGTCATAGAAGAGAAAAAACACCTCTCCATCTGTTTTCAACAGCTGGTGATAGAATACATGCTTTTGGTTGCATGTGCCATTGCAACCCAAGACACCAACCCAAGCCAGTTCTCTCACTGTGGGATTCCATGATCATGCACTCCAGCCTAGAGGGGAAAAAAAAAAAAAAAATTAAAACCCACAAATAGACCCATGGTTTTTAAACTGCCTGTCCCCTGTAAATTGGCAAAGTGATCCTCTTCAGGAATAGGACAGAAAGTACCAGGAGTAGCAGGACAGCAAACACTTCAATTCCAACAGAAGCATGCACTGGGCTGCAAATTGTGAGAGAAAAGGAAAAGAAGGAAGTGTCAAGGCTTTGAAAACTCCAAAAAGAGCCTTTAAAAACCACTGAACGAAAAGCTTTTTAAGCACAGATGTAAAATCTTCTGCAGTTTGCTCACTGCTGAGAGAAAAAAAAAAAAAAAGGCATTGGGCACGTTGTCCACAGCAGGTGAATTCCTTAATAGTCAGAAAGTGGTTGGACATTTTAGGGGAAGAAAAGAGTGTCTTGCAGCATGCAGAGAACTGAACAGCCACCCTGCAGAGATGGTGGGGGAACATTGGCATTTTCCTGAGACAAAACTGCTCCAAAGATGCAGGAAATTTGAGGAAATTTGTATTTTCCCTTAGAAAAGGGACAATAGGATGGCACCAGGAAGAAAAACACTCAGTGTGCCAATGCCTCGGTGTTACTGTGTATAAACCAAAAAGAACAGTGACAACTTGGCATAAGGTGATGATAATTCATACCTGAATTCAAAACCCACAGGAGGAGGAAAAGCTTGAGATGGACTCAGAAATCTGAGGGCAAAACTTTGGGAAGTAGAGGCCTTTGGTTCATTCTTAACAGTTTTTTGATGCATATTTTGGTGTCAATTAATTAATATCAGNAAAGGAAAGGGATCTAAATCTCAGATCAAAATCTCTCATTTCTATCTCGGAACAACTGGACACTATAAGAAGTGATGCTCAAGGATAAAGTTTTCAGAGGAGATGCAAGAGCAAGGCTAGTCTGGAGTGGGGGCCTGACAGATCCCGTCAAAGCCACCAAAAGCATGATGGGGACAAGGAAACATCTAATTCTGCTGACAATGATATGCACAGAGAAAGAAAACATCTCCTCTATTCTTCTGATTCACATTCTTCTATTAAACACATCTTGTATCTTGAGGGAAAAAAAATCTTAAAAGAGAAAAAGAATGTTTGAAATCCGAATTGGCATCCAGAGCATGTGTTCTGTCCCTCTGATTTATTCTTCATTTTGTTATTCCTCAGTCTATGTTATTGTTTACAGCTGGATTAGAGTTAATTATTTTCCTGACAACAGTGCCAGTTCCTATTTAAATACCAAAATACACTCTTGATTTTCCATGCAGCCATGTTGGCTGGTACTGGAGATAATTCAGGAGCAGTGAAATCTTCCCACAAAGTTTCTGTGGAACTTTGAAGGGCAGAATGTTGTAGGAAAAAGAAAATTATGTGAGTCACCAGACTCAGAGTGCTTCTGCTGAGGTCTGTAAGAAGTTGGGGCAGTGGGATGAAGTTTAGCCAGATGAACAGACCATGAAAAACTACTGGACACAACATCAGAAACTGCTGAATAATAAAAAAAAAACAGTGTAAAAGTGGAGAAATAACACTGTGAGGGATGGTTGGATTTCTATGAGAGCCTCAGCAGACATCAGGACAGTCACCCATAAGACAGGATGGAATAAAAATGGGGAGAATAAAAGAAAAACAGGCTGTCAGCTCCCAGGGAAGGGTTGCACAAAGAAAGAGCAGCAAATCCTGCTGTTAGCAGCTGCTGTGGGAATGTTCCAAGCACAGCCCCGCTGTGCAGCTGCATTGATTCCATATTTCCAACAGGACAATGGCCAAAATTTGTTCATAACTATTTTCCAAGCATTAAGGTGAGACAATGGTCTCTGTCTCCTGCTCCCTAACACCTTGCATTAGCAANTGCCTCGGTGTTACTGTGTATAAACCAAAAAGAACAGTGACAACTTGGCATAAGGTGATGATAATTCATACCTGAATTCAAAACCCACAGGAGGAGGAAAAGCTTGAGATGGACTCAGAAATCTGAGGGCAAAACTTTGGGAAGTAGAGGCCTTTGGTTCATTCTTAACAGTTTTTTGATGCATATTTTGGTGTCAATTAATTAATATCAGATCAGTAAATTACAGTTTATTTTGCAGGCTCCAAGGACAGCAGCATTTATCATGGACAATCCTTAGCAAATGGTTAATGAGGATTTTACTCTATAGCTTAAGACACAAGAGAAAAGGAAGGAAGGGGAAGAAAGGCAATAGCTAAAAATTTGAAGCATTTCATGTGGGATTTATAAGAAAGTCTCAATTCATTCATGACCTGTGACTGAGGCAGGTGGTTGTTCCATCTTAAGTCCTTCTTAAAAACCCCTATGGAAGGCCAAAAAAAAACCCAAAAAACAAAACAGGAAAGGAAAGGAAAGGANAATTGGCATCCAGAGCATATGTTCTGTCCCTCTGATTTATTCTTCATTTTGTTATTCCTCAGTCTATGTTATTGTTTACAGCTGGATTAGAGTTAATTATTTTCCTGACAACAGTGCCAGTTCCTATTTAAATACCAAAATACACTCTTGATTTTCCATGCAGCCATGTTGGCTGGTACTGGAGATAATTCAGGAGCAGTGAAATCTTCCCACAAAGTTTCTGTGGAACTTTGAAGGGCAGAATGTTGTAGGAAAAAGAAAATTATGTGAGTCACCAGACTCAGAGTGCTTCTGCTGAGGTCTGTAAGAAGTTGGGGCAGTGGGATGAAGTTTAGCCAGATGAACAGACCATGAAAAACTACTGGACACAACATCAGAAACTGCTGAATAATAAAAAAAAACCAGTGTAAAAGTGGAGAAATAACACTGTGAGGGATGGTTGGATTTCTATGAGAGCCTCAGCAGACATCAGGACAGTCACCCATAAGACAGGATGGAATAAAAATGGGGAGAATAAAAGAAAAACAGGCTGTCAGCTCCCATGGAAGGGTTGCACAAAGAAAGAGCAGCAAATCCTGCTGTTAGCAGCTGCTGTGGGAATGTTCCAAGCACAGCCCCGCTGTGCAGCTGCATTGATTCCATATTTCCAACAGGACAATGGCCAAAATTTGTTCATAACTATTTTCCAAGCATTAAGGTGAGACAATGGTCTCTGTCTCCTGCTCCCTAACACCTTGCATTAGCAAATAGTGCCAGAGATTTTGACTCAATTAGCTTTTAGCTATTTAAAATGCAACGTTCACGGGGACATGACAACCTGATATTAGGAAGCTAATAACAGCTTTGTATCCAAAAGACACACATGTCATTACACACAGGCTACAGTTAACAGTGATCCAGGATTCCAGCAGTTCCTTAACAACAGGGCTCAGGAAGAACAAGGCATCCATCATATTCCAACTTGAAATACCACAACAATATTATAAATTACACAGCTGATTCCTCTCAAGGCCTTGGATACAATTATAAAACTCAGTGGTGGGCAAGTACATATTGTTGTCTTTCATTTCTTCTAAGAAATTTAATTTTCACCTGTGTTTCAGAACTTTTCTGTAATGGAAAGCCGAGATTCCCATTAAACCAGTCCTCCTTCACCAGAGGAGCGAGACAAAAAGACGGATGAAGCTCCAGATTGAAACAATGCCACAGCTCACAGTTTATGAGTTATACAAAGGGTGGTGATGCTGTATTTCAAACTGTGTCTGGCAGTTCTGTGATTACTTGCTCACTGTTTGTTATTCTGAAATGCTCAGAACTGCACAGAGAAGCAGCCAAGGCTACCAGGCAGTGTAAAAATGAAGGGTTTCTGAAGGCCTATTCTTTGTTCCCAATCCTCCTTAAAATCATGGGGAGAGTAGAATGGTGGAGGAAAAAAAAGAGCCAGGTGCCATGCCTTTTCTTTTTTACAGAATGAAACAGCTTTTTAATCCAGCATCAAAACAGTTCTCAAGGAAATATTAACCAAACCACACTGGAGGAATCCAAAACCAACATGGCAGTTACCAAAACAGGTCATTTGATTTGTTTTAATAATCGGGTCTAAAACAACAGGGGCTATAATAAAAATAATGGCTTTAAACTAAAGTTGCTGGGAGAGGAGAACCTCAATCCATCCCATTCCTCACATCCCACAGGAGATGCTCAGTGTCTGGAGTGGGATCACAGTCAGCAGGGGAGCACCTGAAGAGCAGGACAATGAAATTCCAGCCACTCCAGACAGTGAGACTTCATCAGGGATCCTGCTTAGCTGTGAGTGCCCCTGGATCCCTGGAACTGTCCAAGGCCAGGCTGGATGAGGCTTGGAGCAACCTGGCACAGTGGAAGGTGTTGCTGCCCATGGCAGGGGGTGGCACTGGATGGGCTTTAGGGTCCCTTCCAACCCAACCCAACCCGACCCAACCCAACCCATTCTGTGGTTCAACACTGACTGAACAATACACAACAAGATAAACTGAATCTCTGTGTTACCCAGGCAGATTCTGCTGGTTTCAGTCAGCACACCAGCAGAAAGTTACCTGGATATATTGAAGTGTTCAGAGAGTGGGAGGTATTTCAGTGTTTTTTCCCCTTATTCTTCACATCTCGTTGTGACAGGCTAATTTTTGCAGCACTGATTTACAGCAGCATTCCCGACCAGGAAAGGAGTGTAACAGCTTTCAAGCATCAGTTAAACATCTCATCCTTGAAAAGCTTTATGAAATTTCTTGCCATTACTGTTTTACTCCTCCAGTCATTTCTACCTTTGAGTTCCAACACTTAAATGAAGGTAGGTCTGATAAACACAGGCAACAAGATAATACCTGGAAAATCCTCTCTTTAAGTGACAGATTCTCTGGAGGGAGATGCCAGAGCAGGTTCCCAGGGCTGTGACTGCAGCAGCCTCAAACAAACAAATTGTGCTCTGCTTGAATTACTAGAGAATTATATGTTTGCAGTGTAACACCATAAACATGTTATAAGAAAAGAAAAGTGTGGAAGAACCCTTGAGGCAAGGAATCCCATAATCTAATTCCAGTTCAGCACTGGAACTGGATCCTTACCAGGACAAAGACAATGACCAGGAAATGCTGAGCATAGAAAGTACAAATTTTGGACTGAGAGCAGTTAAATCACCTATACACAAAATATAGGGTCTGCAATTGTTCAGGCTGAGATGCAAACCCAGAACTTCTCAAAGAACCTATACAGGAATCCACAGGAAAGATGCTGCTTTGGATTTTGGCTCAAGTGGTGCTTGGAAAACAGGTCAAGTGGAATCACTGGAAAAGCTGTTTTCAAGTGGTGCTCACAACAAAATTGGGTTGCTGTAGAAAAGAGCTGATGAGTGAAAAACGCACAAGATTGAAAAAAAAATATGTGAAGAAGTGGAACAATGTAGAAATAAGAGTATTAGACAAGAAAATGATGAAAAAGAACAACTCCAAAAGCAGGAACTGTCACATCTACAAACACTACACAGAATACTGGGTTAGAAGGCCAGATAAAACATGGACCAAAGGAAAAAAAAAAAAGAAGAAATATAATCCAATTCATTTTTGCTTGGCTCAACAGGGAGTTTGGAAGCCTGAAGGAAAAGATCAGAATTTAAAGTAGAAAGCTTGCCCATGTGCAGAGAGCAGAAGAGCACAAAACATGGCAGGTCAAGCTAAACAAGAAATTAAGAAGATGGAAATGGATTTGAACAGCACCTTACAGTGGGCACTCAGCTTCATGGTAAGAAGTTCTTGAAAAGCATTAAAGGGGAAGGCCAGCTAAGGAAATACCAGGAATGCTCGATGGAGAAAATGTAGCAACAACACTCAGTGATTTCTTTACTGGGCTCCTGTGACACAGACTTTGGGGAGATTCCCACATTTCTGACATACTCTGTAGAGAATCAAGAAATATTGGACCAAAATAAAGATGTCAATAAACTTCCAGAACTGATTCTCATTCTCTACAATGTGAACCTGCAAAGTTGCTGGCAAGGGCAGGTCGCCCACCCCAAAAACAACCTTCCTTCTTTTAATTCCTTTTTTTCAGTGTATCAGCAGTAATTTCCTGTGTTCCTGGTCACAGTCAGCACAAACTACTCTATGTTTTAAAATAAAATATACAATTGCAAAACTGAAATGGAATTTTTTCTAATCAATTCCTGCACTAATGAGCCAAGTTCAAGCTAAATGCATCATTTTCCTCAAACTCAAATTCTATATATTGAAGGGGGCGTCACAGCCTTCAAGAGCTTAAGAACCACTTTAAAAGACTCTGTCAATTATTTGATAGAGATTCTTCCCTAGTACAATGTTGCCAATTTATGTCTCACATCCAAGGTTAATTTAAGGCTTAAAATGGAGCATTTCAAGCACTGTTGCATTAAATAATAAAGAACAAGGAGAAAATTATTCATGTGAATAAAGAACATGAATCACAGAGGAGGGAAAATTATATCTATAAAATGCAGACATGCAAAGATCAGTCCTTTATATGAGGTGACACAAAGGAAGGAAATTTAAATTGAAGGGTGAAACTATAGCTACATACAGTAATTTATTTATTTTTTTAAGCAGCAAAGAATCTGTCTCACCACAGATTCTGGTCCAATCAGTCAAGGTTCTATCAAGCCATCCAGAAAACCTTTTTAAATCCACTCAGGTGTATCTTTACAGTCAATACACACTCTGGGAGTCATAGAATCTCCTGAGTTGGAAGGGACCCACAAACACTGCCAAAGTCCAGCTCCCAATCCTTCCTTCCAAAGATCTCAAATGACCAAGAACACACACCAAGAACACACACAAACACTTCCAAGTTCCACAGGAGATCCCACCTCTGTGACAATTAGACAAAGGAAGGTCAGTCCCAAGGCAGTTCCAGGGAGCACAGGGATCACAGAGTCATGGAATGGCTTGGGTTAGAAGACACCTTTAAAACTCATGTAGTCCAACCCTTTTGTCATGATCAGGGACATCTTCAACCAGATCAGGTTGATCTTGTTCAACCTGACCTCAAATGCCCTCTCTGGGCAACCTGTTCCAGCTTCTCATGAGGCCTCAAAGGGCACTTTCATGCTCTTTCCAAAGACATTTCAGAAGGTGGCCAGGAATCAAAACATTTATCCACCCACATCAGTGGTGATCAGGACTCCAAATCACTTCAGAGCTCCTGCCTTGGGGTCTGGAACCTGGATGTGGTGCCAGGGCCAGATGAAAAAAAACCACCTCCCTGTCCAGGGAGATTTCCTGCTTCCCCTGGCCTTGCATCAGGGGTGCTGAGGAGAAGCTGCCAGGCTCCTCCAGCACTTGGGCACTTGCTGCTCCTTCACAAGGGTCAAGGGAGACCACGAGACACAAGAGGCCTGCATGACTGGAGCTCCATGATAGATCGCAGGGTGCAATGAAGGAATTTAGAAATGCTGCCAAGGCACAGGGAGATGGTGTCAGAAACACCAGAGCCCTCCCACAGTTCATGTTTGTAGCTTTTAAGGGCTCAGAGAAGTGCTGCTTCTCTCACACCCCACTGGGATCATAGCAAGGCTGCTGTCCAGCACCTTGGAACACTTGTGGGCATCCAGGGAAGTCCTCAGCCACTGATGAAAGATAAATGCTTCAGCTGCTTCAAAAAGAGGCCAAAAGTTCTACCCAGGGACCCACAAACTGCTCAGCTTCCCTTCAGTTTGTGGGGAAATGATGGAATGAGTCCTGCCAGAACAGATTTCTGAGTGCACGAAGGAAATGGTGGTGGTTGGGAATAGTCTGTGGGAAAGGACGTGGAGGTCTCAGTAGTCAGCAAGTGATGAGTCCTGGCAGCAAAGGCAGCTGACATCACCTAAAGGGAGCATGGCCTGTTAATTAAGGAAAAATACCTGAGGGGAATTATTCACCCCCTTGGCTCTGAGGGGTTTAGATCACACTAGGTCACACCCCTATGATGTCACACACACTTTTGGTACCCTGGTACAAGGAGAATAGGAAGGTCAGGAGTTAGAAGGAGCTGGCTGTGTGCAGGGCTGGCCAGTGTGTCTGTCTTTGTGCCTGAGGTCAGTGCAGTCTGTCCTGTGTCCTCATAAAGCTTTATTTCCAACTACTGTCCCAGGGAAGTTACTCTCTGTTCTGTGGCTCTGTGTATATCTTGTGTATATGTGGCTCATTTGTTTCTTTCTCGTGCCTTTAACTCATTTCCCCCCCAACTCCTCTGAACAAGCTAAGGGATGAAACAAAAGAGACACGCAATAGAAAAAGAAACAACTCTGGACCAAAAAAAAAATGTTTTGGCAACAAGGTGATCAACCAGGTTTCTTGTTCATCACCACAAATACCAGCCAACTCCTTTCCTGTACAAATCAGCCAATGTCCAACTCCACTATTTACAAAAATGCCTTTTATTCACGAAAAGTTGCTGGATTTCACATTTAAATTGCTTTTAATATCTTTCACTTTCTGCTGTTACATACAATGAAATGTTCTGCATTTCTATAAAAAACTACAGGAACATTAACTAGAAAAATAAAGATCACCTTAAACACAGTATAAAACATGAAGCTTAAGTGCAATTATGTTCTCCAAAACACAAAGCAGAGAACAAAGGAGTTGACAAACTGCAGCACGCACCTAGCTGTGTACAATTATACAAGCTATACATAATTACTTTTGTTCTAATTACTTTGCATTAGTACCAGGCTTTATTGTATTCCAAATTCTCTAGCAAAAAAGTTGTCAGCCAACTACAGGTGCCTCTTAAAAGCCAGAGCTATTACACTCATTGAGCATTACCCACTCTGGAAAATAATGGTATTTACAGATGCCACAATGCTCAAAGAAAGCTTTAAGGAGTCTTTCCATTTGCTGGATTGTTGGAATTGTCAAATTACTGGAATCACCTCCCTTTGCCCCTAAGCAGAAGAATGTTTTTGGACTGCACACAATCAGTAGCTGGTGATGCTGAACCAGCCAAAATGGTCCTACAGGTGCCTGCCATGACTGCCACCCACAGGGACCCTGGAGCTGGGACAGGGACACTTGTGAGCTCCAGGACTGATTAAAGCCAGAAACCCACAAGGCAGCCCCAGTTCCTGTTGATTAACAGACCTGCACAGACAGGAGTGCCACGTTCCCAGGGTGTGGCTGCTCAGCAGCCCTTTGCTCAGACAGAGATTAGAGATTTGTGGGAAATGTGCCTCAGGTATCCCTCTGCAGCAGCTGGGAAACTGGAGCAGGTGGGATGCAGCTGATGAGGGTAAGAAAAAAGTGATTTTTTTTCTCAGTGAAACCATTGCAAGCTGGTTTCTTGTCTGTGGGTTACAGAGCATCGTGCTGCCGAATTGGGCTTGCTGCACTGGAGGGGGCTGTCACTGACATCAAGGAGAAAAGTCAAGTCTTGAGACCACAGGGATGAGGTGGGCAGGCACTCCTGTGCCTCAGGAGCATCACACCTCAGCAGATACTGCTACTCAATGCAACCAAAAATCATTCTGAAGGCCTTGGGGAAAGGGAATCTCAGAGAATGTGAATCTCATCTCCAAAAAGTCCTGCAGGTGGTTAACACAAAGCCTGTAGTCCACCACAGCAGCTCTGCAGAAAGCTGAACACCTCAGGCTCAGCCTAACTTGGCCAAAAGCTCAGTTCTGATGACAATCTGCACAACCTGCCCTCCAGAACACCTTTCCCAGGGGCAGGGATGCAGCTTGCAGGGCTGGAGGCTGTAGGAAGCAATGGGCCACAGCCCTGAGACAAATGAAACAACATTGGGAACACCTACTGTATTCCAAAACTTATGTCAGAGAAGTCACTGAGCATAACAAAACACCTGGAATTATTTAGGGAACTCTGAAGAGCAAAGGACACAGCAAGACAGGTCAGGCACACTACAGTGAGAGCTCCAGCCTGTACCTGACATGATGTTGGAGCAGAACCACTGTAATTGCTCAAACTCTGACTGATCATCTGTTGAGCAGAGGGATTTGGATGGGTATGTGAGAAATGAGTATGATTTGTGCTGATAAAAATTGAAACAGTAATCAATACCTTACAACAATGGTTAAAATGTAACTTTTAAGAAGAAAAGGGAGGAGGGAAGTCTTTCCCCCCTTCTCCAACAGATGTGCAGTAGAGAGGAAGAGCCTGAGATCAGGAGAGCTAAATTTATCTGAAGATGGGAAAGTTCTAGGGGAAATTCAGAAAAATGTTAATTAAAATAAATTTATAGGCTCAGTGTAACATGAAAAAAGGCGGGTATGCAAATATGGTATAGAATTATGTAATTTCAAACTTAATACGCATGTGTAATCCAAAGTTCAAGGAGCAGACAGCGACAAAGACCCTCGGAGCCTTCATCAGTGACCTCCGGAAGTGGGGAAGACCCCTGAAATGGGGATGGCGGAGCATGCCCAGTGGAAGTGGTGCTGGGTGGAGATAAGAGCGGTGACAAATTGAAAATAGGTGGGAAGAGGTGTTGACAAACAAGATAAAAGGCCAAATGGGCCATTTTTGGCTTTGTACGGGGGACAGGAGATCAAGCCCTGCACCGTACCCCGCGGTAGGGTACCCCGCGGTCCAATTGCTCTTGTATTATTAGAACCCATATATTCAAATTAATCATTATCAGCAAATTATTTTAATCTTTAAGCTTCTTTAATTAAAATTGCTGCTACATTTAACTTTTTTTTTTTTTTAATTGGATAATTTGGCAGCTCAGTCTATTTATGACAGATACAAGGCCTGGAAAGGCTTTCTAGGCTGTGTACAACTACTGAATGTGGGTGAAGTAAAAGACAGAGTGAGACTCATGTGAGAGGGCTCAGTTAAAAGTGTGAGACAGAACAGCCAGGAGCTATAGCAGGGGAAATTTGAAACAAACAGAGAAAATTACCCACACAAGAGTGGCCAAATTTTGGAAGAGGTTGGCCAGGCTGTGGAGTCCCAACACCCAGGAGCACAGGGAACTTTAATCAGCTCCTCAGGCTGAAAAGTGTCACCACAATCTCAGCCTTGATCACATGATATTACTGCCTAATGTAGGTATAACCTGAAATGAAAGGCTCAGCTGATGAAGCTCCCACCCCAGACATTGCCAGAGTGACAGATTCAGCTTCACTTAGCAGCTGCAATTTGTGGTTGTTGTTGTTTTTGGGTTTGAATTTGGGTTTTTTTTGACAGTTTTACTCAGAGAGCGTCACTTTAGTAACGCTAAAGTTGGTTAAAAGTCGCATTGGCACTGGAGTGTTTGACTGCAGGTAACTATGTATAGTTCTTAAAAATATAGAAAGAAATCATCACAAATCCACTCCTTATCTCAGAGCCGAGCATTCCCTAATTAAACATTTAAAAAATTTTATCATTTTNCCTCCCTCCCTCCCTCCATCCCCAGGGGGAGGAGTTCTCCCAGCTTCCGATGACATGGTACCCACGGTAACATCCCTGCGGGCTCCGTCCCGGTGCGGCCACCCCGGGCAGCGGCGATGCCGCCGGGCTGCCATGGACTGAGCAGCACCCCCGCACCCCAAACCCGCTTCCTTGGGGCTAAAACATGGACAACGCCTTCGTGGAAGAAGTGGCCGCATCACTGGTGAGAGAGTTTCTCAGTAGAAAGGTAAACTTGCGTCGATTTTCTCCCGGCTGAGCCCCGGTGGGGATGATGGCACTGGGGAAAACGGGAAGGGCTGGGGGAATTGCGGGGTGCTGGGGGGTTCATCCAGCCTGAAATTAGCTGGGTGGGAAGGGTGGGAGGCTCTGGGGTGAGCAGCTGGACTACATCTCCCACAGTGCCCTTTTATTCCCGGCGATGGAGCTGCTTCCTCCTGCTCAGGGGAAGCCCATCCTTACCCACACACGCCTGCGAGATTGGAAATTAAATCAAGAAACGCGCTTTCAGTTTGGTTTTTCTTCTTGTTTGTAGCGTGGTTTTTTTTTTTTTTTTTCTTCATGAATGTCCTGTTGTCCTTCTGTTTGCAAGAGGCATACACATCCTAATCTTTGTCTTTTTTTGTTATTAAATAAAAAGGTAACAGTTTTTGAGAAACTGGTAACATGCATTTTTCGCCCCCAGTTTTCAGTAATAACTCGGCAGAAACCCCATTTTTTTGGCAGGGGCGGGGGAAGGGAATTGAGATAAGGGAAGGAAAGAGGCCATTGTACCTGTCATAGATTTAATACTATAAAGCAAATTTTGGACTACACAGGGATGCAGGGAGTGTGGGATTGAACATATTGAGCAGACTTTCACATTTCCATGTAGCAGTGCCTATTACTTTGTATTTATGTTCAGTCCTTAGGAAATATTGCTGATGTTGGACTTCCCTGTGTCAGGAATGAGTTGTCTTATATCAGAAATTAAGCAGCCACCGACTCATTGTCATACAAACTTCAGTCTCATGTTTTGCATCCCATCTCCAAACTCACATTTTCAAAACACTGATAAATCCTTTGTGCTTCTGCTTCCCCCAGATCTTTCATAGACGTCAGAACCTAGAGGAATAATGATCCTTTATTTACCATTACTTGCCCTTAATTTCATAAATCTGAGCCAGACACTCTTGTCAGCAGAAAAAAAAATTCCTTTGTTGTGACAATAAACCTCCACAGAAGGAATCAGGACTTTTTCTCTCAAAATAGTAGCCTTGTGTTGTACCACTTAAATTAGTTTGGGATACAACTCACAATAAATCAGTCTCTCCCCCCAGAAAGTGAGATGCCCACAGATTTTGTCTCTGAGGTGCCCATGGGTGCTGACCACAAACTGAAAGTCAAAGTTTGAAGACCCCAAACAGATCTGACTGATTTCCAACCTGAGGCTGGCTGGAATAACTTCACCTCAGGGCCTTTCATGCTGACCATCAGTCTTAGGAGGCTGTTTAGCAGCTGAAGTCACCTACAATGGAGGTTTTTGTTTTTTCTGTGTTCAGCAATTTCCACCTCACGTAGCCACCTTAATTATTTTCACATCCTTGGGCTGGTATAATTCAAGATTGTGCCATTACAGCCCAGGCTCTGAGGGTCACCTGGTTACAAACTGCTGCCATCCACAAGTTTCGTGTCACACCCAATGAAACAGAGAATAAAAGCTTTGGGGGTCTGACACTTTTCCCTCTCAGGGTTTGAAGAAAACCATCACCACCATGGACCGGGAGCTTCCCCGCTCTGCGCTCAGCATCAACAACAGGAACGAGCTGCGCAACGTCCTGCACCTGCACTCCTTGTACAAGCAGAACAAGGTGAGGGAATACCTGGCACAGTGTGAGGTGTCCTTGCCTGCCCATTTCCCTTTGCAGCTTTACATACGGCACAGCAGAGGAAAATTATACTCTTTGTATTTATTGGCCTTGGAAATGCAATGTAAACAGTTCGCTCGTAACTTGAGGCACCACAATGCCTCACATAAATCTCTAAATGCCACTCCAGAAAACCCTCTTCCAGTGTAGAAAAGGTGCAGTCTAGCACAGTTTCCACACTCTGGAATGTTTAGCTAAAATGGGAGTGAGAAATCACCGTGACAGGTTGCTTTTTTGTGTCGTGCTTCCTTCCCTTAACACAGCAGCACCTTTGAGCTCTTCATGTTCTCCAGCTGCCATCTTCCAGTTCCCTGGGTTGTTTGTCAGTCCTCCTGGGATACACCCACAGGTAACTTTGGGAAGCAGATAAAATATTCAGTTGCTGTACAGTGTAAAAATAGTGCCCTGCAGCCAGACTAACACAGTGTGTCAATAGTCACCAAGAACTTAATTTCTCTTTATTTCTCTTTATTTCTCTTTATTTCTCTTTATTTCTCTTTATTTCTCTTTTTGGCCAGGCAAAGGAGAACCCACTGAAAACACTGCTGGAAATTATTACTAATTACTTCCTGGAGCACCGTGGGACTTCCAGGAGCACTGGTTCCAGCTCTGCTCTGTCAGCTCCTCAGAGTAAGAGCTCAGCATCCCACCCACCCGACCTCCTGGATGAGGATCATGGGAATGCCAGTGCTCT
Source organism: Illadopsis cleaveri (assembly GCA_013399915.1). NCBI lineage: Eukaryota > Metazoa > Chordata > Aves > Passeriformes > Timaliidae > Illadopsis > Illadopsis cleaveri. The sequence continues at coordinate 8,853 of VXBB01017811.1, read as the reverse complement.
GGATGAAAGCAAAACTCAGGCCTCCAGGTACAGTCTGATTTATTTCTCTCTGCCCTGTGCATTCACTTAATTTTTTCTTAATGAAGGGAAATAGTGTTAAATGTTTTATCATTTATGTCTTGAGCTCGACTTTATTTGACTTTGTTTTATTAGTTATCCTCGCAACACAAAGCTTAACTTTCCAAATTATTAAAATCTCCTGTACAGACCACCCTTCAAAAATGATCTCTTATGTTCCCTGCCAATTATGAAGGCTGATAACCTCAATTGCATCTTTTAGTCACTGAAGTACATGGAAATAGGTGATTTCATGCCTTTTACAGTGAAAATGCTCAAATTGAAACAGGTTTGGAGGTGAAACAAACCACCTGTGTTCAAACTACAGGTATATTCTTGTCTTACATAGGCAAAAGCAAGTTTTACTGTCTTAAATTCAGACCTTGCAGAATACCTGAAAATACTATGTAACTAAGTTTTTCACTTATTGGTGCCTCAAAGAGGATTAACAGACCTGTACTTCCATAGAAAGCTTTTAAAATGGGCACAGAAGTGTAATTCAGCTTCTCAGCTTCCACCCTCAGGGAATTATTCAGGTTTTGTTCTTCATCCTAAATGCAACATGCTCAAAGTAGGGAAGTCTGAGCATCAGTGCATGAAAAAAAACTCCATGAAGTCATTTCTTATGGGGGAAGAAAGCCAAGAGATTTTAAGTTGAGCTCAGAAGCAACACTTGAAAAGGAGGCAGTGCAAAGGCTTTTTTCCTCTTTTCTTTTTTCTTCTTCTTTTTTTTTTTAATCCCTTTTTCTTTCCCTTTCATGGATCTCTCCCACAGAGGAGTCCCTGACACTGCTCTGGGAGGGCACAGCAGCAGTCAGCAGTGTTAACCTTGGAAGGGACCTTAAAGATCATCTCATTCCATCCCATTCCTCTATCCCAGGTTGCTCCAGGCCCCATCCAACCTGGCCTTGGACACTTCCAGGGATGGGGCAGCCACAGCTTCTCTGGGCACCCTGTGTCAGTCACCCTCACAGGGAAAAATTTCCTCCCAAGATCCCATCTAACCCTGCCCTCTGCCCTGGGGGTTGTCCTCATCCTTGCCATCCCCTTTGGGCAAGGGAAAACCAGGGATTGCCAAGATCAACCAGCCAGTGCCTGAAATCAGTTTTAATTTCAACTCCCTGTGTAATTTTTAATGAAGCTTTCAGGGGCGGAGAGTTTAATCAGACAGGACTCTGCACTGGTTCATATTAACGAGTCTTCTTGCCTCTTAACTTTGCTCTTGGAGGATATCTGGGTTGCCAGAAACTGATGCCTTGGGAAGGCTGACCTGGAACAGAGACTGGACAGAGCTAGAGAATAAAGTGGATTTTTATTGAAAGGCCTTTAAGGACACACCTTGAGCAGGACAAGAGCCTGGCCAGGGCTACATCCAAGGTGGACCCAAAATGGTCACAAAATGGATGACTGGTCATGAAGTCTCACACTTTGATAAGTTTTGGTCCATTTGCATCTTGGGGTTGAATTGTCCAATTCCAGCTGCAGGTGATGCAGTCCCATCCTTCTTGTTTTCTCTCTTCAACCATCGTTGTTTGTGCTTTTGGGCCTGAAAACTTGTACTCAATTGTCCTTGGTCTTCATTAGAAAAGTGGTTTGTTTTGTCTCCCTACTCTGTTAAGAGAGTTGAGTGACACTGAATGTGAGGCTCAGAACTGCACCCCTGGGCAGCACATAACATGAAATACATGAAAGCTAAAACTTAAAGCATCAATGTGTCTGTAACTGTTAAAACACTGATCCAGCACCCCTTGGCAATGAGGGGTTCTGTGGAGCTGGGTCAGGAGTAGCAGTCCTTACTTTTCCTGATGATTCCAGAGGCAGATCAGGCTCCCTTCAGTTTCCATCCACAGCGTGTCCTTACCACACGAGACACACTCCAGGAAAAATGGGTCAAGGAGAAGGAATATCTTTGTGGTACATGATGTTTCAGTTTATGGGGTTGCTTTACAATGAATTAGGATGGAGGAAAACATGCCAGAGTGAAAAACAAGTTCAGGGGCTTGTTCCATTGTATTAAGGAAGGCGAGTATTTTGGAGTTGCACAGAACATAAATTTATAGATGGACATGGAACTGGGAATTACTCAGTAAAATAATTTCCATTACAAAAATGCTTTTGTTTTTGGACTAAAATAAGTGTTCTACAGCTGAACAAAGAGTGAGAGGGGTCAGCAGAGTCAGTCTAAGTTACAGGAGAACAGAGGTTGTGCAAAAGTATTAATAAATTTTCAAACAGATGGAGAAGGAACGGGAACTGCTGGTTGTAGCTTAGGACCTTTCTGATATAACATATAAATTGTACTTTCTACCATGATATACAATCATACAATCACAGGATGCATTGGGTTGGAAGGGAGCTAAAAGACCATCTCATTCCAACCTCCTGCCATGGGCAGGGACACCTTCCACTATCCCAGGTTGCTCCCAGCCCCATCCAGCCTGGCCTTGGACACTTCCAGGGATCCAGGAGCAGCCACAGCTTCTCTGGGCACCCTGTGGCAGGGCCTCCCCACCTTCACAGGGAAGAATTTCTTCCCAATATCTAGTGTAAATTTCCCCTCTTTCAGTTTGGAACCTTTTTTACGTCAACATAAGTAAGCATGGGATTGTGTTACCCATATTAGAACCAATAATAATAACAACAATAATAATAATAATTATTATTATTATAATAATGACATTGTGACACTGTGTAATAGTGACATATGATACTGAAATAACGTCCTCAAGTCCTATATCCAGATATTTAGGTGAAAAGTGATTACCATTTTGATATAACATATAACTTAATTTGACAGCAGTGCTTTAATTAGCTGGTTTTATTAATTCACTTGTGCATTACTTTGCTGTTTCAAGTTTTTTCATCTTTCTTCTCTCCAGGTATGATGTTGAGAATCCACTGGATAAAATCCCTCTCCTCAGGAAACATCAGCACAGAAGTGAAAAGTGCCACACGGGGACAACCCACAGCAGTAACTTACCCAGTGCTTGTGACAAGAAGTTAAAAGACAGTCGAGAGGATTTAAAAGCAGCTGCAGTTTCTGAGGAGCTGAAATCCACAGGGAAGGAGAAGTCAAGGCCCAGGGCTGGTCTCATTGCCAGAGGAATGATGGCTGGACCAGTAGCAAGTCCACCAGAGGTGATTCCCAACACTTTACAAAATATTTGGCTTGCCCATGGATTTTCTGTCCAGCCTGCTGGGATAAAAATCACTTGCAAATAATGTTCAAATGGGTTATGCATGTTAATCCATTAAATCTGCAGGCTGAAAAGAAGTGGTAAGTTAGGGAAATTGTTCTGCTTCATTCAGAAATTCAGATATAACCACTGCAGGCAACCACCTCCTGCATGTCTGTGATCTCAGGTCACTGAATTCCTTTATGAATCTTTCCCATTCTTGAAAGCTTTTGACAGATTTGGTTTTCCATTTTCTTATGAAAATTGTTTTGTTACCTTCACAGTATCTGTTTTACTCTGTTTTTTCCATGTCCCCACATTTAAGCACTAGCAGTTTTGGAACTGAAAATTGCTTTCAGTTTGAAATATGTTTCTGAATTGATCAAATCAGACCATATTCCATCAAAAAGTGCTTCCAAAGCACAGTTAAAAATTTCTTGCCTATTTTTTTTTTTTGCTTTATGCTTCTTTTGTATAATGACAGGGATTTTTCCAAAATTAAGCTTGTAATAACGAGAAATTGAAATATTTATCTATGACATTTAGGTAGTACTGAAGAGCATATGGAAATTCTATTAATTAGTTGGATATTTATAAATATCTCTGATTCAGAAGTAAAGACTAGATCCCTGTAGTGGTAGATACCAGTAAAATATCTTACATGGCTGGATTTGCTGAGCTGGATACAATCCCAGAATTAAGCTCTTAGGAGGTAATTTGTTGTTGCTCTTGGTAAAACCATGGAAAACATATTTTAATGATAGGTAGCATTTTCAATACTGGACAAAGAAAGCATTTGTCTTATTTTATTAGTGATTTTTTTTAAAAGCTGATTTTGTACAGCTGTTTCCTAAACATAAATGAATAAGCTAGCTCAGAAATTAGTGCTGGAGCTTTCCTTTGCTTTTTTTTGTGTCGATTTAAAGGTGGCAAAATTTTAATCTGTGGCTTTGATGGCACTTATTTCCAGGATCCCCAAAAAAGGAGGCTGTCCAGACGATCCACGAGCATCAGCAGCACAGCCCAGCCCAGGGGTGAGGAGCAGGAGGAGCATGACACTGATCTGCAGGAGAGCAAAGCATCTCCAGCAAAATCCAACGTGGAATTTGCATCAAAGGCTGTGCTAAGCTCCCACACCAGTTCTGCCTCTGAAAAGCCAAGGAACAGCCCCAAAGAGCCAGATGACTTTTTTTCCAAGCTGCTGTCTGACAGAGAGAGGGCCAAGACAGAAGAAAGAAAATCTCTTCCAAGCTCTGGTGCAGACAGCAGTGACAAAAGCCTTAAAGTGAGTGCCCCTCACAGACATTCAGGGGCTGGGAGAGAAAAGAAGGAAAGGTCCCTCAAGAAAACTGAGAGTCGATTGTCAGGACACAGGTGAGAGTATTTCTGGGAATATTATGTTAAAACAGGTTTTTTTTATTGTTCTGCACTGTTTCATGACATGAAAGTTATAGAAGTGTCTCCCTCTGAGAGCTCCAAATATATATTTTTGACTTTTATCTCTCTTATGTTCTTAATTGATGTTTTTAAATTTTTTTTCTGGGTAAAATTTAAGAGTGGGGGCGTGGCATTTTCTTATTTATACACCAAAACTGTGGCCAGATTTCTTAAAACCATTACTGCTATTTTGTTTTCCAGTTCAATTGCTTATTGAGACACTGTATGTGGAGACCCTCTTGAGAGGGAAGCAATTATACATAAGGTCTCTCTACATTTATAAATTAGGAGCTGTTAGGGGAATTATCAAACTGGGGATCTGCTGGAGCTGCAGATGGGCCAGGAGTGGCACTAGCTTCCTATCTGGAACCAAAAATTAAAATTTAAAAAGAGCTGCCAGCATTCCACAGTGTGCTGGCTCATTTAATTTGTAAAAGATTAATGTGTAATAGGCCAAAGTGCCACAGTCTTAAGTCTTAAAACTCTGGTTTCATACAGCTTGACTGAGCCTGTAAGGTAGTGCTGCCCCATCACTTCACCCTTCCCACTCTCAGGATGTTTTTTTACCTCACACTCAGCATTAGTTGAGGTAGAGTAGAAAGCCTCAGTGGCCTTTGGCAGCTCCCCAGCAAAGCTGAGAATATTGAGTGTGTTCCTGATTTTGGATAATTGATGAATATATAGTTCATCATGGATGAGCCTGAGAGGCATAGATGGAATTCCCTGAGAAGATTGTTGCAAAAAAAACATTAAAAAGTCAGGTACAAACCTCACTTGTTAATGGCTGGGGGTCACAACAATCCCAGCCAGCCCCACAGGCTTGGGAAGAGTGGCTGAGAAGCTGCCCAGTGGGAAAGGGCCTGGGTGTCAGGTTTTCATTGTGTTTTCATTAAAGACTGTGGCAGTGGGTAGTTGTAAAAGCAAAGTCCTTTATTGCATGGCTAAATCAGCCTCATGAAGTCAGATTTGTAACAGTTTGTGCCAGTAAAGTGCCAGTGTCCCAAGCAGAAGTGGTAACATCAGCAGCAGGGACAGCAGGCATGTCTGTGTCCCCTCAGCACTTTATCAGTAGCAACAACAGCAGCATTTGTGTTTTTTCGTGAGTCCCTCTGTGTGTGTGTGTGTGTGTGTGCATTCTCAAAGTAGTGTGTTTTACTTGTTTTTGGCCAATCAGGTAGAAACACGAGTCTGGTATTGCCTTGTTGGGCCTATCCTAAGCTGAGATTGATGTGCTACAATATTTGTAATTCTTACACAAATTGTACACATTATAGCTTTATCTGTTCTATCTAAGAATGTTTTACCAAGGCTACGTTATTTTCATTATGTCTAGAGTTTATCTATCTTTGCCAAATGCAAAGCTATTGAGTTTTAAACTAGGTTTTAGGTCCTTTTCTTACTAGCTACTTCAGTCTCTACTTAAAGCTAAACTTGCATTTCTACCTCATGTCTGTGTGGATTTATGTGTCTCAGTTTTTCTGAAGGTTCTAATTCAGTCCTCACATCTCTACAACATCCTGAAGGGTGGCTGTGCTCAGGTGGGGTTGGTCTCTTTCTCCAGGCAGCAGCTGACAGAAGGAGAGGACACAGTCTCGGGCTGC
>VXBB01017808.1:810-21817 GCA_013399915.1 Illadopsis cleaveri | reverse complement strand
GCCCCGAGCGCGGCGCCTCGTTAATTACGTTAATGAAACACTGGGGGTGGTTTATGGCGCGGGAGGGGGATGGTTCTGCCGTTCCCCGGCGCGCCGGGTCCGGGCGGGACGAGGAGCGCGGCCCAGCCCGGCCCTGGAGGTCACCGAGGAGGGCGGGCGCCGTGTCCGCTGTGGCCCAGAACGGGGCTTCACCTGCTCACAGCGTTTTACGGGTTCGATGAAGCGGTTTCAGCCTTTGCTGAACGAACCCGGGTGGCCGCTATAAACTTTGCACCGAGTTTTGTCCCCAAACGTGCACGGAGCAAAGAGCTGCCGGGGCCGGGGGAGTAACGGCGGGAGCCGGGCGGGCGCTGGGCTGTGTCTGCCCGGGAGGGTTCAGCTCGGGGACGGTTCTGCTCAGGGGTTTTGTTCGGGTAACGGGTGAGGTGGTGCTGTTGGGCTCACACACAAACACCAACATGTGCTCCGTGGTTAGAAACCTCTAAATAAAGCGGTTTGGGAAACGCGTTCTCTTTCTTAAGCGAATCACCTCTGTTCTGAGCTGAACGATCCTTGGCTTCGCAGAGAGGAATAAAAGTTGCCATGAACACGGTGCCAGGTTTGGAGAATTAGGGGTTGCAGTGTTCTGCTGGAAGAGGAACTGCTGAGGCTGATGGGAGGCATGAGCAGCTGCCTCATCCCAGGCTGAGCGTGGTGAGAGGCCCCTGCGAGCAGCGGGTGCACGAGGCAGGTTCTGGAATGCAGAGATGGGGATGTGGACGGGAGCTGGGGCATATCAGGGAGCAAATGGCTGGTGGTGGTGTGGATGGGAACTGGAACTCATCAGCCACTTCGGGATTTTTGGGGAGTCCTAAAGCACAAATTCAATTCTAGTCTTCCTCTGACAGTGTTGGGAGTTTCTGTGATCTTCATTCTGGAAGCCTCAATAATATTTAATGTTGAGTTCCTGAGCACCATCTGGACTTTCTGAAGGTTTCTTTTCACTGCCAGGGCAGAGAACTGGAGTTCAGAGCTAGGTGTCTTGGAATGCTGCAGTGGGAGCAGACAACAGCTTTATCTGGGGATCTTTGGGGATGCCTGGAAAATAAGGCACAGGATGGGTGGAAGTCCCAAGGCTTTCTGGGGGATTGGCTGAGTTGCTGTAGCTGTCAGTGTTGGTTTTAGAGCTACTTGAGGTGTAAATGTGGTGATTGTGCTGAGCCCTGCACAGTGCGTGTGGAGGAAATGGGTTTCCTTCAACATCCTTTAGTTCCAAATCTCTGCAGTGATGGCTGTGTAAGGGCTGTATAAGGCTCATGCTGTTTCATACATTTATGTTTGGGGCAGCCTTTTTTTTCCCTCTAAGCCAGGATCTGTGTGCTGTTAACAATTCATAATTAGGTGCATTGGGAATATTAATAAATGCATCGAGAGAAATTGAATTGATAATAGCTACTGGGCTCTGCTCAGATGGGTATGTGCTCCTAATTCCATATATCTGTAACTCACTGGGGAAATGGGAGTCTGTGTGTTTCAGGTGGGTGAAATGCTGCCCCCATGATGCTTCCTAGTTAGAAATCCAGGACTGTGGGAAGCACTGAGTGTTGTTTGCCCTCTCAAGCAGGTGAGGCTGTTGTGACCCCACACTGCCCCTGTTCACACTCCTCTGACACCTTCAGACAGCACAACTGTGCTTTGGCTTTTCCAAGGGGTGGAAGAGGCTCCCCTGGGCACGGGGGGCTCGTACCAGCTGATGGAAAACCCTGCAGCTCCTGGTGGGAGCAGTGCTTCTGTGACCCCTGAAATTACTGTGAGGTTGAGAGTTACCTGGGACACTGAGAGCACCTGAAACCTGCCAGCAGCTCTGAAGGAGTTCTGTGTGTCGATTTGACACCAACTTCTCCTTATCCAGCCTCTGGATGAGGTCTGAGCAGGTGACAGTGACTCCCCTCAGAGAAAGTGGTCACACTGTGTCTGAGCCCCTCAGGGTCCCTACCTGCCTGTCCCCCAGCCAGCACAAGGCTTCTCTTGGCTGCCTCCTGTAGCTTTGCTGACCTTGGGGTTTTTCCATCTGCTTACGTTTCCATTTCTGGAAAAGGGTTAGTTTCTCCCCTCACAAGTTTGGTTAAATTCTCTTCTGAATTTTTTGCTTTGATTTTGTATCAGAGCATTTTTCTACTCCAGGAAATCAGTCAAAAGCTCTAGGTTAGGGTTTTGGTTGCAGAATAATTTGAGTTATTATTAAAATTGAATGCTTTAAAACTCTTGACTGCCTGCATTTTTGTTAGCTTAATTGAATCTGGTTAAGTGTAATTTAGGTGTGATTACAATAAGAAAATATCCTTTGCCATGCTTCAGAATGAGAATTTTCTTTAATAGCCAATTTTTAGGAGTTGCTGGAGGAGAATCTGTGATCCACATTTGCTGGAAGTAGAGTGAGCGAGAAGGGAAACTGTGCTGAGGAGAGCTTTGTCAGCTCGTGGTCCCAGCGAGTGTTCCCAACCTTTGTCACTCTGTAAAGCTTTAACCTCGTCATGAAAGTTCCCGATAGCAGCTGGGAGGATCGTGCTGCAGCCAATCCCACGGGCTCGGCATTTGTAGCCTCAGTTAAACAAGCAAGAAATGATATTTTGGCCTTCTCTTCTGAAGAGCCGCTGGCCAGGATAGAGCGGTTTTGCTCACGGAGCGCAGCGTGGATTTCCCAAAAGCTGATGTAAATTAGGGACTTTTTAGCCTCTCCAGTCTGTGGGGTTTTGCTGTTAAATGAGTAAGAGCAGGGCTGGATCCTGCTGGGCTGTTACAGCTCACTGTTTCTAGCACAAGGGGAAGTGGCCCTTGCTCTGTTCCAGGTGTGTGTCCCAGCCATTGTGTTCATGATCCATTCATCAACTTCATCAGAGTTGCTTTTAGTCCCAATCACCTCCAGAAATGCTGCAACCACCCCAAAGTGTTTCAGTTTCACTTTATCACATTTATTCCTTCAAATTACTTTAGGCCTGAGCTCAGTGCTACTCTCAGAGATGTAGGTAGTGAGGCATAGTTTATTTTTAGAAAAGAATGAATCATCTCTTGGATGTGTCTTGTCACTTTTTGCTTTGTTGAAAAGTAAATTCAAGGAACTGGGACCTCCTGGCTCTGTGAGCAGGAGCCCATGTGGGCAGGTGATGCTGCCCCAGGAGTGACCAGAAGCTGAGCAGAACTTCATTTGGAACTGCTGAACTGCAGTGGCAGAGCCTTTGGGTGCAGCAGGTTACTGGGTTTTGCTTTGCAGGTCGTTTTGTTGGGGAACAACTACTCTGAAATCTGCAAAGGGAAATGCACGTGTGTCCTTTCACCCTGAACTATTTCCGATTTCCAGCTCTGCTCCTGGGCAAAGATTAACGGGAGGGGAAGACTGTTGCCATGTGGATTAAATCAGTTGTGCATGGGGGGTTTGAAACTCAGAGCTTTGCAAAAACCATGGTCTTTGTTTTGCTTCTCACATAGTTGTCTTGGACTTCTACAGTGTTTGAAGGCTTCTTGTTACTGAACTGGAGCTTGTCCTTGCAGCAAACAGCTCTGGCACGAGGTGTGACCTTGGCAGAGGAATTATCTCTAAAGCTATTGCAACTGCTTCCTTATCCTTGTGCTGTATGTTTGAGGCCTGGTAGTGAGCCACTCCTTAACTTCAGAATCCAGGAGCTTGGCCTCCGACATATCCAACTTGCTTATCTGTGCATTTGTGGGTATGAGCTGGATTAATGGCTTTCACCTTTTAAAGTCCAGCAAATTGCAGCAGTGGTGTGGGGCATCGTGCAGTGGCTGGAGGAACTGTTTTAGCTGCCTGAGGGGTGTTGGGATATCTTGGGGGGAGAATTTCTGCAAAAGGGTAGTTTTATTCACTACCCTATAACTACAGTTATTATTTCACTATGTGAAAGGAACAAAAGCCATGTTTTTCCTCCATGCTGCTGCTGGATTGTTGAATTCCTCACCTAAATGCCTTTGAGCAGCTTTGGGAGAGGGGCCTTGAAGGACTCTATCTTATGCTGTGGGAATGAGTGTCTCTCTGTCAGGTGCCAGGCTGGAGTCTTGCAGTTCTTCTTGTCTGTCTCATTGGTAACCCTCTCGCTCTAATTATGGTCCTTGTTGCCCAGACCCAAAGTGAGAAGATCCTGTTCTTTCCCCAGCAGGCTGGGATGATGTGTAAGTTTGTCTTGGCAATTCAAAACCTTTAATCTCCTTGGTTACAAGTTTAAGGAAATCATTAGTGTCTGTTGATGTGTGTAAGATTCCTGGGGGAATGGGGTAGGACTCGGGTAAGTTCAGGAGGAATCCTGGCACAGCACAGGTGATGCTTGGTTAGTACAGATGTCACTAATTCCGTTAAGTTATACAGTTTCTTCTCCTTGACATATGTTTTTTTACCTTCCTTTCTAGGAAGGGGTCTGGAGGAGGGAAAATTTCCCTTTCTGGTGAAAGGGGACTGGAGCATTATGACAGTCAAGTCTTTAAAAGCTTATGAGTTCCCAGAGCCCTTGCCGAGTAGCCGCTGCCTCCGCTGATGTTGTCGGATGTCAATAAAGAGAGGTTGAAGGCAACACTTCTAATGGAGGTAGAAACGAAATACTTGGAAAATACCAAGGATTTTCCTGTTTTCATTAATAAAAAAAATCACATAGGTGCTTAATAGCTGGGTAGACACTTGAGATGTGGAACTCTAGAGACAATCACTAATTTCACCTGTATTTTCTGGCTTGAATTCTGAGGCTTCTCTGGGTTGCTGTGACTAACCAAAGTGTTCTGATCTCTTCAGCAGGTAACATCGAAAGGTGCTGGCTTGAACCCCAACGCAAAAGTGTGGCAAGAAGTGCCCCAGGGCAGTGGTGAGGCTGTGCCCCCCACCAATGGCACAGAGCACACGTGGCAGGAGACAGCAGCAGCCCAGGGGACTCCAGCTGAGGGTGAGATGTTGGGACAGGGGTTGTGATGTGGCCCTTCTGGGGGACACTCAGGGAATTCAACTGTGAGGAGCAACCTCTGGCTCTTGTCCTTGAGGTTGTCAGTGCTGATGGAGCAATGTGCATGAAAGGAAGATGAGAAAGCAGTGTGTGGTTTATAAGGGTGGTGGGTCTCAGCAGTGGGTGTGGTTCAGGAAGGTCTGAGCTCTGCAGGAAAAGGATTCAAGGGGCCTGGTGATGACCTTGTAACGCGCTAAGAGGGGAGCAGGGTGCTCAAGGTGTAGAAATGGATTCATGACATTGCTGCACTATAGCATCCACTGGACCCTGTGAACAGTAAAATGAGATCTGAGGGCCACCTGCAATCCTGAGGCACCGAGGTGCTGCTGAGAGCTGTCAGGAGTATTTGTTCCAGAGCAGACCCTGTGCAGTATCCAGGGTTAACTCCTTTCCATTCAGGCTTTTCCACTGCATCCCATTCCCATCCATTTACCACAGAGGCAGTGTCCAGAGCTAAGGATTCAACTGGTTCACTTGTTTGGCTCAGACTTGATCTGAGGTGTACCTGAGGTGACTCAAAGCATGGCAGAGGATGCAGAAGATTCCCTGCAAAATGGTTTAGTAAAAGTTAGGGATAAAGAAGGGAACATTCAGCTTGTGTGGCCTTGTCAAAGGTTTCTGGTAAGTCAGCAGAAGTGAGGAGAGAGCGCTGGGTTTGTGCTTTGCCTGACAGAAACTCATTTGTCTCTTCATAACAAAGTGAAGCAATTGAGGCAGTGTAAGCAATTTTCATCCCTTGTTTTTAGGAACCTTGCTTAAATATTTTAAATTTCGTGTGGAAAGGCTGGTTTGTAGATTCTCTGCTGCTTTGGGGATCAATTTCAGGATCCTTTATTTACTTTTATTTAGTTTTCCCTGAGAGCCTAGTGCAAACCAGATCTTCCTGAAATTGGAGAGGTGTAAGTTCTATCCAACACAAAGTCTAAGAAATACAGGCTAAGGTTAGACCCTCTCAGGTACAGCTTCCTTGACTATTTGTTTTAATGTTGGTAGCCAGAATTTTTCAAATGGGAGATATGCTGAAGCTGACAGGAGTTTTCCTGCTGTTGGTGTGTTCCTTTGCCAGGTAACGTAGAAATCTCAGAGGACAGCTGCAAGCAGTATGAAGTGATGTATTCCCCGTCCTGTGAAGCCACAAGGAATGGCACAGGAGTTGATGAGGCGTCAGCAAATGGAATTGTCCTGGCGACTGAAGATCTGGGGTACCAAATCTATGAAGTGTCTGGTGAGTGTTGAAGTTCAAATGCTGCTGTCTGTGTCTCTAACCCCCCTGGAGCTGCTCTAAGTGTGGTGTGACCAAGTTGGAGCTCTGACATGACCATGTGTGTCCAAGAAGTTCCAGAATGGCCTCAACATGTGGCCAAAAAGTGGGATCAGAGTCATTTTGAGAGGGTGTGGTCTGGGAATCTTTAAGCATCTGGGATGAGCTTTTTTTCCTCTTGGTCCTACCCAGAGGGATTCATTCTTGTATTCTGCAATGAGGTGTATCCTTGCCTGGTCTTGTTGCCATGAAAGTGGGAGCTGATGGTGGATGTGGTCCCTTTCAGGTGATGGCAGCTCCACTGTGTCCACAGAAGACATTAGAGAATGTTTGAGAAAACAACTTGAGTTCTGCTTCTCACGGTAGGTGCAGTTAACCCACCTTGGTATAAACCCTTTATTAAAATCCTTGGCAAATATCCCTCTTCATGGCTTGATACGTACAATCATCTGGATAGAAACACAAACCAGGATTTGCTGATGTGCTGTAGAAGCCCAGTGGCACCTTGCAGCTGTTTCAGTCCTGTCTGTGCCGCCGTGTCCTTGGATGAGGGTGACTTCTGTGCTCCACAGTCATAAGACATTGAGATCATTGACTGTGTGGCACCAGAAGTCTTTTTGACAGATTGTTTTTGCAGACCAACATGTAGGGCACTGGAATTTCATTAAGTTTTTAAAATTATCTTACTCTGCTGTGTATTGATTTGCTGGGATTTGTTCCAGGAGAGAAAATCTGAGGTAGTTTTGGTTGTGAATGGTATTGGTGAATATTTATTTAAGCCTGTTGTTATCATCATGTTTTGAGTTTTCTCTAATTCAAGTTCAGGATCTTTATTAAACAATAATTTTATGTCTTTTAAGAGAGAATCTTTCAAAGGATCTCTACTTGATGTCTCAGATGGACAGTGATCAGTTTGTTCCAATATGGACAATTGCCAACATGGAAGGGATTAAGAAGCTGACAACGGATATGGACCTTATTCTTGAAGTTTTGAGATGTAAGTCTGGGACTTTGGTATCTGTATCAGTAGCAGAAAGAATCCTTCAGAGTTGGTTATGGTTTGTTGTTCTGGTAAATGGTGACAGGAACTTTACTGAGTAGGAGGCTCTTCCAAACTCCTGAATTCTCATTCTTTGTTACAAGTTCCATGAGAGAGTTTGCTACTGCTGAGATGTGCACAATGTCCAAATTTTATTCTTTTTTTTCAGCTTCTCCTATGGTACAAGTGGATGAAAGAGGGGAGAAAGTCAGACCAAACCACAAACGATGTATTATCATTCTCCGTGAGATCCCTGAAACAACACCTATAGAGGTAAATAAAGAGAAAGGAAATAAATAACTCTGTTACTGGTTTTGGAAGGTGTCTTCAACAGGGCTTCCAACAGCACCAGGAAAAGGTCAGCTGGTGTTTAATTGGATTGAACGTGGATATTTTTCTCCTAGACCACATCAGTAACGTTTTCTGCCTGAGTGCATTGTCAAAATAGCCAAAAAAAAACTTATTGCCATTGTCCCTTCCCATTATTTACTACTGTATTTAAACTTTCTTAAGTAAACTGTTTTTCCACCAAAGCTGATCTAGCTCGGCTTTTCTGGATGGAAGTTTGAACTGGTTTCTTTTCAGATCCAAAAATAAATCAGTCCAGGGCATAGCCTGGAATTCAGGCTGAATTTTTGTCACAGCAATAACTTTACTTGAAGTCAGACGGTTGTTTTGGCAGCAAGAAATGTTACTAAACATTTCTCATTCATTGAGCCCCAGCGTGAGCTGAGCTCATTATGCCTGAGGAGGCAGGGTAATAAAATTCCTCCTGATACTTGGTGAACAGAATGATTTAGTTCTTTGTTTTTTAATGTTGTGACACAGGGTGTTTGTCTACCAGCATTTTTAATGAATTCTTTTAATGCAATCACTGAGCAGCTGCTTGTCACTCTCTTTACAATCTGATTATTGCAAAACTGTCAGGTTGCCTTGACTTAGAAATATTTCATGGAATCATTGTCTCCATGACTCTGCTGATCTAAAGCCACACTTTTCCTACCTGTTTCATATGAAAATATCGCCAGGTCTACACAGGTCTTGATTTTCTTACCAGCTGGGTTTGCTCTGTTTTATCTTGGGAGCCCAGGAGGCTAAACTAGGATTTGTAGGTTAAGAAGCAGGTAGAGGGTAATTTGGTCAGGGGAATAAAAACATCCCTGCTTGGGGGAGAGCAGTAGCTGAGGAGCTGGAGCATAAACTTGAGTCACATTAGTGTTCACTGTACAAGGGCCCTGAACTTCTCTCCCCAGGAGGTGAAGGCTCTGTTCAAGAACGAGAACTGCCCCAAGGTGATAAGCTGTGAGTTTGCTCACAACAACAACTGGTACGTTACATTCCAGTCCGACACAGACGCGCAACAGGTAAGGCTGCCTTCCTCTGACACCCCAGCTTTAATCCTTCCCCTGCTCAAGGAAAGTGCACATGTGTTTCCCATAGCTAAAAGAAATAGTTACTGATCCCCTTCTTGTTGTTTTAAGAGATTACTGGCAGATTCTGGTTAGTAAGACCAAAGTTGAGAGATTGTGGGCTTATAATTCCCGTGCCTTGGCTCTTGCCTCGGTGCCCACCAGCCAGACTGGCACTAGAATCCTGAATTTGAAGTGTTAATGATTTTAGCTGGGCTGACAGGGAAGCACATGATTGCACATTTCTGTTAAATCATGGAACATCCTTTGGGAAGTACAACTTCATCAAGATTATTCTAATGTTGATCTTTTTTTGTATCTGCAGGCGTTCAAATACTTAAGAGAAGAAGTGAAAACCTTTCAGGGCAAGCCAGTAATGGTGAGGCTGCTTTAGCTGCTCTTTCTGTTGGGGTTGAATTGTGTTGTTTCGGTTTGAATGATGGTGAACCAAGGATTCAGCAGTGGGATAGTCCATAACTCTGGCTCTGGAGGCTGGAAACGTGAACGAGGTCATGGGGAGCTCTGACAAATTACAGTTCAGTGGCTGCTGGTTACTCACAGCACTGCTTCCCTGGGGGGGTGAAATACATTCCTGTGCTGACTTCCCTTCTCCACTTGCCCCAGAATCTGGGTTTGCAGAGCTTAGGAGAGGGATTCCTGCCACTGTGAGTCTTGGGTTGGCTGCTGCACAAAGCAGCTAGAGCAAAGTGCGTGTGCAGTGAGAGGAGATGTCATGATTGGAGTCTGGACAGTTCCTGCTGTAGAAAGCAGCATTTATTTTCAGTTTTACAGTTCACCCAGCTAAAGCAACGTGTGTCCTTCCCCTTATCATGCTGTGGTAATATGAGCTGAACTGATTTAATCAGTTTTTATTATTCATAAACAGTAATCAACCTTCACATCCCTCCAGCAGGCACGAAAGATTCCACATTCCCCTTTTCTCCCAGCTAACTCACGGTGTAATTGCTGTCTTGCAGGCCAGGATAAAAGCCATCAACACGTTTTTTGCTAAGAATGGTTACCGGGTGGTGGATTCCAGCGTGTATCCCCAGCCCGTGCAGACCCAAGCCCAGTTTGCCTCCCCCCTGTTTATGCAGCCTGTATATAGCCCTCAGCAGTACTCGATTTACAGCATCGTGCCTCAGACGTGGTCTCCAAATCCTGCACCTTACTTTGAGACACCACTGGTGAGTAACAGCTGCTGAGAAGGGGAGCAGGAGCTCAACCCATCAGGGGGAATTTGGTTAATTATCACTAGGGTGAGTGGGTGTTCCAGGTTTCTTGGTCAGATCCTTCTGTTTTATGACATTTATGTCATGGCTCTTTTAAAGCAACACTGTCAGAGGAGCTGCCAGTCTCACCATTGGCTGCCATGTATTTCAAGGAATTTTGGTGTGAAATTCCATTTTTCTGCAGCTTGTGTTACTGGAAGAGCCCACAGCCTTTCCAGGAATGGGGGAACTCTGCTAAAGCAGATGCAGACTGTGACCCTGTGGGGATTTGGCTGGAGTAGTGAGTTCACACCACAGTAGATGCTGTAGCCCGGTGTGGAATTACAGCCATGAGTAACTGCTGAAGCTGATCATTGATCTGCAGACATTTTCTTTGTAGCTCAGCCACTGAGACTGTTCTGTCTGTTGCAGGCCCCGTTTCCCAATGGTGGATTTGTGAATGGCTTTAATACCCCAGGATCATATAAAACAAATGCTGCTTCTCTGAGTATAGGTCGCCCATTCCACAGGAATCGGTAAGAGTTCTGCCAGGTGTTTGCTCCTGCAAAACTTACTGTACTGAGATCCTCAAGTGTTCCTTGCATGTCACATGCAGTGTTTTCTGATGGGACCACATTATTTATTTTGTTTTATCAAATATATGATGTTTTTCAACTTAATTTAAAAAAATGAAGTAGAAGGTGGCAGCTTAAGATCCTAAAATAATGGACAGAGTGCAGGAGAGAGGAAAGGTAACTCCTTTAAAAGCCTCAGAGGAATTTTGGCAGACAAATAAATAACTTCCTCCTAAGGTCGTACTTGTAATTATGTTTGTTATACACAGATTATAAACTCCTGCAGCACAACATAAGCCTTTCCTGCTGGGATCAGGCTTGTGGAGCTGCTGATTCCTGCAGTGGGAGTTGCTTGTCCTGACTGCTGCGTCCAACTGCTCGATGCTGGGGCTGTTCCTGTAATTTATTTGCTTTATCCCCATCTTTCCTGAGAGCTGTAAGGACTTAGCTCAGATATAAACACTGGGGAGGAGGAAACACTTTGTATTGCTGGAGCAATTGCTCTGGGAATACAATGGAGTAGTAACCCGTGTGTGGGGGTAGGAGTTGTTTGTGTGCAGCACAGGGCTGGGATCATGGGAATTGCTGGTGGTATTGTTGGGGAAATCAGTTGACACCAGGCAGGGCCGTGAGTGGGTTTGTGGTGCAGTTCAGGTCTGTGGCTGTTGGCAGAAAGGGAACTTCAGGCTTTGGTCTGTAGTGACTCAGCAGAGTCTTAACACAGACGGTGGAACTGGGAGTGTGACTCTGCCTGGAAGATGGAGCAGCTGCTCCAATTGCAGCTGCTCAGCTCCCAACTCACATCTTGACAAAGGTGGTTTGGCTTTTTTTTGACTTTAAATTGTGCACAATCTTAAAACCTGTAAAGCTCTCACGTGTATGGACCCTTGTGGAAGTACAGATGCTGCAACTGTGCAAGAACTGTGTGTATCCAAGTACTAGCACCTTGAAATGCCTCTTTGTACATCACATCTGCATAACCCTAAGCTTTTAAAATCCTGGTTGTGTAGACTTCAATCTGTAAAACTTGAGTGCTTGAACTTGCAGCTTTAGGGTGAGTCTGTGCAGGTCCTGCCGGCCCAGTGATGATCCAGTATCGCGCTAAGAGAGAACAGGTCACAGTTGGAGGCTGGGCAGCCTGTGCTCCCTGCTTGTCCTTCTTCCTGCTCTTCCTTCCTTCTGCTCTCACATCATTTCTCCTTCTCTCTGCTCTTTTTTTCCCCTCCTTTATCTTTCCTTATCTTTTCTGCTTTGCTCTTCTGCCCAGACAAGACTGTGGCCTTCTCGATGATGGGTAAGATTATGAGATCTGAGGGCTGAACAGTGACTTGAGAAAATGCCATTTTGAGAACTTGGACAAAATGGAAGAATTTAGTTGACTTTGCTCTACCTCCCCTATAGTTTTTGCTGATGGAAAACTTAAACTTTATTAAAACTGGTTCTTGATGCATCTTGAAGCTAGGAAGTGTGAATTCATCTCTGTTCAGCAAATCTCCTCTTGAACTGCAGAACAGCTTGTTTGGAGAGTTCATCTAGCTGCTGCTTTTGGGTTTCTGTCTTGGACTGTTAAACCTGACTTGTTTTGTGGTACAGACAGTTAATAGTTAAGTGCTGGAGTTTTCTCTGTAGCTAAACATTTGTTTAAGCCACTCATATTTATTTTGTGCTGATTTGTTGCAACATCCTTGTGGGAAAGGGAGATGGAGGAATCATACTTTGGCTGGCACTAGGAGAGTTTCTCTGATTTCATGGAATGTTATAATGAGATTGTTTAAAAACAGCGAGCATGCAAAATCCTGCTGCTGTCCTTAAATTATGAGATGTGCAGAGTTTACCAAAGGAGAGAGAATTTAGGGTTCTTATGTTTGATCAGTGCTGCCTTGCTGCCTGGAAAACCAGTGAGGGGCAAAAGTAGAAAATAGTTGAAGACACCTAAATGCTGCTCCAGAAAAGTGTTCCATATTGTATCTATCTGAGGTTTTCTGGACAATTCTGCATTTAAGACCCTGAGCCTGAACTTGCAGCAGCACTGAGTGTGCAGAGCTGTGCTCTGTGCTCAAAGGAGCCACAGCTTTAATGCTGAATAATGGATAACAGGGTGAAACGTTAGGGGGTTGGGATCTGCAGAGTCAGTGCTGGGGTTTTGGGAATGGCAGCAACCAGGCTGAGCCTGGCCGTGCATGGTGGAGGGCTCAACTGCCCTGGCCTGATCTGCCACGTTCAGTCACTCCTGGCCTTGTGTCTCAGTTCAGTTTGTTTGCCTGTGGCCAGATCAGTCTGTTCCTTGGCCTTGGCTTATTTCTCCAGCTCCATTTCCAATGCCCTGTGCCAGTGCTGCAGGCCCAGACAAAGGAAAAATTCTTCTTTGGGTTCTTCTGGCTCTTCTGTGACCCTTGGGATTTTTTTTAGTTGTTTGAGGTTTTGGGGTTTTTTTTCCCCTCCTGGGTATCTTTTGGGCAGCGATCTCAGACAGGAGTTCTGGTGCTTGCTGACCTGCTTTTCCTGTCAGCTGGTGGTGGTGGTTCTGGTGTGGTTCCTCAGCTTGGGGGGTCCCACAGCTCCTGCTCTGTGTCTGCAGGGTGAAGCCCCATTTTCGCTCATCCAGCAGCTCCGAGCACCCGGAGGGGCCGCCTGGAGCTGGGGCCCTGCCCATGGGGGACCTGAGCAGAACCAGCTCAAGGAATTTTGTCATGGAGAGACACAACAGCTCATTAACTGGACACCAAGACCAAGGGTATTCCCAGAAGGATTCTCCCACGGCACCGCTGGAGCAGAACGGCGATTACGGCGTTGGCAGGGGCAGGTAAAGGGCTGTGTCCCCTGTTTGCTGTCACACAGCAGCTGAGACTTGGCTTGTGTGAGCCAAAGATATCAACCATCAGCACAAAATACATTTCTGTAAGGAGCAGCCACAAGAAAACTGAGTGAAAAGAGAAAACTGATGCTTAAGTAAATCAGGAGCAGTAATTGCTTACCTAGGAGCAGGAACGGTTCCAGCTTCACTCTCCAGCTGGTAGTTACTCTGACAAACAGCTGGCAGTGAGACAGTGAGGTGTCTTTATTTTAAAGGAACTGATTTGTCCCCAGAATTAAAACATGCACTGACTGGTGTTCTTGTCTTTAAAGGAGGAATGTGTTCAGAGGTCGGAGGAGACGGGAGGACGACCGAGTTTCAGTAAGTTCTGCTTCTCTTTTTGCAGGGAGTCACACAGAGTGCAGCGTGTTGGCTTCCCAGTTATCAAAAGAGTGGCAGAGTCCTTAAATCCTCAGATTTCATTGGGGGTTTACAGTTTTTTCTAGGAAGCTGCCTGACACTTGCTCAGGGCTTTCACTGCTCGGTGTTTCGACTCCAGTAACTTGTGTTTTCCCTCTCCAGAGACCTCAGCCTTCAGCAGAAACAAAGACTCAGACACCAAAGTTTGACTTGCTTGCATCCAATTTCCCACCTTTGCCTGGCAGCACAGCAAAAATTCTGGGAGAGCCTGTGCTGGAGAGCAGGATGTCCGACATTGTTAAAGGAGTCTGCAAAGAGAAGGTGCCTGATCTTGTCTCCATAAACACATGGGCATATCTGGGTGCTGTGACTCCCTTTTCCCTCTTAAAGGGTTGGTTTGTTAGAGCCACGTATTCCAGTGCTGTAATCCCAGACTTTATACTGGTTTGTTCACAGAATAGTGCACTTTCCCGGGTTTTTTGTGGACATGCAGCTAGGGCTCATGCAGTTATGCTGTTGTAAACTCAGTGATATTTAGGGATAAAGCAGGCCAAGGAGGAATGTTGGCTGTTGGAGCAGGAACAGTTTGGTGGGGTGTGGGCAAGGGATCTTTCCAGATGAATTTGTTCTTTGAGCTGGTGGGACTAAGCACTGATCTTCTGGGTGATCCAGCCTTAGTTCTGGTTTTACCCACTGCTTGTTTTCCCCATATAGAGAGATATTGCTCTGGAGGTAATGGTCCAAAAGAAGTAAAATTCCTGTCAGGACTTGAGCAGCCTTTGGGACTACCCCACTTCTCAGGTGTCTTGCACTGCCATATTGTGGAGCAATTTGAGAATTGTTCTGTATTTTGCAACTTGTGCTCTGTGTGCAGGAAAGCAAAGACTCCCTGTCCCCCTGCCCGGCTCCTGCTCCGGAGGAACAAACGCCCAGCGCTGCCCAACCGCCCGTGCCCAGCGTCAGCTCCCCGAGCCAGACTGAGCCTGTGGTGCTGAGGTATGCACAGAACATGGGCATACCATGGAGTCATGGAGTGTCCTGAGCTGGAAAAGATCCACAGGGATCATCCAGTGCAGCTCCTGTCCCTGCACAGACACCCCAAAAATCCCACCCTTGCCACCCCTGGGAGTGGTGTCCAAATGCTTCTGGAAGTCTGGCAGCCTCAGGGCTGTGCCCGTTCCCTGGGGACCCTGGGCAGTGCCTGAACCCTTGGGGCGAAGAACCTTTCCCTGATATCCCTCCTAACCCTCCCCTGACACAGCTCCAGCCATTCCCTCGTGTCCTGTCCCTGTCACAGGGAACAGAGATTGGAGCTGCCCCTCAGGATGAAGCTGCAGCCCCCAAGGAGTGTCCCCTCAGTCTCTTCTCCAGCAGAACAGACCCAGAGCCCTCAGCCACTCCTCCAGAGCCTCCCTCATCCCCTTGTCCCTGCTTTGGACCCTCTCCAATAGCTTTAGATCTTTTCCATATTGTGGTGCCCAGACTACCCCCAGGACTGGAGGTGAGGCCAGCCCAGTGCAGAAGAGTGGGACAATGCCCTCCCTCACCTGTCTGGTAGTGCTGGACCTGATATCCCCAGAACCTGGTGACCCTTAGGGCTGCCAAGGTGCTGCTGACTCATTTGCATGTTCTAGCAAAGTCTCTCACCAGAGTCTGGCAGTAATATTGAGTGGTATCTTCTCCAGAGGCCACCAGATGGAAAGAACAGATCGTGGTGGGAATGGCTATGCTGTTCTGGTCTACACTTGTGTCTTCAAAGAAAGGAAACAATCTCTGAAACATGAGTGTCAGTAGGTTTTAATTTGAATTGTTGTTGCTTTATCAGCACGGTTCAGCCAGAGAGCAAACCAGAAGAAGTGTCTGCTCCAAAGGATGTGGCCATCCCAGCTTCTCCACCGGCATCCGTCAGTCCCGTCAGTGCTGCAAAGCCACCGAGGACAAACACCTCCTCACCTTCTGCTCAAGCAACTGCAGCTCCTGCTCTGTCAACACAGGTAAGGCCCAGAGCAGGGAATGGGAATGACACAGGGAGCTTTCTGCAGGATGTGCTGATGGTGCACCTGCGAGCTTCCCTCTGCTCGGTATGCGTGTTGTTGCTGTTGTGCTGTGACTTCATGCCTGGGATAGGCTGGGAGGTGATTGTGGTGCGTAAACCCCGCTCTTCTCCTTGGTCCCAAAGGAGCCTCGCAAGCTCAGTTACGCTGAAGTTTGCCAGAAGCCCCCAAAGGAGCCACCTCCAGCCCCTATCCAACCTCTGAGGGAACATCGCACCAACATCGTTCCCCCTGCCAAAAATGAAGAAAATGGTACGTCGGAGAAGGCTCCGGAGAAGGCTCCTCCTCACGAGAGGCCTGAAGGTCGAATGAAGGATTACTCCGGGTTCCGTGGCAGCGGAGCTCCCAGGGGAGCTGCTGGGAAAATCAGGGAACAGAGGCGCCAGTTTGGACGCAGATCTTCGCCTCAGGGAGCACCGCGCCGCCTCGGCAAGGAGCAGTACGTGCCACCCCGGTCACCAAAGTAACGCTGGGCCAGCCAATGATTCTGTTTCACTTGAGCTGTGGACTTAAAGAGCAGCAGAGAGACTGTGGAGGGAAGGATTCGGGAAGGGGAAATACTGAACTGGAGCGTGGCTTTTGTGTGGAGAAGTTTGTGGAGGGTCCCTAAAATTCATCTCTAAAAGTGATTTCACAAATGCTGGAGGATTCCAATCACTATAAATATAGAGATTATAATTTTTGTATTTTTTGTTTTTAATTTGCAGAGGGTTTCCTGTTTGAAATCAGCTTTGGGATTGTGAAAGTAGCATTTTGACAAAGTGAGAGAATACAAGTTGACAAATTAACCTGTCTCTCAGTGTAGGAGAAAAAGGATAAGAAAATATTATTTTTGGAAAATGAGCATTTCTGTAAAATTAGAACTTTTTTTAACCTATTTAACATTTGGCTTGTGGGCTGGTGTGTCTGCCATGGATGGCCTGGCATTGCAGAGGCCTCTGCAGCAGCATGAGCGGAGCGAGTGCAGCCAGAACTGTTGTCATCACTTAGTCACTGATGATGAAAACTGAATGTACTACTGTAGTAACCCATGTGTTTCCAGCTTGAAGTAGAGTCTCTTGACCTTACTAATATTTCATTCAGCAAGCTTTTTAAGGTATAAGTTTTGCAGGATACTGGATTGTAGATGAGAGTGCGTGGACAGCAGAAATTGTCTCGTAGACGCAGTGGAAGGGGGCAAAGGGAGCATGTGAGAATTTTTATTATGCCCTTTTCCTTGCCTCCTTTTGAGGGCAACTCCTTAGGTTTGGGGTTTTGTTTGTTTGCTTTTTCCCTCTCTTGTTACTTTCTCTAATTTCTTTATTACAGACTTCAGTGCATTTTTCTTGGTGTGTTTTCCTGAAGCAGCCCCAGGGTAGGACGGGCGGGTGGCTACACAGCACCTGGTGTTACCTGCACAGGTAAAGAGCCTGGAATTCCAGCTGCAGATGTGGAATTCTGCCTTGCAGGTGGGAACTCTGGGCACTCACTGTCATCTCTGGATGACTGGGCAGCAAACCAGAGCTGTGGCTCAGTTTTCTGTGTGCTGACTCTGGAATAGGCTGTTGGCTGCTGTATTGCCAGAAATCAGGGTTTAGACTCCTGGGAACTCGTTGTTTACAGCTGATGTCGTAGCAACTGACTCCTTTTTAACTGTTTCAAGTGGAACTAAAGATGCAGAGTTAAGGAAATCCCCTGGTGTTCAGAGAAGCTAATGGAGGAGTGGCTCCTTTCCAGCTGTGTGCTGACTGAATTTGCAACACTATTGTGCAGTAAGTGGTTAAGTTTCAGGGTGATTAATGACCGAAATAGGAACATTCAGCGCATTAATCTGCCCAAATCAGCATACCAGGGTTCAAAGTTCTGTATAAAGTGTTAGGGAAAAGTAGCTTCCAGCAGTAAGAATCACGTCTTTATTTTTTCCTTTTTTTTTTTTTTTAAAAATGAATAGCAAGTGTACAAATTTAAAGTTGTAAGTTGTGAACACTGGAAAACTCAATTGTGATATATTCCGTAACCATCTTAGTAATATATGCTCGTGTTGCCATAGAATGAATGTAAGTGGCAGTTAAAATAACTGTGAAATTTTTCATCTTCTGATTTCTTAGCCAGATAACCCTTGGCGACTTGGGCCTCAGTAGGAATTCTCTATCAACTGCTTGGAGAACACTCATATCTATTTTTATAAATATATATATAAAGCCAGAGTTGTCACTTCTCTAACTTATTATTCAGCTTGGCAATTGCTTTGAGTTGCTTCATAACATGATACAATGTATTTATGCAGTTAACTGTTCATTTCTATGCATGTTATAGAGAGAGAGAGTCAGAGAATCATTGAATGGGCTGAGTTGGAAGGGAACCCATCAGGATCATGGAGTCCCAACTCCTGGCCCTGCACAGACACCCCAACATCCCACCCTGTGCCTAAGAGCATTGTCTAAATGCTTCTTGAAATCCAGATAGGCTTGGAGCTGTGAGCCCTTCCCTCTGGGGAAGGACCTTCTCCCAGTCTCCCACCTCAACCTCCCCCAACTCAGCTTCCTGCCATTTCCTTGGGTCCTGAAGTATGTAGACATATATATATTTATATATATAGATATATATAGATATATATCTATATATATAAACCCCAAAATCACTATTCACTTTGAAACTACCTGTACTGGGTTTGGGAGGTTTTTTTTTAATTTAGTAAAAAAAATTGTTGATCACATCCACAGTTTAGGGATTCTTGCAGACCCTTCTCCTTTTATTTTGATAACGCTACTTTTGTTGGAATGATAGGCAAGTTTAAATATTTAGTGTCAAAGTCCTGAAATGCAATGAATGCAAAGTTTAATTCATTTTAAAGGCTCTAAACAATTCCTGCAGCCAAACTGGAACAAAACAAGCCTGTAGGGTGGTTCATGGGTGTTTAGGGGAGACGTGTTCTGGGACGTTGAGGAAGCATTGGGATGCTGACAGCTCTTGGCTGTCTCGAGGAGGAATTGTGAGGGAAGGGGCTGGTGCAGATGTTGCTCAGAATTCCCTGATCCAGTGTCAGTGACTTGATTGTGCTGAGAGGACCTGAGTGCTGAAATGGAACTGTGTCATCGATCAGATGTGGGAAAACCCAACCAACTGTAGCTCCATCTTCCTTGTAGGGTGATGGGATAGGGATGCTCTGTGAGTCCTGGGAGTGTTTCCAGCAGCAGGTCATGGCCCTTGTGCCCTGGATGTGGGTCAGGCTGTAACTGTTGGTTTTTACCAGCATATCCAAACTTCTCTCAGCTTAGGGCACTTGGAATGATTTATTTCACACCTGCGTGCAAGGATTTCATGTGGGCATTTCCCTTCCACCATTTCCAACTGTGGTTTGGGGTTTGGTTGTTTTTTGTTTTTTTGTCTTTCTATTCTTTTCTGTGCAGGGGGAAATTCCCAGTTGGATGCAGAGGCTGTGAAACTGTAGTGGGGTGGGAGTTCTCCTCAGCACTGGGACCTGGCAGGGACTGGCTTTGCCTTTTCCTCCCCGTGCTGGGCTGGGGAAGGATCTTGTGCCTGTCCCCACCAGTTAACCCATTGTGCAGACTGGGGAAACTGGGACAGAGGGGTGGATTGGAGCCAGACCCACTGCTGGGGCAGCTCCTGGATTCATGGGAGCTCCTGGATTCATGGATTTCCATGTCAGCAGTGCTGGAACTGTCCCTGTCACCAGACTCCGGGTGCACTCCAAGTGACCACAGCTCTCGTGGTTCCCTCTGGGTGTACCCTGACAGGATAAAAACTTCTCCTGCTCTGCTGATACTAAATACCAGGAGGTGCAAATCACACCTAACTTTCAGTTTTAGGAACTGTGACTTGTTTTCAGAGTTGTTGAACTTCCGTTAGGGACAGAAATACACTTCCCAGTTCAGTTCTTTTCCAGATTACTGTGTGTGGAAAAGATTGGGACACTCTCTTGTGCTTCTGCTGGGGAGTGAAAAGAAGAAATTCTTTGCATGTGATAGTAAAATTAAAAGTGCAAAAAGTTTTGTTTCTTTTGATTTCTAACATTAAGTTAGTTTTATAGTATCTTACATTCCTGCTCTTGTTGTTTTGTTGTTTTTGTTTTTTTTTTTTTTAATTAGCCTGGCACAGTATGATGGTGCAGTTTTAGCTGTAGAAAAAAAAAAAAAAAAAGAAAAAAATGTAACCCACTATTAACCAGAAGAGAAAGATGATACTGTGGCAGATCAGTAGCAAATAAGTGACTTAATCAATGCTTTACTGTAGTTAAATAGCTATGGCCTTACTACTTTGTCAATATCAGCTTAATTGTCTTGAAACTGTCTGCGATTTTTACTGTTCCCAGGTGAGTTTACCTGGGCTGAGATATCTGGTATGTACAGATGATATTTTAAATTTGTAAAATGCACCATTGTATTACAGACGATGCAACAGAAATGCACTTCGGGGGGAAATGGCTTCTGATGAGTTTTTTTGTAAATCCTTGATTACTACAGATATGCAATAGTTTTTGTTTCTAATTTTGATATTTCCTTCTGAAACGTAAGATTGTTGCCATTAATCTGAATGATTTATCATGCTCTTCTTTGCGTGTATATATTCCATATAGTCTGAGCTTCCTTTAGGATGGTACATAATTTTGGGTTGTTGTAGTATTTTAGTTGGCTCTTCTCTTCAGTGCCTTTAGCGCAGGCACTTCAAGAGGTTCATTGAGTCTGTTTTCAATGTACAGTTGGGAGGACTTGAAATGGAGTTAAAGCAACTTATTTCTGAGAAAAAAAAAATCCATCTGCAAACTAACCTGTAACAACTTTAAAATTTTATATTTAAGAACCAGATGTTTATTTTTATGGAACTTCAGTTATGGATACAGTTTCCAAAAAAAAAAAAAGCAACTTCAAATGTAAACAGACTGTGCATAAATGGGTTTTGTTCTAATTTTTATAGAATACAAAATATTCAGATAATATATTGAGCTCGAGTTACTACAGACATCTTGTTCCTCCCGGATGAATCCAGCTTCCCCTTGGCATTGACGATCTCTCTTCAAAGTGGTAGGAAAGGAGAAAAAAGCGACTTATCTGGCTTTTAGACTGTCTGTTCTGGTTTATTCCTGTTGTCAAAATGTCCAAAACAAAATTTGTGTAAAGTAGGTTCATGCTTTAAGTGTTCAAATGATAATACATGTATTTGTATTTGTTTTTGACATTGCCAAGGTGCTATGGGAAATTGAAATAACAGTTAGAAAAATAAAGCTGATTTAAAAGAGAAAAAAACCCACCAAAAAAAAAAAAAAAA
>VXBB01017807.1:132885-151944 GCA_013399915.1 Illadopsis cleaveri | reverse complement strand
TTTAGTATATAGCTATATATTGAGAGCAAGACGGAGGATTTTGTGTGTTGGCAAAGTTCTTCTTCTTTCATCTTCTTCTTCATGGGTTTGGGTGATGTTTTCTAATTGGGGGAAAAGATCTGCATTGCAGGCCTTGGGTGATTAGTTATTGGATTAAAAGTAAAAATAATATAGGTGTCATCTTGTTATTGGACAAATTATGCTTAAAAGATCATGGACAGAGTTAGAGACAGCCGTTTTCCACCTTGTTAGCTAGAGCTCACAACTCGTGAGACTGTACTATAGATAAGAATTGATAAACAGCTGGGTCCTAACACGAGAAAACTGTGTCTCCCATGCATTAATCCCGGCTCTAACAGGTAGAAAAGAAGATAAAAAGCTCACATGGTAAGACGTGTAACTTTAAAAAGTAAACTCAGAGGAGACAAGAATAAAGCAAAAAGATTTTTTGCTTCTTGTGTCCTTGCAGACTGGTCCTTTGTTCCCAGATTGATTTCAACCTGGAAATTCAGTTCCTTTTTCTCTGTTTGGTTTTAGGTAATCCCTTCTGGTTCCTAAGGATTCTTTCTTTATCACATTTTGATCTTTATTTTCAACAGTATTTTTTTAGACTTTGTTGTGCTGCACACCTGGAAGATTTCTTGTCTGTCGCCTTTTTAGAGTAATATAATATACATAGGGTCATACAAATAAACATCACAGGTTGAAAGAAGTTGAAGTGGCTGTTGCACAATAGAATGTTTTTGTCCTTTCACCTTCTATAACTGCATCAAGCTGAGAAAGTCAAACAGGGCTGGCAGAAAGGAACTGTGTAGTTGGACAATGACTATTCAGAGTGATAGACTTCCGTGCCTAAGGAGGACCTACACATTCAAGTTCCCTCTGCATGGGGAGATATTAGACAACCATGGAGTGTTTGTTTAATATTTGCTAGCAATGACAGCAACTGTGGGCAGCAAAAGGAGGATTTGACAGTCATCTTGTGAGGGCAGCAGTCCTGAGACACTGCTTGAGACAGACTGAGATTGCCAAATTTGGTACAACCAATGCACCACAAGGCAGAGTCCTGGCTAACATTGACCAGGGGACTTCAAGGGTAGATCAGAAGGCTTTACCCTACTGAGTCCTGTGAGAGGACAGTTTACCAGTGTTAGGTTGCAAGGAACAAGGATTCCTTCCCAGGACTGAGCTGGGCTAGTTGTGCACCCCAATTCTCATGCAGGTGAACTCCAGTTAGGCACTGAGTCGCTTACTGAAAGGGTTGCAGTAAGGGATGGATAATCTTCAAAACCCCAGAGCAGCAAGAATATTGATGAGTTTTTCATAGAGGCCCCGGAAGTCCAACAGCCTCAGCCCTGCTCTGTTAGGAGAGAAGAGCTAAGACTGCTTGAATCAGTAAAGCTTGGAGACAACAAGGTTGGGCCAGGCTGAAAGACTGGCTTTTCAGGCAACAGGAAAAAAGTTCTTCTCCTCTTGCAGAAGTGCTCATAGAGAAGAGGAACTAAGACGTGATAATGGATAAGCAGGAACAACTTCCACCAGGAAAAGCATATCAGGAAACCAAGTATGATATGACACAAAGACAGGGAAGTCTGTGATGCTGTTTAGAAACTTCTTGCTGCAAGGTGAGGATGGGATAGTAGTGAAGGCAGCATTTGCTCACTATCTGAGCTGTCTGAGAGGTTTTGCTGTTTGTCAGGGTCTTGCATCCAGGATGTTTGGAAAAATTAGTGAGGCCTTGGACAAGTTCTTCTTGTTGCTCATCCATGTGAGCATTAATGATACCACCAACGTAAATGCTGACCATACCAAGGATGAGCTTAGGGTTCTGAGTGTAAGGAACAGTGGCATTGTTTTTTCATATGGAGATGTCCTTGTTTTTGTCAGACAATTGAAAAGAAGTGAGTAGGTGCAGCTGAAGTCTGGCAGTAACAGAATCACAGAGAACCTCAGAACCATCAGGGTTAGAAGAGAACTTCAAGGGCATCCAATAAAACCATCAACCTATCACCACCATAACCACCTCTAAGCCATATAGCCAAATGCCAATTTCAGACAATTTCAGACACTTCATGTGCGCTACTGGAGATGGTGACTACCTCCTGGGGCAAATTATTCCAATGCCCAACAAACCTTTCAATGATTTTTTTTTTTTTTAATTTTTTTTTTATCTCTAATGTGAACCTACCTGGGTGCAACTTCAGGCCATTTTCTCTTGTTCTTTCACTTGAGACATGGCAGAAGAGACTGACCCCACCTCACTACAACATCCTTTCAGGTAATTGTACAGAGCAGTGAAATTCCACCTGGGCCTCCCCTTCTCCAGACTAAATAATCCCAATTCCCCCAGTCACTCCCCATAAGATATTTTATTTGATCCCTCATCACCTTTGTTGCCCTTCTCTGGACACAGTCCAGCAGCTCAATGTCCTTTTTGAAGTGAGTGACACAAAACTGAACACAACACTCGATGTGTTACCTCACCAGTGCCGAGTACAGGGGAGCAGTCACTGCCCTGGTCCTGCTGAACACACTAACCTTGATACAGTCCAGGATGCCACTGGCTTTCTTCATCACCTGGGCACACACTGGCTCACATTCAGCTGTGCATCAACCAGCACACCCAAGTCCCATTTTGCTGAGCAGCTCTCAAGCCCCTCTTCTTCAATGTCACAGCATTGCATGGTGTTACTGTGACCCAAGTGAAGGACCCATCATTTTGCTTCATGCAGTTGTCCCTGGCCCATCAGTCCAGTCTGTCAAGATCCCTCTGCAGATCCCTCCTACTCTCAAGCAAATCAACATTCATCTAACCTGGTGTCATCTGTGAACTGACCAAGGGTACGCTCAATCCCCTCATCCAAATCATCATTAAAGATGTTAAATAGGGCAGGCACCAAGACTGAGCCCTGGGGAACACCAATAGAGACAAGCCACTTACTGATTGAGGAGCTGGTATCATATTCCAGTCTTTGTGGTGTCAGGACTTCTTCATAGTATTAAATTATAGGACAAGAAAGAAAAGCAAAAATTCTTTTCAATGAGAGTGATCAAACACTGGAACAGACTGCCTAGAGAGGCTGTGAATTCTTCATCCCTGAAGAATTTGAAAGGGTGAAAGGACAAATCCTTATACAAGAACATTCAGGTTTGAAATATGTCCTCCTTTAACTGATCTAGGACTGATGTCTCTAGGGCTTCCTTTGAACTGGTATTATAATTCCGTGCTCTTCCAAAGAGCAAGGGAAAGTCAGATGAAACTTGCCAAATGGAGGAGGCTGCCCCTGTCTATTGAGAGCAACTAAACTTTGAGAGAAGGTTCGAGAAGAGTCAACAGTCCAGAGCAGACAGAATTAACAGACATGGAGCAGATGAGGCATCCACCTGCGCCTCAGTTGAGATGTTGAGAGGATTAACAAACTGTCAGAAGGTCTCAGTGGTGTGGAAAAAGTAAACTTCATAGGGCCAAAGGAGGATTTTTAGACTTGGCTGCCAGCCAGGAAATGACTTTTCCTTGATATCAAGCCTAGAAGTAAAAGTCTATCTCTGCAGGTAGGGAGAAGTCTCACTAATGTTAAGCTCATATCTTGGAACTGTTTTCTGGTAAAGGACAAATTATACAAATTATACAGGTTTACCTTGCGAAATGCAGTTATTAGATTTATTAAAATAAAATAATTGCTATAGCACAATGATTTGGTTTTTTGAAATTCTTTTTTTTTTTTTTTTTTTTTACCTTTCACAGTTTGTTTTTAAAAAAAAAAAAAAAAAAAAAAAAAAAAAAATTGAATTTCAAGCAAGTTGCCCTGAATGATTTTGGGTATGATCTCTCCTGTTGCAATGCTTCAAGCATGAAAATTTCTTAAATAGGTTTAATGAAACTGCAGGGCAACATAATTTAAAAGCTACTTTATACTGTACTGGACATGGAAAAATCACTTTATTTGATTGTTTAAAAAGTATTTTTTTTTATTATTTTGAAAGAATGAAAGCATGAATCTAAAGGAATTGCACAAAACCATTTTCTATAAAAAAGTTGACTGAATTTAGTAAACTATGATGAAATACACTAAAATCAATAAGGATTTTATTTCTCAGTTGAGTTGTGGAGTTTTTTCCCACTTGTAATGCTTAAGAAACAACATGACCACTAGAGGGCAGAGATGGATAACTTTTTAATACATTAACCATAATTCCTTCTAGAAGTACTATTTTTGTGACAAGTTAGTAATTTTGGACCCCAAATGAATTCCTGAGCTAGCTACTGACTAGAAAGGAGTGAAAGACCAATTCAAATTCAAACATTCATTTGAATACCATTAATTAAGGTATGTGAGTCAAAATGATTTAAAAATTACTGAGGACATAATTTAAGATAATTGCAAAATTACTGATGAGATGCAATCAGTAATGGAACAATATGATGGGAAGAAAATATATGAGAATGATAAAGTAATGGTGAAAGGAAATAGTAATGCTAACTGGGGAAAAGAGAAAGTAGTATTTTCCTGTGTCCTGGGGAATGGGGAAAAAAATGTTGCAGCTTGCTATGTTTACTGAAATAAAATGCAGTACTGAAAATTTATATATGGCTTATTTCATAACTTGTTAGTATATTCATACTAACTACTTTTATATAGCATGGACTTCCAAATAACTCCTATACATACACATATATAAATAGATGTGTAAATACTTAACATTGTGTCTTGTTGTCTTCATATAATTTTCTTACATGCTACATTAGAAAGAATGCAACCTTTTAATCACATTTGAACATGCACTTAATTATCTTATATTAGCTTAATGATGTCTTCATAAAATATTTATAATAACTAATGTGACAATGCTAAAATGCATTTTGTAATCATAAGAGTAAATAGTAATAGTAAAAGTGTGAATTTTCTGTATTGCCATAATAGCTAAGCAGTCTTTTTCTGGCTGAAATTCTGCTCAGGGTTTAAAACATTAAAACGTATTTTCTTGACTCTTTTCAACATTCAGTGGAGAGCTGGGATTCAATTTAGTTACCTGAACATAAACTGTTAATGTTTTATGAGACAACTTAGATGGTTTGAATAATTCAGAAGGGTTTTACAGCTGTGATGGTCAAATTATAGGAGAGTTGCAACTTTTGGGAAGCATCTGGAGCCTACAAAGGATATACTGGGTAAACATGGACATATATGCAAGCAACAGGACCAGCTCTGTTGTTACACTCAAAATCTGGTTTACAGACAAAGAATTTGCTGTTAACATAAATAAAATTATAAAAGTCTAATCAGTTTTAGTCTGCATCTAACTGTTGTGGAAGAATAAGAAATAATAATGCAGTTAAACTGTTGTACACACACTTCTTTTATGCCCCTCTTCCTGGTCTTATGCTCACCCTTTCTGGGCTCCTAAGAGTCCTAAGGCTGGTGGCTTCATTTAGGTTGCATTTGGGAGGGCATTGCCATTTTCAGTCTCTGGAGTTCTTTGTCATGAACAATATGATCTTCCTGTTGATGGTTCCTTATTCCTTTTGGTAGTTAGGATGATTAAAACAGTTTATCAGTCAACTGATATTTTATCGGTTAGGATTATTCTTGCATGCTTGTTAATGCACTTGTATATCTTTTCTCTTTGCTCACTGGTTTGCACTTCTGTGTTGCGACCAACAATGCTATGGACAGTGCCTTTTACTTATCTTTGATATTATTGCTTTGCTCTCTTTGTCAGTTTCAAATCTAGTTTTTCCCAGCTGGTTTTATGATCTGATAACATCTGTCAGGGAGCAGAAGGAATGGATTCCCAGGGGAAGGAGCATGGAGCCAAGATAACCCCAGTGCAGACCCTGCCCTTAATGAGGGGTTGCAGCCCCACAGCAGCAAAACAGAGTGACCAATGCAGCTCCCCAACAGTCCAAAGACCCTTAAACAAACACGAAGTGAAAATTCACAGCTGAAGTCAACAGAAGACCTCCATCAGCAAATGAGGAACATCAGGGGACAGAGCTGGTCAGAGGCAATGGACACCCAAGCCCAAGCCGAAAAGCTATGACACTGTAATGAAATCTGTAAATCAAGGTGAGAAGGTAAATTCTGATATCTGCAAGATTTATAGGGGGAAAATACTTCTTACATAAATATATATGTGCTTCTAGAATATTTAAAAAAGACATAAGATGAAATCATGGATGATGACTAATTTGAAGGATTCTGCTTCTATTTATAATTTCTTTGAAGAACANTTTTTTTTTTTTTTTTTTTTTTTTTTTTCCCCCACATATTGAGCAAATGATTTTCAAGACTGCAAAAAATTACAACCAAGTAAGAATGAAAGACATCATGTAGTCCTCAAGATCATCAGCTGGTATCCATATTATTGGATGAGTAAATTGAGATCTCTGTTGTGCTTATTATGATTCTGAATGGTTTTCCCAGAAGGACAGAAAGAGAAAAATAAGTGGTCTGAATGAAGATAGTTACAACAGCATGGACAGGATCATGTTATAGTATAGATAAAAAGACAATTCTTCGGGACTCAAAGTTCTGAATCCGTAAGGACAAAAAAAGGTAGAGCCATAAGGAAAATGTTTTAGGATAGACATCACCTGATTAAATGTCTTCTGTGTGTTTCAGTCTGAGAACACTCAGCTGATCTAAATACTCACTAAGAGAACAAGAATTATTTTCTCTTCTCCTACATCATAAATTGAACAAGTGCAAGTTCATTAACGGAAATAAAATAATCCTGTTTTATATATGATGGCATCTCTTTATGTAAGGTTTCAGCTTTCAAATAATTTAATATGTGCACAGATTACTAAAACAAATAAAAATATGTAATGTGCTTGATTCATTTCTAGAAAATACAAAAAAAAAATATACACAACAGTCAACTAAAAAAAAGGAAAAGGGAAGGAATATTCTTGTAGAATTATCCTGAACTCAGATTGTTCAGTATCTTGTATAGCCTGCGAGTATATATTTAAAATAAAGAAGAAGCATTTAAACTATAATTAACATACTGTAGTCTACAGTTGTATTTACCTGATACTGTTGTTTATCACAGTAAAGAGAAGATCTAGCAGGTCATCAAAGGCCAATAAATCAATAAAGTTTTAAGCCATTTAAAATATAATGAAATAAGAACAGTTTGAAAAACATTAAGTAATGAGTAACATAAGACAAGCTTGTATTTCACAATGTCTTTCTTACGGGAGGGTGAAAACAATGTAATTGAAAGGTTATTAACTCTTGACTTTATATTTAAGCAGCCAAGTTGAAGTTTATCATTTATTCTCTTGCAATATTACAGCATGTCATTTGCCAGCTCTTCACAACATCAATTATTTAAGACCTCATAGCTATTTAAAAGTAGATAATGATAATTTATCTTTCAAGGCCAGGTTGGATGGGACATTAAACAACCTGTTCTACTGGAAGGTGTCCCAGCTTATGGCAAAGGGGTGGGACTACATGATCTTTAATGTCCCTTCCAACCCAAACCATTCTATGAGACTTTCCCATAACCAGTGGTATACCATGTTTCATAGATTATTGGTATATTGGGAGTATGAAATACATTACTTTCTGGGATATCATGGTTTAGGATGAAGCAGTGTTTAAAGATGTAAATTTCCCTTCCTTAAAGTAGGTTCAGCTTGTAAATCAATCATAGGGCTGCTGTGAAAAAGATGTTGACCCCTGAAAGCAAATTCCTGCCAGGTGTCATCAATTTTCAATTTACACACTCACATGCTTATTATTTTTGTGATCTCTAATAATTAGGAACTTAACAGGAATTGATTCCAGATGACCTTTGCAACATCTTTTCTCTTGGGTTTTGCATGACAGGATAGACTACTGCTTTTACTATAACAATACACTTCTTCAGATAGCTGTTGGAATTTCGCCAATAGACCCAGTCAGGATTTGAAAATGATTGTGATAGGAAATACATAGATGCAAAAAAAGCTGTACCAAAGAGCTGGCAGGGAAACAGAGGGAAGGAAAACCTGCTATTACTCAACCTGCTAAATCCTCATTACTGTGTTTGGTCTATACAGAAATGTATAAACCAAATAAGTTATCTAAATACGCTACTTCATTACTTATTGCTCTTCCCAGTATTTCAAGTGCTATTTTCTTCAGTTTTTCATATTATATTTGAACTATAATAAATTTATGATTTTTTCCCTTTGATGACACTTATTCCTTAACCATTTGAAATCCAGATTAGTCAGTGGAGGGAATAAATAATGGTTTTCTAAGTGATTAAAATATAATAGTGTTAACTACACATGGACTGTGAACAGTATGAAGGTTGGAGGACTTTGTACATACTTTTAAATGTACCTAAAATAAAATACCTTAGATTCATGGGGCTAAAACTGGAAAACTAGTAAAACTAGAATATTTTAGTTTAGTGGATTACAGTTCTCAACAGCAATAAAAAAAAAAAAAAATTTCTTCTTCTCCAGTAAGTTAAAAATAATGCTTGAATTAGTAAAAATTATCTCAATATTATGAAATCAATGCAAAAAGACTCCTAAAATTATCAGAACTGTCCACTGATGGTATTTTATCTAAGATGTATTACCAGGAGAGGGCAGTGTTGAGCTATAAATATAAGGCAGTCTTGCCTGTCTTCACTGAAAACTGTTTTCACTTGAGTCTGGGTACATTATTTTGCATAAAGACTCTGAAGCTTTCCATTTGACAAATACTTAGCACAAAGAAGAACAGGAAATTTTAAGATTTTCAAATATGCTCTGTGTAAATTTTCAGAATGAATAGAGAATGAAAATATTTTTCTGTTGAATTTCCACCCTTCCAACCCCAAAGACAAACATTTGAAAATGAGTCATAATAATATGATTGTATATTATCAGTGTGTATGCATATTAAAAAGGGAATATAATGAGCACTATGGTTTAAAAAATCATCTAAGTTCTTATAACTTTTTTTCTTTGTTGAATCATTTTCTTTTCACCTATTCAGTTACAAAGGAATTACAGATTTTGAATGGCAAATGTTATTTGCTGTGGTGGTGTGCAAAATACGATGCAAAATTAATCATAACGAATTTCTCATATAAAATGGAAAATATGAAACCAGTATTATTGCTGTAGTTCCCATCAGTTCCCCATTCTTTACTTGATAAAATGGTCTGTATCATGGAATCGTGTTTACAACCAGGAGACACCTTTACTCTGTGCCACCGACTCTCAAGTCAACCAGACTGCAACATAGATTCAGCAGCTTTATGCTGAGGATCTGACAATATGCCATCAGACTTCTGCAGCTTGATCAGTGTCCTTTCTACTAATTAACAAATTTTTGTAGAATTTATATTTGTACCTCACTGATATGTACTTAGAAACTGCTCCTTCCAATGTTATCTCTGTGATACAGAGTAATAACTAGAAATGGATGAAGAAAACAGGTTTTACATACTATGAGTATCTCCCATTATTCAGTACACTGGGTATAGGTTTTTTTTGTTTGGTTGGTTGGTTTTGGTTTTTTTTCAATTTTTTTTTCTTCCTTTGTAGGTCAAATGTAGAGAATAAAAGATGAAAAAAATTAAAATTGCAAGCTACTACTGGGAAAGGTGAGAGCATGATCAGTAGTAACATATTACTTAACACTTTTTGGTCAATTTCTCATTTATAAACTAGTAACTATTCAAAAAATCCCAATATACAAATTTATTTCCAATAACTCTGTAGGGTCAACAAAAGCACTGGTAGAAATAAATGGGTGCTTTTCCTGTTTACTCCAGCATTAGTCTTAATGAGGTTTTAGCAGTTGAGTCTCAATCAACGTCACCTGGGTTAAAGTGACACAACTGGACAGCAACAAGATAACATATAGTTAACATATTCTTTATCTTTGCAATCATATGGACATATCTATGTAGACAATACTCTCTCTATATGTAATTTTAATTGCACTGCATTATTTTGCTCTGCAGTCAAAAGTTCAAATTCAGACATTCATTGTTATTTATTATAATTTATTTGCTATCTGTATAAATAAAAAATGAGTACATTAATGTTCAAGCTCTTGAACAGTTCATACTTCCACAATTAAAAAAGGACACAGTTAAAAGCTTGCAGCTATGAAATGCAATTCATATTTATAGGAAATAAAAGAATTAGCATAATGCTGACAGCGTCAAAAGAACAAAAAAAAGTTAACTGAAACATAAAAATAGTTAATGTAAAAGTTTGAAAACAAAATCTGGCAGCATTGCTAGAAGAGAAAAATACACTGTATTTTTTCCTACTTGTATCCACCGAGCCAACAGAGATTCGCTGATTCTAGCTATGTTTTTTAATAGACTAGTGCAGTGCATTTCAATTAAAGGATATTTGTTTGAGCTTCACTGATTTGTTTGAGCTTTAGTGATTATTCAAGGAATGTATGTGTTTATACTGACTGGTTGTAAAAGATGGCTCATACTTTGATAACCAGTGTATTGGCATCAGTCCCTTGGATTTCAATGCTTGCTTGTTTTGTGTTTAGACAATACAATTACTAGACTATTTTAAAATGAGAACTGAATTTTAGGTAGAAGACCTGTGATCTTCAAATTAGGTTTTATAAATGTTTATTCTTTGGTCCATGTTTTAGCTGGAAGTTCACTCAAAGTGTCAGGTGTTTTGAAAGTTACATCCTTTGATAATCAAAATACTTTCTTTAAAATAGACTGAATAATAAAGTGCATTTCTAAAATTATATACTGAATGCCACAGAAGTGCAGGCAGTTTTTTTAAAGAGCATAAACTGATGCCTCAGTGGATTTGCTTATCCTTTTTTTTTTTACATTTTTTTTACTGGTTTTGAGTGGAATGGAGATATTTTTCTTCACAGTAGCTAGTACAGGCCTGTGTTTTGGATTTGTGTTGGAAACAGTGCTGATAACACAGGCATGTTTTCATGATGGCAGAGCAGTACTTCAACAGATCCAAGGCCTTTTCTGCTTCTCGCATCACTGCAACAGCAGGAAGTCGGGAGTGCACAAGAAGCTGGGAGAGAGCACAGCCAGGGAAGCTGACCCAAACCGTCCAAAGGCATATTCCATACCATACAGTGCCAAGCTGGGAGATATAACCAAGGGCAAGGCTGGCCAGGGGATCCACTGCTCAGGGGCCAACTGGGCATCGGTTGCTGGTGAGCAGTTTTTTTCATTAGCATCACTTGTCTTCCTTGAGGTTTATTTGCTTCCCTTTAAAATGCACTATTGTTATCATTATTAACATCATTATCATTATTACTATTGTTGTTCTTATTATTAATAACTAAATCTTTTCTCAAATTTCAATAATTAAACCGTTCTCTCAGCTCACGATTTTTCTATCTTTCCAGTTTTCTTCTCCCAGTCCTGTTGGGACAAGGAATGGGCAAGTGGCTGTGTGGTGCTTAGTTGCTGGCTGGAGTTAAACCACAACAGATTGGAACAAGAAATATCAAGTAAACTGAATTAATGGCCCACACTTTTATCTGAAAAAAGGTATCATTCAGAACTGGATTAGGTCATTATTTTAAATTGTAATGGAATCACTGTCTGTTTTAGTCCAGACAATGCATAAATATTATAAATTAATCAAAGATTGATTTAGAGGCATGCAAGATTGAATAATAACACTTTTAAAAAGAACACGTTGTTATAATAGTTGTCATTAAATGAGCTGCTTAATATATTGGGATTTCTCTAAGGTAATATCACGTGACTTGTTTAGTATGAATTATGTTACTTCAACATGGTATTGAAGAGATTCTACACTGGTTTAAGATAATTAAAGTATTATTTATGTTTCTCTCCATGGTAAAAAAACAAAATCATTGTATGTGACTTTGAATAAGAAAAATTACATTTGCTGTATTATGTTTTGAGATATAGTAATCCAGTTTTGAGAATCATTTTAAATGTGATGTGCCTTAAAATTCTGAACTCAACAGAGTTTGGATTCCCAAAGCATTTCACAGAATCACAGAATCACTGAAGCTGGAAGGGATCTGCTTAGATAATCTAGTCCATCCTCTGTGGCTCAGGCAGGGTCAGCTACATCTGTGTGACCAGGAACAGGTCCAGGCAGGATTTGTGTAACCCTAAAGATGGAGTCCCTACAGCTTCTCTCTGCAACCTGCTTCATGATTTGAAGTCATTGCAACATCAAGATGTCAATTTTGTGCATAGTAAGCCTCTGAAAGATGTAAAATGTCAATGAAAAATACAAGTTCAGCTTTGGCAAAAATATGGTCATCATTTACACAGAAAACTCCAAAAAGGAAAAATATTTTCAGTACTAAAGATAGATATTCATTCTTCTAACCAAGACAGATTACATGCAATAAAGATCAGTGCTCTCTAAACTGAAAAATATGGTTCGTTCTAAAACCCTTTTTCATATTGTTTCAAAATAAATCCAACTACAACCTGAGAACAGAGGGGAAGAGATAACTCATATTTATTCAGTCAGATAACACTGCACGTTGTATTAATTCATTATTCACATTCTTAATTATTAATTGTACTGAGATAGTGACTATCATGCTGTAAGTGAAGGTGGTGAAAATATCTATCCCTGATGTCATGCAGAATACCAGTCCCAGCTACTGACTCAGTAGCTGTCCTACAGAGAGGTTACCCCTGCTGATGGTCTGTGACTCAGTGAAATCCATATGGCTTTTCACAGGTGCCAGTAGATGGTCAGTTTTTGTTACATATTTCAGTCAGACAAAGGTTCACGGAGAACTCAGAAAATTTATTCAGAAATTGTCCTTACTATGGGTTCTAGACAAAGCTGCTATGTCTATAAAATTCCATGTAAAAATGAGGCCAATTTGTTGCAAAGATAAAGTGTTCAAAAAAAATTTATTCATAGGAAAACAACACAGCAGGTAGAGTGTAGGGCAATAGACTTTTGAAAGCAGAAATAATGTATATA
Organism: Illadopsis cleaveri; assembly: GCA_013399915.1. Taxonomy (NCBI): domain Eukaryota; kingdom Metazoa; phylum Chordata; class Aves; order Passeriformes; family Timaliidae; genus Illadopsis; species Illadopsis cleaveri. Next base: position 139,001 of record VXBB01017807.1, on the reverse strand, counting down.
GTCCTGCCTTTTATATCTGTTAGTGTCATTGAGAAAAAATGAAGGTGTGCAACAACATGATCACAGCTGGTGAGATGAACTGTCTCAAAACAGTCACTACTTTACCTTATTTTCATCTTCTTTAATAGAAGAAAGAACAGGAAGTTCACTTTTCCTGACCTACTTTCTGCATCTTTTTTTCAGTGGAAATATTCCGGCTCCTGTCCTTATCCCTCACCCCTGAGGACACTAAATTGAATTTTTCTTTCTTCAGCCAAAAGAGGATTTTCTTTCCTTTTACAGAAGAAAAAATACTTGATTCTGCTGTACTAATATTCTTCCTGGTGCAGAAAAATCCCAGTATCTGAACCACAAACAACAGTCCAAGGTAAGATGCAGTCTTACATTAATAAAATTCCTATTCTTACCTCAAAAGTGAAAACAAAGGTCCATTTGGTCTGCATTATCTGACTGCATTAAAGCAAAGTAGGAGTCCACATCTGCCTAATAAAAAGTAATGCTAAATAAAGTTGTATAAACCCATACCTCTTTTAGAAAGAGAACCATGTGAGTCTGAAGTCATGCCATCAAAATTACGAGTTAAGCTATTGATATAACATGCTGAAGTGATTAAAAAAAAAAACCTCTCAGTGCATTTCAGCATTTTTTATGCACCTCAGGTATACATTTCTTAAAGAGAAATCTGACATATCTTCTGAAAAAATCATCTTATATATAACTCTACACTTTCTTGAATAAAGGGAACTTTGTTTTAAACTCCTTTTTTTTAAAATTTAGGAAATTATATACTCCTTACTATCTTGATTGTATTTTTTTCCTACATAATGTGTTTATTTTTATAGTGACTAACATGAACCTTACATTTTTAAAAGTTGCTTTCTGAAAATAAATGTCTGTTTGAAAATAGAAGCCAAAAATGAGCTCATTAGCAGATGTGGGTTTGTGTCTTCTTCCCACTTTGAGAGAAAGGCTGAAGTGGGTTCTATAACTAATAGATTGGATTCCATTAATGTGCTCTATTTGCTCTGTGATAACGGTGTGAGTGGAGTCAAGGAGTATGGCTACGTGGCAGAATACTAAGCTAAGAAAATATACTCAAGGAGGTAACTTCATGTAACAGCACAGATCTGTCACACCTTTCCTGAGCTGTAGCTGTGATCAGGTGTATTCAGATTTTTACAGCTTGTTTACTTCCAATTAGAGCCCAATACTCTTGCAATCTTTACTGATCCGTGCAGCACTAGGGAACAGTGAATTTACCTAAACACTTTTGGGAAGTAAAGCCAAAATAAGGAGTTTGAGATTCTTTTTCCAGTTCTATCACTTCCTGAGAAGTCTGACTACATGGATATGGTGCAAAAGAGGAAATGACCACTATGGATTTAGAGATAGGGAGCTTTATTGTACCTCTGTGTTGTGGGTTAGCCACCTAGGCAGTTAAGCACCACACAGCCACTTGCTCACTTCTAATCCCCTGTGGGATGGGGAAGAGAATAGCTAGAGCAAAAGAGAAAATGGAGAGACACCCACAGATCAATAAAGGAAGGAAAGAGTGGGGAAAAAGTATGTAAAAGTGGTCACTCATCACCTTACATTAGTAGGCTAGTGCCCATTTTCTCCCTGAGCAACAGGTACTCTCCCAATAATGGCCTTTCCCTCACTTTTTCTTGCTGAGCTTTACCATCACACTTTATGGTACGGTGTATCCTTTTGGTTAGTTTGGTCAGCTATCTTGGTTGTGTCCCTTCTCAAGTTCTTATCTACTCCCAACCTACTCATGGTGGGGCAGAGTTGGAAGAACAGGAAGTCTTTATATGGTACAAGTACTTCTCAGAAGTAGTAAAAACACAGTCATGTTATCAACACTGGTATAGTAACAAATCTACAATATAACACTGTAAACACTGCTGTGAACATCAACTCCACCCCAGAAAGATCCAGCATACACTGGTACCAGCCAGCTTAGGATAGTTCAGTTCTAGAATCACAGTGAATTACAGTGACTTCCAGAGTCATGCACTCCAAAGATTAGTATCTTAAGGCAGACAAGACAAATTAACTCAAATGTGCCCATAAATTAAAAAGAAAAGGACAATAGATTGGCAAACTTGGGCTTAATTAAGGGAATTTTAGACTGAAAATTAGCTCACATCAATCCTGTATTGGGAAGTCAGAGTGTTGAGAAGCATGCTACCAGCCATCAAGATCTACTACTCTGTTGAACACTACCTTTGACTTTACAGATCCAGCGTGTTCTTTGACACATGTGCTCACTATCTTCAGTTCCTGTATGATGTATTCAAAGCTGGAGTTTACAACACAGTGCCTTTGTAATGGGTATACATTCTCAGAAAAAAAGATAAAATCTTTTTCAAAGCAGAGCTTAAATACCAATTCACTACTTTATTAAAGTGATACTGGGTCTGTGAATCTTACTGTGTTTATAGTACCCTCAAGAGAAAAAAAATTGAATGCTGTGGCTATTTACAATCTAGAAAAATACTAAACTTAATTGGCTACTGCAGACTTTACTCTTCAGGTGTTTTTCCAAGTTGCTTGATATAATCTACTTTAGCTGGATTTGGTGAAATAGCAGTAGCATGTAACGTGCAATTAGGTTAGGCACAGGCACACATTATCATGAATAGGCTTAGGCATAGTCAGCATGTAGAAATTCATTTGTGTTTAACAGGATACTAATGTTAAATATCAATGCATTATTCATAGACAAAAGGAAAGAAAATCGTTTTACACAGCAGTTTCAATATTTCATGTTTTCTTATTTATGTTTATTGAAAAAGAATAAAAATAGGAATTTTCTAACACCAAAATATAAATGTAAACATATGCAAATCATGTCATATCCTCTGTTCTGATTATTGATTATTGCACACCCAGTGGTTATTTCTACTGCTCTTGCAGTACAGAAGAAGAAAATATTCCGTTACTAATTTCAAAGGATTTTCACAATTCTTATAACTTTGGGCTGCATTGACTATTGGTACTGAAGTGATATTTTTTTAAGTTTTATGAGGGCTAGGCAGTCAGCTGCTCTCAGGCATGAAAGTCAGAAAACCTGACTATACTTCAATCGGAATATTCATAACTATAATTTGAAGCTGATTACTCAGAGTTGTAGTTAGTAATTAATTGCTTACTGACTTGGTTTTAAAAATTGGCTGAATGACATGGTTTTTAAAAAAAAAAACCAAAACAAAAACATAAACCAAAACTAACGCATATAAACTTAAAAGTATTTTTTAAATGGATACTGACAGGGAGCCCAAAATAATCAGAAGAGAAGTCAAAGTCTATTGAAGTCCAGGCAAATTTTATTGGTTTCAAACTAGGTTTTCTCTTCTACATGGACAAAAGGTACTTTATCCCATCCAGCTTCAAAGAAAGTTTTGAATGCCTATGTAATAGTGGAGAGGATCACTTCAATATAAACCTATAATAATTAAGGTCAACGAACAACAATGCTTCTGGTGTTTCAAAAATTACTAAGAAAAGGGAGTACAAATTGATTAGTAGGGATCTTTGTGTGCTCTTAGCATGCTACACAATGCCAAACCATGACTCAATTTTTTGTGTGTATGTTTTTGGGTCATTGGCAAGCAAAATGCATTTTGAAAAATATGCAACTAATTCATCCTAACTCAAGATTGCAAGTACTCAGGTGACTTTTGTTCTCTGCAGACCAGTCATCTCTAGACATTTTTTTTTTCATTGACATTCATATATTGCCAAGTTCAGGAGGAGAGGCAAGAACATGTCTGTTCCAAGAAGTTGATTCAGATCAAGAAATATTTCTCACTCCAATACCAAAATTTATGAACAAGATGAACAATCTCAGAATAGAATAGGAGATTTTAACTTTGATATTAAAATCTTCTTTTATTATGTAGAACTGGAAGTTCTCTGTAGAGAGGTTAAACAAAGAAACAACAAAAAAAAACCCAAACAAACAAAAGAGAAATCAAGAAGATTCAAGACCTATTGCACACATACTGAGGAAGGAAACCACAAATTTCAGAAATGTTTTCATATTTTCAGTGATCTGACTTATATAAAAAAACAGGATTACTAAAGAAGTATGCAAGAGTAAATACATTGGTTTCATTTATTTCCACTGCATACTATTTTATTAAATAACTAAGAATCCAATATTTTGTAAGGAATCAAGCTCTTAAGTATAACAGTATAAAATGCATTTTCACTCAAGCAGAATATTTAAAGTACCATATGACTTTTAACCTTGAAAAATAATGTATAAAGAATATGTTCTTTGAATTTTTTTTTCTTTTTTTCAGGGAATGTGATTTTTGCATGACGGTAAATACCGATGCATACAATGTCACATATATGAAGATACAGCCTAGAAAGCCAACCATATCCTCGGCTGGCCAGCAGGATGAGGGAGGTGATTCTCCAGGTGATCTTTAAGGTTCCTTTCAACATAAACCATTCTATGATTCTATTATTTTAAGATTTTTGTACTTATATATTAGGTGTACAAATTAATTTTAGGTGTCTAAATTAATTTAGTTAGAAAATGCATAAGGGTAATAGAAATTCGTTCGTTTAACCTGTTTTCTTACAAGTTGAAGATTTTTTTCAGCAGATTTTTCAGAGAATTGCTTCTCAATGAGGATCATACAAAGAAACTAAATGCTTACAGAATAGCCTCTAGGTCTGTGCATCACTTGTAGAGGGGAATCCTGACCTTTATTTACACAATTGCAATGTGTTCATGACTGCAAAAAGCCACGCAAACAGTGTGTTCAGAGAAGAAAGTTTTGAGTAGGACCTATCCCAATACGTAAAAAGGGACATTAGTTCTGTGAGGGAAATAGGTGTTCTGTGTCTGAATTAAATAATATATTAGGTACTGGTAGCTTACATAATTACAGTACATTACATTATGGGGTTGTTTTGTTTTGTTTTGTGTGTGTATGTGCATATGCCATGTGCTTAGTTAAGTCTTGGTGACAGTTCTTCCATATACAATTTTAATATATTATATATGTATGAGTTTTGAGCTCCTCAGTAGGCTCTCTTACGTGTGAATAGTCAGATGCTACTTAGTGGTTCAAGGAAAATGCTTCCTTTCAATATGGTATATTAGGCTGTCAGACCTGTACTCATACAGAGTTCAAAGGGTTCATGTTGCAAGAAATACAGGTGAAGAGTTGTTGATACAGACTTGAAGCTTCTTGCAGGCATGGAATGATATATTGTTTACCTCCTACATCTTGTGTGTTATCAATGGCTCCTTGTGTGCATTCTGAGAAGTGACGATGAGTTGGGAATGATGGGGAAAAATATTTTTTATCTATAGAAATAGCAAATGCAGATGCTTATTCCTCCTGTTATGTTTAAACAATGAAGTTACAAATTAACAATTCACCATGAAAATTAACATTTTGAAGACTAATCTGTAAATCATAAGCCTGCAGTAAACATAAGCCTTGCAGTTTTATATATCCAGGGTTCAAATAATTTAAAATTATCAGAGCAATTGATGAAGATGATGATTTGATGTGCAGGGTACTGTGTACCTGTGTCAATTGATTCTGCAGATGCACTTGCAGAATCACATTCTTTATAATAATCTGCTTAATGATTTATAAAACTATGGTAGAAAAACAATCATTAGCTATTTTTATAAACTTGGTAAATATACAGTTTTTGAATGACAAATATGATGGATAAATATTCTCAGTGGTTTTTAATTCTGTATGCTTAGGTTAGGAAATTCTGTCCTACTTTTAGCAACTGATTTCTGAAAACGATTTTATGATCATATTTTACTCTTGTGGATGTCAGCTCAAAAACGAATGAGGTTGTTTTCACTTTTAATGTGAATACCTATATTTAGAGATATTCTCTATACCAAACAGACAATCACAAGTGTTAACACTTGAAAAATGTTCAGTAAAAAATAGAAATAATATGACTTAAAATTCATAAATTCAAAACTAATAAAAAAATAATGATTTATTTGGCTGGTCACAGACAGCTGGGAACCTTTGAGCCTTAACAGTAAAAACAGCCTGCAAGTTGATATTGAGTGTTAAGGTTCATTAAAAGTAGAAATCTGGGGGATAAAAAGA
>VXBB01017807.1:118206-132863 GCA_013399915.1 Illadopsis cleaveri | reverse complement strand
TATATAATTATATATATAATATATATAAAAATTTACACATATGTGTGTGAGTATAAATATAGGACAAGACCTCGATAGCCTTCATCACATGGTATAGTATATTGCAATAGCCCTTTCAAGGTCAACGAGGCCACCTAGAGATCTATCAGTGCAAAAGAAGTTACTGGAATCTGACTGGTTGGAGGCTGCAGTAAACAGTCTGTACAGTAATCCAAGGCACAATAAGAACAAAACAGAAGTGTTATGCTCTAGAGGGCAAATATGCTGGAGCACCACACGTATTGTTGCTCACCAAAAGGTTTGTGACTCTGTGGCAGTGGGATGAACAAGGAAGTAGTGTTTCTCGCTTATAAAACCATCCCATGCAGTGCAGGAGGGATAAGGAAAATCCTCATTGCATGGAATAAGCATTTTCCTGTAGCTGTACTGTATCTGCTAATTACTTGTTTTTGAGCACAAAGAAAATAATACCTTAAGCATGATACATGCCTTTAAAAATGTCCTCCCCCAAACCAGACCTTTTTTTATCAAAGCAGTGTTTCTTGGAAATGCAATTTCACGTGGACAGATACCAACACTGTGCTAACATCTGTAAAACAGGCAATTACAATTAACCCAGTCTTCTTCCTATAGAACAAGACAGGCAGTTTTAAAAAGGGCTGATGGCAGTCATTGTGCAAGCATAAGCACTAATATTCCATAATTTTATTTTTCCAAAATTAAGTATGTACATACTCACCCCTACCCCAGTCACACCGAGTGGACTGAATTGAGAGCTTTAGAGCCTTATTTATATATCTGAATAATTCTGCACTTCAATGTGATGGACATGTTTTCCAGAGGACAAAGTTTCCCTTGTGGTGTGTTTTGTGGAGTCTTTTTGGACTGGAATGCTTTCAGGTTTCTAAAGCAAGCATTTGCAGATACAAACTAAATGCAAGGTCTGCCCAAGAGAACAAACTGCAAGTGCTGCAGTGGATGTTTACTGTTTTGCAAAATCGGGCATTAATAATCCTTAAGCAATCTAGAAGATATTTAGCTGAATTTTACTTTCTGAGGTTCACTCAGATAAGGGGAAAAGGAGGTGAGAGAAATTGCGGTAGGAGGAGCTGATCTGTCTCAAGGTGGAGCTGTATCTTGTATTAAATGACATTGGCAGATTAAAGCTCTCTAGTGGGGAAGGGCTTAAAGGCTGAGTCAAAAGCCAAGAAGTCTCTTTATTTACGCCTACCTCCCAGCCCCTGGCAATCTGACTAATAACAAACTGAGCTAACAAGAAAGACTAGAAAGAACAGAGAGAACACAGGAGCAGCTTGCATCTAAAAATCTGACAAACCAAGTGATCAAGTCAAGCTCTGCTGAGCATCTTGTTTGTTTACTGCATCCAAATGCTTGCAAACAGTTAACTATATGCAGAAAAGTCAGTCTAGCTGTGAAGTATGCTGTGAATTTTAATTGAGGAAAAAGGACAACTGCTTACAGGATGGTCTGACGTGCACGGCTGCCTGGAAGATTTTTTCAATCGAACGCTTTGTACTTTGTCTTCTGAACAAGGATTTTAACTTTATGGAGCTGTAGTATTACCGGAGCTTGCAGCAAAGGGAAACTCAAAAGAAAGAAAGAAAGTGTGCATTTTTCAGAGGGAAAAATTACATTGCATGGAAACAACTGCTCCAACTGTGCATTACTGAGTGTATCAGGGGGTGCTGCTGCTGTACAGGTAAGAAAGACTCCAGTTAGTTAATTAGCTAAGCACATGAGAATTTCATTTCTCAGTACGAGTTGCATTTATTTTCTGTATGACATTGTATAACTTTTATGTTAAATGATGGCAGTTTATAATGTATTTTAAACAGTTTGCAGGCACATTTATTCAAACCGATTACTGTGTAGAATATGAGCATTAAGGGAATGTTGCTTTTGAATCCCTTGGGGAAAAGAAATGGGTGTTGGATTTTATTTCCTCAAGTGCAAAAGTAGTCTTAAATACATCATCTGACTGTGATTCCCTTAAGGATTTAATAAAAAAATCCCAAAGACTTTTAGAAATTGCTAATTCTTAGCTTGGGGCTTTGAAAATGTTTTTTTTGTTTTTTTGTTGTTTTTTTTTTTTCTTTTTTTTAAAGAGCTGAATTAAAACAACCAAAGAAATAAACCCCCAACCATAATGAAATTAGCTATTTCAATGTTTTAAAACCAAATCAATTATTACTTGGCAAGCATGAGATGTCTTTGCTGTAAGGTGGCTACTTCTAGAAGTATTTAACTTTGCCTCATAGAAAGAGCTGTGATGTTTTTTAGTCTTGTAGAATTCCTACAGAGTTTAGTTACAGTATGTAGTCAGCAGTGACTTACATGAAAGCAGATAAAATAAAAAAAAAAACCCTTAAGTTACCATGTAGAACTTGCTGAAAAACCTCACCACATGAAAAGGGTAGTTTTTCAAGTCCTTCAGATTACATTTTATTGTATTATGAATTATTTCAGTTAAATGTTAATCATCTGTTACATGAGAGCAGTTTTTACTTTACAATAGTAGCCCACTGAGAACTTCATTACATATTTCTGAATGTTTAGAAAAAGAAAAAAAAAGAACTGGAGAAAGGAAAAAAAGAATACAACTCTCCTATTAATTTTTATTGTGTGGGTGTATATATGTGTGAGAGACTTCTGGCAGTGCTGATTACAGATGTATGACGATGATTAAAATGCGAACGTTTTTCAATTGGTTACAAATGTTATTACTTTCATCTCTGAGAGGAGGGTTTTCATTTTTATAACCTAATTTCTCAACATGCAATAGAATGTGACATGCCTTACAGATTTTTTTTTTCAATTTAATTTTGCTCAGGGACTTTATAAGTGTTGTTTGAATTTGATGTGGATTGACGCTGGAATTTCTAATGAGAAAAAGTGCACAAAAATAAAGTTGAATTAGTCATAGTGTAGGTTTGAAGCTAGCATCTGTGTCAAAAGCTTGTGTTTTTTACCTTGGGTCACTGGAAATGATAGTGATGCATGTAAACTAGCATAATATGATCCTAGAATTATTCTGCATACTTCAAAATAACATCCTGACATGATGTGTCTTATCCAATACTTCTTGGGAAAACAGACTTAAAGGCATGTATATTAAACATAGGGAGCTGGAGTTCAAGGAGGGTTATATGAGACAACAAAATTATATTGCAACTACTAAAACAAAGATAAAAGCTCCTATTTTTAGGGACACTTTTTCTCACACTGTGAATTGCACTTACTACTTCTAAACTCATGTTTCTACTCTCACTTATCAGAAGCCACTGATGGAGAAAAACAAAATTCACTGTGCACACTTTTGCTGTTGTTCTTTTTGTATGTGTGTGTGTATAATACTCATGCCACAGCATTTAAGTGCCTGCATGTGTAAAGCTTTGCAATCTGTTTTAAGAGAAGCCTTGAGAAATAGTGTTTCTAGTAACCAAGGTGCATGATATTTAAAATATGCATTGATGAGATGCCAAATCATATGGCCACACTATAAAAATTTTCGTGCATGTGGTTGAATTGATCCTTGTAAAAGGTTTTAATCTTTCAGAAACTAACACAGCTGGTAGTGTAGTGACATTCTGTACTTCATGTTTCAATAGCTTAGTTTGAAAGATTCTGACCTTTATTAGATGTATTACTTAAAATCTTGCTTAGTTCAGTCCTTGAATAAATAGCACACCCCATAAACATTAATGTTTTTAAAATAATCCATTGCATTTTGGGGAACTTATTTTTAATATTTACTTTTTTGGAAATGTGGAAATATTTAACTAAAGGTTATAAACAGTGACTTGACTCTACCTTATGTATCAAGAGTTACCATTGGTCTTGCTAATTAGGCAGCCTTGACAGAAAGAAACAGAGAATCTTCTAACAGATTGTAGGACAAATTAATTCAAACCAACAATAAATGATTGATTTTAACATCTAAATTTTGTTTGAAACTCCATAACTATCATAATGATGCATTTATCAAGTGTTTCAAAGTTTAAGATCAGATTGAAAGGTGATAATTATATTACATAACATATGGTTGATACTGGTGATAATTTTTAATTTGTAAAGCACAGTCAGTTCCATGTATATTTCACTGTGGAAATTGATGATTATAATCATTAGGAAAAGTCTAATATTACTCTGAAAAAAAGTTTACTTTTGCTTGCTTGTTTCTTCTGACATGTAGTGCATTGTCAGTTCTCTTTTTAATGTGTACACAATTTTTTTGTATGCGTATGATATGCAAACATTACACTACTGTGTGCTGTGGCCCCACTTTCACCCACAAACTACAACATATGCATTAACATTTAAGCAAAGAGACATGATTATTTTGTATACGTCTTTTTAGTTTGTGGGTACAAGGATTTCAGAGGAAATACCCTTTGGTTTCCATACATAATGCAGAACCATAGAGAGATTGCCTGTATCCTGACAGAATGGACTTTTGCTCACAACACATTACTGATCCAAATCAAATCTTATTTCTCCTCTTCAGCAGCTGGTTAACATTAAGTTAATCTTAGGAAGGTACTCTTTAAATTAGCAGTGCTATGTAGTGACACAAAGCAATGATTCAAAATATTGCATTAGCTTTGATATAAGTTGCTTGAAACAGTAAATTATTACTGCTGTCCACTGGCAATCTATACAGTATATAAATAAAATCAACACACTCCTGATTATTTCCCACTTTGGATATCAGCATGAAAGTACTGAAGATTTCCCCATATGACTCTGTTTATTCATTCAGTACATTAAGCTAAATATATATTCTCTAAATAGAAAATAATTCAAGTGTTTTGCATGATATGATATTGTTTGGAAGGTGAAGTAGCTGAATGACAAGCTTTAGGAATGTTTTCTTCTTGCTGTTGCCCCAGGGTGGGTGGGAAACAAGTAAAAACAACCCAAACCCTCTGAAATCATGACTCTATTTTTTTTTTTAATTTTATTTTTTTTAATAGAATCTACTGGACAAGATGAAGCTTTGGATTTTTGTTCTATGGTCAATTGTGGGTGCATCTGATCCTTTCCAGTCACAGCCTTCTTTTTCTTCAGTCAGAGGATCTTGTCAGAGTCTATGTTCCTGTGAAGAAAAGGATGATACCATGATTATCAACTGTGACAAGAGAGACATCAAGATGATATCAGAAATAAATGTCCCACCATCACGGCCTTTCCATCTTAATCTGTTAAACAATGGTCTGACTATGTTACACGTGAATGATTTTGCTGGCCTTGTTAACGCTGTTTCTCTGCATCTTGGTTTTAACAATATAGCAGATATTGAGCCTGGGGCTTTCAATGGTCTCAGCCTTCTTAAGCAACTTCATATCAATCACAATTCTTTGGAAACACTTAAAGAAGATACGTTTAATGGATTGGAAAATTTGGAGTTCCTTCAAGCAGACAACAATTTCATCACAGTGATTGAAGCAAGTGCCTTTAGCAAACTCAACAGGCTTAAAGTGCTTATTTTGAATGATAATGCCATTGAGTATCTTCCTCCAAACATATTTCGTTTTGTGCCATTGACCCATTTAGATCTGCGTGGAAATCAGTTACAGACACTGCCCTATGTTGGCTTTTTGGAACACATTGGAAGAATACTAGACCTTCAGTTGGAAGACAATAAATGGGCCTGTAACTGTGATTTGTTGCAGCTGAAGATATGGCTAGAAAACATGCCTCCTCAGTCCATAATAGGTGATGTTGTATGCAACAGTCCTTCAGTTATCAAAGGCAGCATATTAAGTCGGCTGAAAAAAGAATCACTTTGTCCCACCCATCCTGTTAATGAACTTGAAGATCCTTCTGGGTCACTGCCCTTGGTTGTAACCACCTCTATCAATGATAATCATCTGTCAACTAAGGTAATTCCTCTCCTGAAAGCTCCTACTAAAGAACCAAGTTTAGTGCTTCATACTTCCAAGCCTACTACATTTCCAGGAATCTCTTGTCCTGTCCCTTGTCACTGCACCAGCCATATGCTCTCAGGAGTTCTTATGCACTGCCAGGAGCGAAATATTGAAAGCCTGTCTGATTTAGGACCCCCTCCTCCAAATCCTAAAAAGCTTATTCTAGCTGGAAACATTATTCAGATACTATTGAAATCAGATCTTGTGGACTATGCCAGCCTGGAAATGCTTCACCTGGGGAACAATCGCATTGAGATCCTTGAGGAAGGTTCTTTTATGAATCTGACTAGACTACAGAAACTGTATCTCAATGGCAATCATATTACAAAGCTAAGTCAGAATCTCTTCCTTGGCCTTCAGCACCTTGAGTACTTGTACCTTGAATACAATGCCATCAAAGAAGTTTTGCCAGGGACATTTAATGCAATGCCAAAACTGAAAGTCCTCTACCTAAATAACAACCTACTTCAGGCTTTGCCACCCCATATTTTTTCAGGTGTTCCCCTCACTAGATTAAATCTGAAAACAAACCAATTTGCTCATTTGCCTGTGAGCAATGTCTTGGATGAACTGGATATGCTGGTACAAATTGAACTTGAAGACAACCCTTGGGACTGTACTTGTGATTCAGTTGGACTGCAAAAATGGATACAAAAATTGAGTAAGAATACCATGATGGGTGATATTTTTTGTAAATCTCCCGGGCACTTAGCAAAAAAAGAATTGAAATCCCTAAACAGTGAAGTCCTGTGTCCAGGTTTAATAAAGAGCCCTGCCCTACCAACTCATGCCAGTTTTGTAGTTGTGACGACTTCTTCTCCTACTGCCAACACTGCAGACACCATCCTGCGGTCCCTGACAGATGTTGTCCCACTTTCTGTTCTAATATTAGGACTGCTCATTGTGTTTATAACTATTGTATTTTGTGCAGCAGGAATAGTTGTTCTTGTTCTGCACCGGCGCCGAAGATGCAAAAAGAAACAAGTGGATGAACAAGTGAGGGACAGCAGCCCCGTTCACCTTCAGTACAGCATGTACGGGCACAAGACCACACACCACACCACGGAGCACCCAGCTGCCACCCTCTATGAGCAACGAATAGTTACCCCCATGGTTCAGGTGTACCACAGCCCATCCTTCAGCCCCAAGCACACCGAGCAGCAACAGGAGGAGGGAAGTGAGAAGGATGCAAATGATTCCAGATATCTTCGTCGAAGTCTCTTGGAAAGGGAGAACAGCTCACCACTTACAGGTCCAAATGTCAAATACAAGGCTGCAGATCAATCTGCTGAATTTCTGTCTTTTCAGGATGCTAGCTGCTTGTATAGAAACATTCTTGAAAAAGAGAGAGAACTGCAGCAACTAGGGATCACAGAGTACTTAAGGAAAAATATTGTCCAGCTCCAGCCTGACATGGAAGTTCGTTATCCTGGAACACATGAAGAGTTGAAGCTTATGGAGACACTCATGTACTCCAGACCAAGAAAGGTTTTTCTAGAACAAACTAAAAATGAGTATTTTGAGCTCAAGGCTAATTTACATGCTGAGCCTGACTATCTGGAAGTCCTGGAGCAGCAAACATGAAGTGATAATGCATTGGGCTGGGGCAGAATTTCTGTGATTTTACTTTAAGGTGGAATCATTGTAAATAAAAGTGCCTTATAAAAACATGTCAACAGTGAGAACTTAAGCACAGCAGTAATCCTAGGAAATAAAAACTCAGGGATCACTGTGGGAAGCCATGGGGTTATGTGCAGGCTATATGTCACACCCCAAGTTAAACAAGAATTTTGTGTGATTGAACTGTGGGAGGAAGATTGCTTATTGCACTATTCCTCATCATTTTGAAAAGGTGTGTATGTCACTCCCCATTCTATTCTCTGTTTCCCAACCCATGGAAAAAAATGTTATTTAGCTTTACCCCTTCTTTTTTTCCCCTCAATTTAATTAGATTCCTTTAAAAACAAAAAGACCAAAAAAAGAAAACCCCAACACCTGTGTTTGTCTTTATAACCTTAGAGTGTATATGTTAGGTTAGTACATGCACTGCGTACATGACCACTGTCTACAACTACACCTAACATACCTTTATAATAAATATGAAAGGAGTTGAAAAGTTGTCAAACTAAATGTCAGTTAATAAGGAAGAAAAAGATAAAATATTTTTGTGTATTCACCCAGAGCCTGCAAATATTTAAGTATTTTACACGGAACTTCATGTGCATTCTGTATCAGTATGTGGAAGGAAAAATATGTAACTATGTTTACCCAACATCTTCAACAAAGAAAACTGCAAGCCTTTTGCTACTTTCCCTATCTGATAGCTTTACTTAAGTTTGGACAATCTTTTCTTGAGCTGCTGCTATAAAATATTGTGCATCACTGGTGTTTCAACTCATAATCCTGGGCAATTTGAAAAGCTACTGAGAATCAGCTGTAAATATGTTATTGTGTTTAATAAGTTTGATTTTATATATATATATACATACATATGTATATAAATGACTTCTGTGCTAGCTTTAAATATTCTTGAAGGAAATGAGTTTGCTATGGCTAGGAATTTCCAAGTGCAAATACAGGTTCTTTTCCACCCTAACCAAAAGCAACGCTCAGGCAGAATAACTGCAACAATATACACATGAGGAAGAATAATAATATTTAGCTATTTGTACAAAAATATATTTTCTGAAATTAGAAGAAAATAAAGTGTTGTTGGAAAAATAGGTCACATAGGTTACAAACATGTAGAACACTGCAGGTTTATTTTTGCAATGAATTCTCACTAGATTTATATTTACTATTTATTCTGTATAATTTTGTATTTTTTTTTTTTCTTTCCAACTCACAAGAAAAGAAAAAAGCTTATTCCTGGCTGATTTTCAAGCTAATCAAGGAACTGCTCTCTATAAATGAAAAAGAAATAAAGAGTTTTTTAAATGTCTTTTTCTTAAAAGTCACTTTTTAAAGAAGGCAGCAACTTCTGCATGCACAAGTTTAAAACTACTTGGGAATTAAACACAATGGTTCTCACTCTTGTCATGTGGACAGAAGCATCTTATCCTGAGTGCAGTAAGGCCATTCAATTTCTGTGCATGACTGACATGGTGCCAAAACACAATTTCTGACCTGCATTTATCTTCCTCCAAGCAAATCTTTTGTAAACTGACTATGCATGAGATTTTTTTTCTAATTCCTATTTGTAAAGTGAAAAATCAGCTTAATTACTACATGTATACATATGTATGCTAAATTTAGCATTGAAGTATTGATAAACTCAAAGGAAAAAGATATATTCTTTACTTCAAAATACTGTCCATGTCTTACCTATTTGTATATAGAAATGAGAGTTCTTCATATTCTTCTACATAAATTCATGACAGAAAAATTTCCTATATTACATATGAAAGTCAGATTCTCAGTTCTTTCAAATTTGCATAGACATAACAACTTTTATGGTGCTATACTAATTTCTGTAGTTTGAGGATCTGACCACATTTTGTCTCTGTTAACAAATGAACTTCCTTGTTAATTTTTTTGAGATGTTACCAGTTTGTTATGGAAGTAAAACTTGTTGGCTCACAAAAATCAAAATTTCAGTTATTAGAGAAGAAGTATTATTTCTTTCTATATCTGAGAATAATTTATTCAGAAAAATCTGTCTATTTCGAAAGATTGTGAAGAGTAAATGTGGTGACAACATATTTGTTTTGTTGCTATCTTTATTCCAGAAAATGAAAAACAATGCTGAGTATTTCTTGTGCAGGTAAGGGTGAGAAAAAAGGGAAAATGTAGCTGCAATAGCTTTGCATTAAATTAGTTATATGGCATTATTTTATATGTATTTGCATATTTAAGCACATGTAAATGTGCTTCATGAATATGACATAGAATTTATGGAAGCCCATGCCTGGATCTGGGGGAGCAACTGGAGAGCAGGTGGGATAGCTGAGAGCATCAAAATGACACTAGATGTCTCCACTTAAAGAATTTAGTTTCACGCATTTTAAAAAATCAAATAAATTCATTTTGTGTCATAATTAAATGCAGTTAAAATTTGAATTTATTTAATGGAAATAACACTAGAAAGCTTTTCACACTGAATCAGACCCATTAAATTGTTTTTTTTTTAATTCTCAGAGATCTCAAATTAGTGTAGAGAAAAAAATCAGAATACAAATGTAAATGGTACTTGATAACAGAATTTATTATTTCAGTGTCTTTGATTTCTGTAGTTATTTCCAAATAAAAAATATGTGTAAAAATAACACCCTGCAATTCGCAAGACATGGGGAAATGGTGATTCAAGCCCTCAGGCTCGGATTTAAGAGAAATAGCTTCAGACTAAAGACAATTGCCACATGCACAGATGTCACTTTGCTTAGCTGCTAACAGTTACTTGGCAGAATGCTGAGGACAACTGTGTGGCAAACATTCTTTTCCCTTGCAGTCTCAAAGCATCAGAAAGAAGAGTGAGCTAAATTAGTGTCAAAGCAAGTCAGCTACACAGCTGTATCGGAGCCTCGCTCAGCAGGATTAAAGAGACCTTTACCATTTAGTTTTCCTTTAGAAGGGAGTCATGCCTTCCACTTTACAAGGACAACTGTGCTCTGTGGCAGTCTGCAACTCTGCAAGTGGTTTGGCAATATCCAGGAATCTAGGATGTGGCTTGCTGTCCACTTTCCTATCATCACCTTGCCTACTGGGCTGCCATGTAGAGAGTTTTTATAATGAGAAGAGAGAAATCTGCCTATTGCTTTACATTCAGATAATGATCTTTCCAACTATGAGGAAAATTTACACTGCCATAACAAAAAAAGGACAAATGTTTGACCTCATATGACCATTCTTCAGCTAAAAAAAAATCATTGTCTGCTGATAAAAATAAAATCATGACAAAAGAAAGGGATCACATAAGAAAGAAGGATGTGATATCTATTTGTAAAAGTTCCTTGGAATATTATAACAACCAGAAATGTGTCATTAATGTTATTGATGTTTGCAGAAAGCTGGGAAAGGTATTCATAAATTTTCTTGTTCAAACCCTATTGTCATATTTTATTTTATTTTTTTTTTTTAGTGACAGGCACAGTTAAGTGGTTTGATACATTTTTACTTAGCTAGAATAATGGAGGTTGGAAGGCAAAGCATGTTTGACAGTGTGCAACAAAGTGGATCCATTTTTCTCCTGTCAGCATGATAGTTTAATTGAGTGCAAGATCAGTGCTTTGTCAAGCACACTGGTGTAAATGGCAGCTGTGTTATTGTTGCTAGGGTACCTCAAGGCAACCAACACTACCATTTTTTTGCCTCATATTTGAGTGAAGAAAATATATTAGGTAACATCACAGACCTGTTCCCTAAATAAACATTTTAAAACAATTAATTACACCTTTTTTCATTTTAAACTATTTGTATCTTTTCAACTTCATAGAAGGCAAATGTATTTCTCTTTCTTTTTCTTCCTGTTACAGGTAATTTTCCCACAGACTTTTAGTACTTGATTATATTGCCTGCAGTGATGCCTCTCCAAGCTTTTTAAAAGAAATAAAACTCAACCCTATACTTAAAAAACCCTATCCAAGAAAGACTATAAATGTACACATCAGCTAGGGTATTTGCTTATTCAGAAATGGCCTAATATTTTCACAAATTCTTTTCCATTTGAATGACAGATCAACCTTCCATCATCTATTCCAGACTGAAAACTACTTTGTACTTATTTTCAGTGATGTGTCAAATCTATCAGATTTGAATATAATCCTTCTTAACTTGCAGTAATTGTTTCTCTGATTGGAATTTGAGGATCAGTTTTCAGCCTCTCTTTGCATGACAAAATTTTTCCCTGTATGACTCCAAATGAAAGATGTTTGCCATTGACCACTCACCTAACAAAGAGATTATGAATTGCACAGTATGCTATACTGAAGTTATAAGTTTGACCAGGATGGGAAACCACACCACTTTAGAAAGATCCATTTCTTGTGTGTTAATTAAAAAAAATATATTTACCACAAATAAGACATTTTTTCACAGGATAAAGTAATAGTGGCAAGAGGAAAATGGAGACTGAATCTCAAAGTCATCACCAGAAGGAATTCAGGATTATCATTCTGAGGATGTCAATATCTACAGCAATACACATCAATCACACCAAAATAATCTGTTTTGATTATCTACATCTGATGTAGATGTACTGAAATCTTCCTGAGATTAAAGACCAGTCAAACACTTAACTCTAAAGATCAGAAACTTTCTTAAGACTGGCACATTTGTCTTCTGTTGTACTCCCTAAGATAGAATATCTGCATTTCTATTAATGAATTTCATGCTTAGACATAGACTTCCCTCTGTCATTATCATCTGCTGCAATTGAAATCTACTCCTTGGAGAGTTTTTTCAATGTATACATTGCCTTCAGTGATAAGTTCTTCTGGGACCTGATGATTGGTGTACCACTGGGGATTTGAGACACGGAAGATAATCTTGTGTTATAAGTCAAAATAGTCTTTTCTTTTTCAATTTTCCAAAGTTTTTGATATTCTTGATGTCTGAGGAGCCAAATCCTTTTGTTCCTTAAAACAGAAGTGAACTGTAGCTGGAATCAATATGGTGAAGTTAATCTCCATACTGAAAAGATAAAGCATGGTGTTTTCTTTCCTGCACATCTCCTAACAGTCAGCCTTGGCTTTTTGACACAAGAGAACAAATTCTAAAGAGCCACAGTCTAATGGAAAGCAGCTAACCTCGAGGAAGAACATAAAAGGCCAGATGCTGTTCAGCTCTATGAAAGCAAGATGCGATGAAGAATTTTTATTTTATTTATTCAACTTCACCATGATGCAAGAGTGCAAGTACATGCGCACAGTACATTTCATGAAACATTTACCGAAGTTTCATGTTCTAAGACATTAACTTCAAAACATTCACAGTATGTTAACGTTACTACTGGGAGGACTACTACTTGATTTTTACTTATAGTTTTTGAAATGGAATGTTGGAATACAGAAAAGAAGAAACAATATGGTTTAATGTTTCAAGGAGAAATGTTATTGTAACTTCTGCTCTTCTTTTTTGTTGAAAAATTCATCCAGATTATTTCATTTTCAGATTTTTTTTTACAAGTTGAGAATTTTAAAAATTCTTCTAGTTGTGATTATTTACCCAATAAACTACAGAAGAGTTGATAATTAGTCTTTCAAATAGAAAGAAATCTGAAACCTTTTATATATGAAGAACTTCTATAGCGTGCTAGCATAAACTTGCATTTTAAAAGAAGCTATGAAATTTATTTTGTCAGCTCATAAAAGTTAGTATTATTTTTAGTTTTAAATTAAGGGACAGTTCAGCATTTTTCCATTTTTCAAAATTCAAAGCCAACATAACATTTCCATAATGACACATATTTGGGTTGAATGCATATTAAACGGTTCAATTCTAAGACATATTAACAACAAAAAAAAGTTTTCAAATATAATCTGCTACTTTCTCTGTTTTTTTCCTGCTGAAATGATGTAGTGTACTGTGCAAAAAAGAGGCAGAAAAAAAATAGTACATTTTCTGGGCAAGGAGACCAATCTAGACAAATTCTTTTGTATCTTTGTTAAATATCCTTTTTGGACAGTAGAATATAATGAATTCCCATCCCTACAGCACAGTTTTTTTACACAGTTCACACGACATGTAAAACAGAAGGATTTGCCCTAACTAGTAGGCTATGCAAACATGCTCTTTTGTAAGTGTAAGGCAGTTGCCACTGCACTTTTAAAAGGATCTTTTGTGTCAAATACCCTTTAGATATACCTGTTAAATCATACCCCATGAATATCAGATATTTATGAAACTTGACACAAGAAGTTTCAAACTTGATATAAACAAAATTCCAGGCTGACAATTCTGGACTAGTTTGTTGGAATCCAGACACCCTGGAATTTTCAGTACTTGGAGGACAGTGAAAAACATCCATCATTTTTTACTGAGGAAAAGTTCTTGAGCAACAGTTAAAGACTTGGGTTGCTTTTCTCATCTTGCTCACCTTGAGGTGTTCAGTGTTCCACAATGTTGTATCACCAATGTTGTTCAAGGATGAACATAAAACATCACTGAATTGGAAACACAGCATTTAGATGTCATTGTTCACAAAAAGTAAATGTTTCCACAGAATAATAATGAAATTATGATTAATATTTGAAGATTTTAATTGCCTCATGTGTTACACAAATGTCTTTAAGAAATATATCACTTCAGGAGAGATAGGGGGGAGGTGGCATTGCTGTCTACTGATCACACACATTCGGATTTCGTGAAGGGAAGAGTTGTGCAGAGGATAGCTATTTTCATACTGCTATACATGATAGTATGAAGACTGAATCATATTTTATAGATTCTAAAGTAATTGTTTATTACAGGCTCTAAGGACTTAAATGTTGTCTGAAGTTTGCCTTCTTGCAGCCTCAGATCCAATGATTATTTTTATTCATAAAAATGATTACAGAGTACACAGAAGCATTATTATTTTCTCATATAAAAGCAATCACGTAAAGAAAAAAATCTCTTCTGAATTTTTGATTAATCCCCTGATCTAAGGGCCATTAAAGCTAAGGAATTATGTTTTTCAGATACAGAGTGATGCAGAAGCATTTTAGAAGTCTACGGTTTTGGCTGCAGAGATACATATTTAAAAAAAAAAAAAAAAAAAAAAAAAAAAACACT
>VXBB01017807.1:105551-118197 GCA_013399915.1 Illadopsis cleaveri | reverse complement strand
TTAAAAAAAAAAAAAAAAAAAAAAAAAAAGTACTTACAAAAGCACTGGGATGTTGCTGCACCCAGTTACTTTCCAAACAGCTTAAGTTGGAACTAGACAAGACCAGTGCCTGTCCTTAACTATAAGACCTGACCATATCCTAAAAAAATACCTTACAAAATTTATTCTGAAGACTCCCATGACACGATCTCCTGAAAAAGCTAAAAGGTATGTGTCTGTTTCTTCCCCTCATATTTTCTAACACTTAAGTATGCTAAGAAGATCACAGTGTGGGTTATAAAGGTAAATGTGAATAGCAAACACCTAAAAGACATTTGAATAATAAGAAAACCTTCTTCTTCACTAGTGCATCACTGAGATACAGTACCTAAAGTACCCATGGAATCTCAGCCCCTTGAAGCAGGATGATGGACTAGAGAGCCTCCAGAGGTCCCTTCCAGGAACAATATCTCTGGTGTTAATATGATTCTGCAAAAGATATTTAGAGTAAAATAGTCTTTCTTTTCTATACACAGGTTTCCTGAATATAAAGCTAAGGAAAAAGGCAATATTCACCAAACACTGTCATGGAATAAAAGCTTTTCACGTAACTCTTGTAAGATACAGAGATGCAGTGATATGAATGCTGCATCAAATAGTGGTATGTTGGTGATGGTGAACTGTGGCTACCTAAGTTTATTATTAAAAGCACTTTCTTTCAGAAGAGATGACTTCAGATTTCTAAATAAAATACTGAAACTATCTGAAACACTTGAAGAGTGATCCATTTCTGTACTGATTGAATTAATGATCCTTGTTTTCTTGACACACTGCTGGTGTAATTCTTCACTCATTTCAAAGGTAAGAGTCTTAGTTTTTCAAAAGTTCTTCCAGGTTTTAAAAGTATTTAATATATTCTCTTTGTCAAAAGGACAAATTAATAAGCAATATATGAGTAATGTATGTTTTAAACTAAAAATATTTTTACATACAAATTCTACTTTAAACCTTTCAAATTATGAAGCAGCATTTGGAACAAGATTGGTCTAAATGCAGTGTTTCATGCTAATTAGCAATCAGCCTTTTCAAAATCTTTCTATGTTATGCTGTCTGTTACTTTAAACTTGATAGTTCCATACAGATTTAGGGCAAATATTTATGCAATTATATTTCCATATTTCTTAAAGTCTTTAGGTATATAAGTTAGCTACTTTTGAAGACTGGATACTAAATGGATCTTTGATTTTTCCTAGGATGGCTGTTAGTAAGTTCATTATATGTACAGGTATACATATAACATACTTGTATATCCTTGTGAAAACCACATTTCTCAGACCTACCTAGACCTATATCTGGAAGTGGTTTCCTAACTTTGCTACTAGTGTCTCTTTTTAATAAAAATGCCTATAATTTGTAGGCTTTTGATAAGTCTGTTATATATTAATCTTGTAAATTAAACCTCTGAAATGTAGTACAAACACAGACATGTTCTTTCCAGACCAATTATTTGGCTGCTTGTGGAGGAAGTGAAGGATTGAAATAACCACAGACAGTCATCCACAAAAATTCAGTGGAAGAAATGCTAGCTTGAAATTAAACACGAACATAAGAGTTCAAAAGTTTTTTAGAAATAGACAAAATGTCCTTGTTATTCCTACAGTTTAAAAGCAGATTACACACCAATCATGTAATTATTTGACAATGAACATCAATAAAAAATGTAGTTGTTTTCTACTTAAATATGTAAATTCACTGCCACAAAATTTTGAAATTTTTATTCCCACAAAAAATGCTCTTTCAGACAACAAATGCCCAAAAAGACTATGGAATATAGCTGATTTAATACAGAGTTGTATTCTCTTGGTACTGCAGTGAATGCTCGGTCTCACTTCTAAAAGGTAGATCCAAAAGATGACTGAAAAATATTGTGTTTTGATTAAAACAAACAAGCAGACAAACAAAACTGTAAAAATCCCACAACAAAAGACAAAAAAAATTGTACTTAATTAAAAAAGAGTAAAGAAAAATCACTAAAGTATTCAATTATGTATCCATTGTTCTCTGAATAACCCAGCATATATTTCTCTTTATGATCCATCTCTTTTGCTTCCTTTTTTTTTTTTTTTTTTTTTCTTTTTTTAAACTTTCTTTTTTTCATGCATGTAAAATTTTGTAGCCTGGATATATTTAAGTAGCAGGGTTTTAGGTAGCAACTGTCTAAGTGTTTGTTGTTCACCACTGGCCAATTATGTCTATAGTAGGCTTTTAAAACAACAAGACACTTAAGGTCCTAATAAACTTACTAGTGTATAACTCATTATTTTTGTTCCTTTCTCTTTTGAGGTAAAAAGATCACAATGCAAACAAGAAAATAAATATTTATATGAGAAGGGGAAGAAAAAGAATTACATCTCAGGTTGATTTGGAATATTCCATCAAAGTACAGCTTGATGGGAAAATATGCAATCAAAACCCTCAGTATTTCACATAGGAAGATCTTTTTCCAAAACTAACACCTATTTTTTCAGTTGAACACAGTTGTCAATTTTGTAAGAGCATTGTGTTTTGATATTATTAACTTTTAGTCATTCTTAGAACCCCATAGAAATTTTATGAGGCAAGCTTCTATTTTTTTTTTTTTCACCTTGAAAAAAGTTTATTCAACACCTTCCATTATATCTTTAAAATTTTCCATCTAGCTCGATTGCTGGAAGGCCTGTTTACATAGAAGACATAAGAGAATAGGAACTACAGATTGCAAGGTAGATTAATATGGACGTTTTAGTATGAGTTTCAGTATCCGTTAAAGAATAAATTTGGTCAGGCAAAATTAAATGGAATGTTTTGCTTTAGGAATTATATGCTTTTCTACTCCTCAAAATTTAATGGATTTATGAACAACTTTTAATAAATATTTTGTTATTTTACTTCCTGTTTTCTTCCAATCCTTAGCAAATTTGAAGTTCCGACTTTTTAATTTGATTTAATGTGTACAAAATACAACAGATCATTTGCATGGCATGCTAAGATTATCAGTTCTCATTACCCTAGTATAAGAATACAAATTGCTAGGTTTGTGTGCCAGACTCTTAAAATGCATTCCTGGATGGGATCCCTCATACCAGCTGACTGCCAGCCCTGCGTGCCTCTGCGGGAGCTGCTTTTAGATTAGTTGCTGATGATTATTCCAGCCTTCCAGAGGAGATTGTGAAGGAGATAAATTGCACTTAATGTTCACATGGTAGATGAAAGAGCAGAGGAACTTATTACCACAGCCTGGAACAGCTTCTAGTGGTGGATCAAAATATTTTACTGCAACTCACTTCTAACTGGTTCAGAAACATGAGATGGTAACTACTGAGAAAAATCTTTTTTTTTGTTGTCAATACATTTAGGAAAATATAAAGTCATCCTCTGTGTAAGATCTTGTCATTCCTCAGGTTTTGATGGATTTGAGTTTTTTGTTCCTTGATTTTTAATTTTCTTTTCTTCTTCTAAAGTATCTAAGTCATAAAAAACTACTTAATTTTCCTTGATATGCAGGAATAGGTACAATATTTTTAAGACTAATTGTTGTGAAGCAAGAGGAAGCTGTGTAATATTTGAATGTTACATGATTATTTCTTCTTTTCTATTTAAATATCATGTTCTGACTAAATCTTTAGCTTTACTTGCAAGATTTTTCCTAAAGAGAATATTTTTTCCTGTTTCCACCAGCAAAAGAGGAACAAAAATTTGAGAGAAAAATAAAAGATTCACTGCTTACATATCTGTGGCAGAGATTTGTGTTTTTCTACCCATTTACCTACTAATCAATGTTAAGTTGTTGGTGCCGTGATGGATCAGTTTTTCCACTCCAGCAGCCATTACATGTGTGTCTTGGGTTATGTAACCAAAAAAATGTTTATTCTATTCCATCATTTGAAACTCATTGGGGAGTTGTTTTCTTTTCTCTTGTAACTCCAGGGGGAAGGGGGTGGCTGCCTTTTATAATGGGCCAGCTGCTAAAACTGGGTGGATCATTGTTCCTTATCTCTTCCACAACCCGTCCTCCCTCCGGGGGATATCTTCTGTTAATGGGCCATTAAAGCTCACCAATGACTGATAACATTACATCATTTCATTGTGAGATGCTCCACCCAGTGGGGGGAGCCAACCATTCCTACCTAGATAAAAACTGAGATGTAGGAACCCCAGATATCCCGTGTTCCCACTGGATTCGCAGAGGAAGACCGGACCCATTTCACTATTACTGGACCCTCTCTACAGGACCATCTCTACTCCAACAGAACCACATCTGCCACTCCAGGAGGGCTTACTTTGGACTGCTTCCAACACCCTGACCAACTGGGTGTCAGGTTGTATTTCTGACTCTGTCAAGTTTTCTAGGATTTTTGTTTGTTTGCTTGATTTTTTGTACTACTACATTTGTATTCTTAATATTCCTAGTAAAGAACTGTTATTCCTATTCCCAAATCTTTGCCTGAAAACCTCTAATTGCAAATTTATAAAAATTTGGAAATGGGGGGTGGTTTACATTCTCCATTCCAAGGGAGACTCCAGCTTTCCCTGGCAAGTACCTGTCTTCCTAAACCAAGACAATGTGTTTGTCAGTCATTCCTATTAAACATGCACTGTAGTACACAACTTGGCTGGCCCATCGACAGATTAAGCTTCAGCTTCAGGAAGTTCAATAAGTAAATCCATCTTTGGTAAAATATTTGAATTGTTTGTATGAAAGAAACATGGCACATCAAGTATTTCCTTTATGTTTTATAGCGAATCTTTAGTGTATTATCAAAGATGAAATCCCAGCACATAAAAAAATTACAAGGTCCAACAGACCTCCACTAGATACAGAGAGCTATGGTCCCTTCAACTACTGATGCTGGGACCTCTACTGCTTTGAAAATAAACCTGTGCTATTAAGAAGGATTTTTTGTATTAGTTGATTTGGACAGCTAAAACATTAATTGAAATAACAATAAATTTTTGGCTTTGTGCTTATGATGTGCTCCTTTCTGCCTGTTACAAAGTTGGAGTCCACACTTTCACAAAAATTTCTGGTGAAGTGGACAGCCAGGTATGGCATCAAAAGGATTGAGTAATACATATAAAACAGAAAGAAAAGCTAAGGCTTAAGCACTGACACAGTATTTAGGCAGACTGACTTTTATATTATACCTTTAACAATCTCTCATCAGCAGAAGTGAATGAGGGTTGAACATGTCATATTCTGCACCATTTTAATTCAAGGAGAAAAATTTTTAAAAACCTTTCTGAAAGAACATTAGTTCATAAGGCATAGAGCTTTTTCTTTTTGCGCATTTTCCTTAATTGTTTCATTTAGTTTAAAATGTGGATATTTTTATGATGATAATTCTTTGTGAATCAGAATTTAATGGTTTCCAATTTTTTTTTCCAGAGGAAGAATATTTTCCCTATTACACATTCTGCTTTTTAAATTACCAAGATTATTTTTTTAAGAAATAAAAGATTTGTATTTCCCTATAAAACTGTTTATACTGTTTATCTAGATTTACTCCTCTATTTTCCTAGCAAGACTGGGCTGTCCATTATTCAAATTAAGAGCTACTTCATTCCATATGTACAGGATGGAGTATAGTGGAAAAAAAAGTAATCCTTCTTAGTGGAGGCTATGCAAGAGTTAAAACATAAGAAAGAAAAAACATTACCTAAGGGCCCTCTGTTCTGAAAATTCGAACTTCCAAATAGTTTTAACAAAAGTTAGAAATTAAATTGGGTACTAAAGCTGAGAAAGTGTAGGCCTGGGGCATATAATTTCTTTACAATAATGGAAGTATTAAAGATTTGGTATTTCTGAAGTAGTCATTGAGAGTTTAAGTAGTAAATTTAATAATTTTCCATAATTATTAATATTTTGCTCTATAACTAGTCATATTCATGCAGGCAAAGGCATTGTAGAGACTGGATAGCTCTCCAATAAATATTTTATCAAAGACTGACTTAATGTAAAATGGACTTTTTAAAACATATGGAATAAAAAAGTCTCTGAAATGATAGGATAAACCCTTTTTTACCTTCATCTCTGTATAGTGGCTGTGTCCACATGAATGTGTTAGTGAGAAATAATAAAAAAAGGAATTTATATTTGGTGCTTATCCCTTTTGACTTGTAGAGCTGAATAGCACAAGAAAAAAAGAAATAATCAACAGCTGCAAACCCACATTGGGCTCTTCTTTGTTTTGCAAAGGCCCTTTGATAAAACTTACCTAAATAACCAAAGCTGCAAACGTTCATTCATTTTTCTAAACATCTCCAGAGAGGTTTCCTTACATTTTATAGCAAATAGTTTAACTGTTATTCTTTTTATCTTACTGTGGAATCTAACAAAAAATGACATTTTCTTTGGCTTATGGAAAAAATCCCACTGTAATATTTGGATTCAGATTTCTAATAACAATAATTTAACTAAGTCTCCCAGAGATGTGTCATCTGTGCAGTTTCCATAAAAAAACCCCTGTAGCTTCAAGGTCTTCAGAAATAATAAGTCATTATATTACATAAATGTATATTTGCAGACAGAAAATTAAGCAATCTAAATCCTGGATGTGTTAATTTGTTTACCTCAGTAAAAAAATCAGGAATTCCAAAGCTTCACTTTCGTTGCATAAAAGTTTATGTTTGCATTTGCCCATATATATCTGCACATAACATATTATTTGTGTTAACACATCCTTTCTAGACATGAAAGTGAAAGAGGTTAATTCTCTGTGATAGTCTGGATTCTTCAGCAATGAATCCAGTCTTTCTCACCTTGGTTGAAGAGAGGTTAAGGTAGGACAAAGCATCTGTACAGTGCTGAACCACCCATTTTAGTATGATCACATGTACTCTCTAGTAACAATGAGGAAAATATTTTTGCAGATATTAAGGGTAAAACAACAAGATGTTTGAAAGAAATAAAACATTGGGGTCAAAATCACCGTCCAAATATGCATATATGCATTTAAAAAATAACCACGTTCTAAAGCATGTGTATATGGACATGCAGAAGCATGTATGCATGCATAAACCTCACATCTAAACAAAAAAATATTTTGGAGTGTCTTGGAGGTGAACTGATTGTGATTAAAGACTTTTGCAAAAAAACAGGCATGCAACAAGTAGAAAAATTTCCTGTTTATTCAAAACCTCAAAGGGTTCAGCTAAATACCTACTGTCAGGTTTGCCATACTTAAAGAACTATTTGGAACAGCTGGAAAAAGATGAGACATCAGAATGGTTATCAATGTCTAGGAAATATGATTTCTGTGAAAAAATTGAATGAATTGGAACTGGTCATCCTAATGAAAACCATGAAATAAGCAAGATGACAATCTTTTAAATACCTAAAATTATGGTATAAAGATAAGACAACTACAAAAATTTATATTGGTCCTTAAATTTTAATGGGGGAAAATTAGATTAGATTAGGTAAATCTAAAAAAACCCATGTAACTTTATCAGAAATGTAGCAGATCATTAAATACACTGAGACACTGTTAAGTCTCTGTTATGAGTGTTTTTTAAATTAGGCTGGACAATAATCTGAAGAATAATAAAATTATTCCATCTTTGGAACATGAATTTTAAGCTGAAGATTCTGATAGATGGTGAGATTTTTGGTTTTGCATAGCTAACAATTATAATCATTGCTGTATTCTAAGACACAAAAGACCAGGAAAACGGGGTAAATCTTTTTTTCTTACAGTCATTGTGAATAAATGTATGTATAGAATACAACTTGAATTCTGTAGGCTGGACAGAGAGACACAGTATCATGGCTCAAATACTATAAATCATAGAGCCATAGAATGTTTGAGTTGGAAGAAACATTAAAGATCATCTACTTCCAACCCTCTGCTGTGGGCATGGGAAGGTTAATCAGAGCCCCATCCAGCCTGGCTTTGAACACCTCCAGAGATGGAGCTGCCGCAGCTTCTCTGGACAACCTGTTTCAGTGTCTCACCACTCTCACAATAAAGAACTTTTTTCCTAATACTTAATCTAAACCTACTCTTTCAGTTTGATTCCATTCCCCCTCGCTCTTTCACTACATGCTCTTGTACATGCTCTTGTACAAAGTCCCTTTCCATCTATCTTGCAGGCTCCTTTCAGGTCCTGAAAAGCCACAGTTAGGTCATGCCTAAGCTGTTTCTTTTTCAGGCTGAACAAACCAAATTTTCTTAGTCTTTTCTAGTAGGAAATAAAAAAAAAGTGTACATGTTGCATTATTATCACTACTGCAGGAGGAGAAAATTCACATCTTTCTCTTGGGAGCAGACTTTTAGCCCTCAACTCAGAACATTGTTGACTCTTTGAGTCACTTCCAAAAGCATGAGAAAATTAATTGGAAGGTGTTTTTTATTCCATTTAACATTGTATTTTCATAGAATTGTTAAACAATTTGTTCAATGGTAGCTATGAGATTTGAAAAAGGTTCAAATACTGACAAATGAGAAGTTGGAGCTAGAACCTGTGCTGTTTAGAAACATGTACGTGTGCACAGAAACATTTGTACTATAATTACCATCTCTTTCATATTTAACACACATCTGCTTCAGAAGTTCTGTCTTTTTGTACATGATGATGTTGCCTTTCCACTTCTACTCAGAGGAACACTCACTAATTTCTTGTCAGATCAGGCACCATGTTAATTTGTGATTCATAAAGAATTAATTGAAATAATATATTATAGAAATGGAATATCAAGGGTAAGCAGGAAAATATTTAAATCCATTTAAAAAAGTAACTGAAATGTCTTTTTTTGAGAACTTTTTTGAGTACTGGGACTCAAGTTTCAGTATGAAAGTTCTTTTTTTTTACTTCAGTCCTAGTCATTCCCTGACTGTTTTGAAAACATTTAAGAAACCACAACTGTCAAGTTCAAATAGTTCCATATCGATTTTTGTGACACTGAGTTCATAAAGTTTGCGATATTTGACTATAATCATTAGATAATTGTGCCATCATATTAAGTTTTCCTGGAAAATTACATTTATGTAAATGGTTTGGTTTCTGTTGCATATAAATATGAAGGAGTGGTTCATCATCATTAAGAATGCTGAACTTTGTCTCATTAACATATTCTTCTCCTTTTAAAGAAAACACATATAAAAGTGATGGATGCTACAGGTTATGTATTCAGCTTGGAATAAATTTTTTGATAATCAACATTATTTTGTCCAGAAAAGAAAACCCTTGTACAGAGCATATTTATTGGAATGGAAATATAAAGCTTTGATGTAAGTTTCTTCAGAAAGTGAAAAAGAAGCTGAACCAGACACGGTGGTTTGTACAGACTGTGTGTTTCCAAATCTTTTTGACATGCTGTCCAGAAGAATCAACCAGACTACCAAGGGGTTTGAAAGGAGACTTCCTAAGTGATTTTAAAAAGTAATACAGTTTCTTAATTCATCAACTGTTATTAAATTAGTGTGTTCCCTTAACTGTCACCTCGGGTTTCATCCAAACACAATTCTACAGTTATGACTAACCACGGGGCACGTATTCACAAAACCATTTAAAATGCATCTTTTTTTTTTACAGATGTTCTCTGTGTATCATTCCACACTACAATTTCTTTGTAATTATTGCAGAACAGCAATACTGTAAAGAAAATAAAGTTTAATAGCATGTCACATCTTCAGCTTAGAAATCATTTAAGGTAACAAGCAGATGGATATCTTTCTCCTTCAAAGCAAGTGCTGTTGTAAAAACTTTCCCTCTGAATGAAAATGAGTTAAAGAAATTGTTTGTGTATAAAATGTGTAAAATATGCACAAGTATTTGTGTGTACATGTATACACTTCCACCCACTGGTTTGTCCCTCACGCCTTTTTTTAAAATTACAACATAATGCAGTCCCCATCTCTGTTCTTCAGGTTGCATCTGAAAATCATTTTTCCATTTTGCCTCAGAAAGACTTTAAAGGTTTTATTTCTGGTTTTTGGTGAATAAACAACCTATTTTGGGGGGATTTAAACATTCCAAAAGAAGTTGATCCACACACAGGCAAGTGGACAAACAAGGTTCTTTCTCTCCCTATTTGCTTTTCACACTCAATAAGCCACTTCACCTGCTCACCATCAAGAGCAGATTAATCTTCACTACTGCTCACACATTCACTCACACACCTACACTCACTCCAATTTCTGAGACCACAGACACCAATCTTTATAGATCAGGCATAATCTTAAAAACAATTAGTCATTCAGTAAAAATAAAATGGGCATTCGTAGGATAGAGAAGCTCAGGTTTGTGACCACCTGCGGAATATGTCCATACCTAATTCTATGGGACTTTATGAAATGCATCCTCAGAGATGCAAGGTGTATCTGAACAACTCTCAGTGTCAAAACAAGGGTTGAAGGGGCTGGGAGCAGCCATTCTGAGAAGGTCTTGGGAATGCTGGTGAATGGAAATTGGACAGAAAGAGAACTGTAGCCAGCAGGTCAGCAGAGGTGGTTCTCCTCCTCTGCTCTGCTCTTTTGAGACATCACCTGTACTGCATCCAGTTCCGGGTTCTTAAGCTCAGGAAAGAAGTGGACCTGTTGCAGTGGGTGCAGAGGAGAGCAACAGAAATGATCACAGGCCTAGGGCATCACTCCTATGAGAAAGGTCTGAGATAGTTTGGGTTGATCAGCCTGGAGAAGACCTCATTATGACCTTGCAGTACATAAAGGAAGCTTGTAAGATGGGGACTAATGTCTTACATGGATCTGTTGAGATAGGACAAGGGGTAATGAGTTTTAATTAATAGAGGGTAGACTTAAACTAGATATAAGGAAGAAATTTTTTTTACAATGAGGGTGGTGAAACACCAAAAGAGTGTCCCATCCCAGGAAAGATTCAGTCAGGTTAGATGGGGCTCTGAGGAACCTAATCTAGTTTAAGATGTCTCTCTTATTACAGGAAGGTTGGACTAGATGTTCTTCAAAGTCCTTTCTACCCTAAACCATTCTATAACTCTATGATCTCAAGAGCTTGACTTAATCTTGTATATTTACTTTAAATTTATTGGTAGAAGAAAAAGCACAGACCTGTTCTCAGGACATACTTACTTTTGGGACTGAGTTTCAGGTTCTTTGTATTTATGGTTCTGTAAATCCGGCATTTCTCTCTGTCCTTTAAGCTATGTAAGTCATCACGCCTTGGCTCATTCACTAGTGGATTGATATATCAGAATTATTTGTTGAAAATTGGATCTATCAATTCTTTTTCTACATCCAGATATTCGTATTTATCTTATTTAAACCCAGTACAATTCACAATGTTTCAGGTTTAAAATTCTCTTCATTATTCTTCTGAGGAGAAAGGCAGGACTGCATTCTTCATTTTACAATTGTCAAAAGAAAACCATGTAAAATGGGACTCATCCCAGGGTCTTTTTTTTTTGTGGCTGAGAGAAAGACACATTGTCTCTTCACAATGTAGATATTTAAAGTAAATCAGATGAATCTGCTCTAAAAAAAGGCTTTTCTGTCATGATGATAATGGGTGACCAGGTGATGTAGACACCTTTATCCTAGCTCCCTAAAATTCTATGAGGCGGAATCCTCGCAGAGAGCTGTCAGGATTTTTCCAAGTTCACAGGAACTATCTTGTAAAGACAATTCAGTTCAGCTCCCTTGGGTATAATTTGTAGAAATTCTTTCCTACCTAAAAGAATTGTACTGACAGTCTATAAATATAACATTTATGGGGTTTGGAGGGGAATTACTGGAGGTACATTGCTGGGAGGTAAAAAGGCTTCCATGATTTTATGGTCATTTCAATTTAATTCTTTGCCTCCTGTAATTATTTTCCTACCTCTGATTAGTCATTAAGTCATTGGTTTCCTGATTAATTGATGAAATTAATTTCCATAGTGATTATCTATAATTTTTACCAGTTGCTCAAACAATTTTCATTTACTATGTTTCTAAACTATACACATAAAACTCTGAATGTGAATATCTATGTTAAGTCTGGATTTGCCTCTCATCCTTTCAGTTCAAATAGAGGAAAATAAGTTGTTCATCAAAATGCAAGTGTTACTTCGGCTTAATTCTGTTGAGGATTATCATCAAAAGTAATTATTTTTAAGTACGTACACAGAGTAAAAAATAATTCTTAACAAATATTTAACATCCAGTTTGCATGACTGCCCAATGACCTGGCAAACAAAGAATGAGGACTATGATTTTATGAGATACCTCTTCAAATACAAAGCATTTTGGAAGACTGACTTTTCATACTACTGGGTGTTTGTTTTTCTTTATAGTACCTCACGTGCTGAACCAAGACTTAAAATATTGAGTATAACATATCAGAACTTTTGAAAAATGAATTCAGGCAAAATACCTTTTGAGAATACACTATGGCATATATTGCTTCAGCACCATAATCTGAGTTCAACAGTAAAGCTGGCTTGATGTATAAAGCTCAACTGCATTACAGAGCTTGTCCTAAGTCATGAGACTTTTAAAGGTAATGACACCCAATACTTTATGTGGGGGTTCAGTGCTGTTGTCTGGCTCACTCTTGCACTGAGCTAGCATTTAAGGGTACAGCTTGGTACCTTTCCGATCCTGTGGGTCTGAGCCTCAGGCAGAAGTGTGGCGATGGTGAGGAAGAAAGGAGGACTTCATGTGGGTTTCAA
>VXBB01017807.1:69236-96477 GCA_013399915.1 Illadopsis cleaveri | reverse complement strand
AAAAAAAAAAAAAAAAAAAAAAAAAGCCAACCAGCAAATAAACAACTATACCAATATCAAAAAACCCCCACTAGTGTTAGATCATTAGTGTTTTTTTTTTAATTGTTACAACTTTGAAACAATACTAGATTTACGCATTCGTATTTCCTAAGAGAAAAGAAACAAAAATAACAAAATAAACCCTTTCATTAATTTTCTACATGAACATTTTAAATACCAGAAAACAGAACAGCCAGGCAGAGTGGTATTTTCTATAATTTGGTAATGAGTAGGTTAGAACACAGAACTGATACAAAACTCTTGGCCATTAGATAATAAATCTTTTGGGTTTATTAGTTAGGTCTCAAAATGCCTGATGTGGAAATTTCTTATTCTTCCATATATTTTACCATGGAGTAGAATATGTACTCTGTTTTCAGTGCCCAAGCCCCTTCAAAGTGCTTGAGGACTGTTACAGACCTAGAGCAGTCCATGAAGCCAGGCTGCTGAACTAAGCAGAAGTAATTTGCTAGATGAGAGTGCTGAGAAGAGCTGCAGGCCTTATGCTTCATTTCTTAAAGAGAGGCACTTTATTCTGGTCTGGAAAAAAAGCTGCTCTCTCCATTTGGGGTTCATGATCCATCTGCTGACATGAAGGGCCTTTACCACACACAGAGTAATTTCTCAGAAGTTGTGATAGATTTGGTCTTCTTGTCCTTTTTAGTTTAATGGTTGAAGTGCATATCTTTATGCATAATTTGTTGAAATCCATCTTTTGCCAGAGGGTATTTAACCTGTATAATCTATGAAGTTATAGATAGGACATTTTTTCTCTTTGCTGTTACTGTAATATAGTTTGGATAACATTCTCATTATTATTGACAATAGTTTGAATGCAAAGTATTGAGATGTGTGTCTCTCATGTCAGAAGTCTAAACCAGGCTTCTGTTTCTATTTGTAGTCTGATATTCTCACTCTAAAGTATGTATCCACTTTATTTCCTCCAGGAATGCATAGAAGGAAGAGTGGCTTGTTAATGTGACTGAGTTAAACAGTAAGTAATTGTAAACTGATTATGGCACATATTCTTGAGCATTATATTTTGAAATGTTTAATATTTTTGACATGTGATTTATGTCAAGTTCAATGGATCTGGTAATGACTAACTGAGGATAGTAAGATTAGGACATAAATGCATAAATGCTTTTTAGAAGGCTTTTCAATTTGCAGAATGAGGACCCTGCAATACATAAAGACAGATGGCATGATGCCCATGCACTGGAGTGATAAGGGTAAAAGTGCTAATAATTACCATAGTTAGATGCCAAATCACCAAGGTACTTTGTAATGCATACTGCTTACACTTTGCTTGTATATCATGCTGATTTGATCTTGCTACCAAAAAACCAAAATCTTATTTAAAGAAAAATCTCTTTACTTTATACTTACCTAGAAATATTGTTAAAAGAAATGTTTGTTACACCAAAAGATTCTTAATTAAAGAAGACTTGTATTTAAAAGTGAGACAAAATACCTGTCTAATTAGATGTAGTCCAGAACAATATCATATTATCAAAACAATTCATTTTGGTTAAGTGAATTTTGTTTGTTTGTTTGTTTTGTTTGGTTGTTATTTACTCGTTTGTTTTTTATTTCATTGTAATTTTTTTACCAGAAAATATCACTACTTACTGGTTAAATATTTTTTCTAGTTAAGCACACAAAGTAAAAAACGTGAGTGAAAAATAAAAGTGTATCTGAATCATATACAGGCATGTAATGAGATCCAGAAATAATGTTTGATGTACTGTGTAAGAATATAAACCAAAAGTTTGCTGCCATTTGAATTCTAAGCCAGGTAGGACTAAGTCTATTCAACATTTAGTAGGGTGACCTTAGGATGGCGCTTAGGGAAGGTTTCATCTACCCAAATTTTAGAAAACTGAAAGTTGAATGTGTTCTACTAAGAAGATTGCCAGAGGTTTCCTCGCAAACAATGAAAAGAGAAAAGACATATTTCGATTTTCTAGTAATGAAAAAAAGGTGTCTAATATTACCAGAATTGAACTCCGTCTCCTTACATTAATGCAATGAAAGCCAGATATGACTTGACTATGGCCTAATGAGGGAAGCTAATAACCATTTTTCATATTTTAATATTTTAATAAAAAAGAAAAAAAATCGATATAAAGGGGTTTTTTTCCTCTTTTTTTTTTCATTTAAAGGAAACAACAATTATTTCCACTATTCTGTTTGACTAATAATTTTTTCAAAGTTCCTCTGTCGTATGTGCTCAAAATGGAGATGTGTTTTTAAAACATCCTATCAAAGAAAGTTGTATTTTATTTTTAATGTGTTTGGAGTGATCATAGAGTCAGAGAACATGCCGAGTTGGAAAAGACCCATCAGGGTCACTGAGTCCAATTCCTAGCCCTGCACAGGACTCCCCAAAAGTGACACCTTATGCCTGACAGTATTGTCCAAATGCTTCTTGAACTCTGTCAGTATTTCTGCTATGATGTCTTCCCTCGGGAGCCTGTCCCACTGCTCAGTTACACTCTGGGTGAAAACTTTCTTAGGATTCATTTTCATACTCTTAAAGATTATCTTCTGTATGAAAGATGATATAGGAAGAGTCATTGCAGATATGTACTTTTCACTAAAGAAAATGTCAATACAATTATGATTTGAAACATGATATATTGTATATTCTATCTTAGATGTGACTGCCTGCATTTAGCTGACATTTGATTAAATAATCCATTGCAAACTTAAGCTTCAAACTTCAGCAAAATAGGGCTCATCTAAAATGCTATTTTCTAATATCTTACAGTCAAAAAAGCCTTTGTCTTTTAAATGTCTGTAATGTGTTTCTACTGAAAAATAGGGTTTTTTATAATTGCACCTTCACCTGTTGTGTTTCATATACTGCCTCGTGTAGTTCTATCCTGAAAAATAAGGTACGACACAATCATGATTACTCCTTTGGAGTGCACTTGCCAGCATGCCTTTAAAGTGCAAGTGTAAAGTTTTCTATTCAGATGACAAAGTTAAGAACAGTTTCTATTTATAAGCAGCATTTATGCTTGCCACACTTAGGTACAAGCACTTAGCACAAAGGTATTTAATTTCTGACAAAAATGTCTACTGAAAAGTAAGCAATGTATGTATAAAAATACATGTATGATATGGAGTATACTATCAAACATTAAGTCTTAGAGGGCATGTATAGACTTAGCTTTTGCCTTGAATATTTTCCCAAATAAGAACTTATTTATTCACTTATTTATTCATTTACAGGACATTGATTGTTTTTGCTGCAGTAGTTTCATCACTCTTTTAGAAAGGAAGGCTACATGTGTAAGCCTTTAGACTACTTTCAGAATTCTAGGAAAAAAACAGTACTTCTGTTCTTAAAAGAGAGCCATGGAATATTTGTCCTCGTTCTTCACATTGACACAAATGTCAGCTTGTAGTCACCTTTATTTAATTTTAACAAATTGTGCTTCCTATTTGGGGGAGGGGAGTATTGGAAGAAACCAGAAGTTGAATCACAGCCATTAAAAAAATCTAGCACACAATAGAAATCAGTTATAAAAGNATAAATGAAATAGAGATGAAAGCTCCAGACAAGTGTCAAGCAACTTTTTCATATTGCTGTCAAGGATATCCCAGAGCCTTAGAATGGTTTGGGGTCGGAAGGGACAATTAAAGATTATCTAGTTCAACCGTATTGCCCTGGTGGTTTTCACTGGGTCAGGATGCTCAATCCAATATGACTGAACATTTCCAGTGATGGAGGATCTACAATTTCTTTGGACAACTTGTTCCAACATCTCATTACCTTCCTTGTAAAGAATTTCTTCCNAAATAGGACTCATCTAAAATGCTATTTTCTAATATCTTACAGTCAAAAAGCCTTTGTCTTTTAAATGTCTGTAATGTGTTTCTACTGAAAAATAGGGTTTTTTATAATTGCACCTTCACCTGTTGTGTTTCATATACTGCCTCGTGTAGTTCTATCCTGAAAAATAAGGTACGACACAATCATGATTACTCCTTTGGAGTGCACTTGCCAGCATGCCTTTAAAGTGCAAGTGTAAAGTTTTCTATTCAGATGACAAAGTTAAGAACAGTTTCTATTTATAAGCAGCATTTATGCTTGCCACACTTAGGTACAAGCACTTAGCACAAAGGTATTTAATTTCTGACAAAAATGTCTACTGAAAAGTAAGCAATGTATGTATAAAAATACATGTATGATATGGAGTATACTATCAAACATTAAGTCTTAGAGGGCATGTATAGACTTAGCTTTTGCCTTGAATATTTTCCCAAATAAGAACTTATTTATTCACTTATTTATTCATTTACAGGACATTGATTGTTTTTGCTGCAGTAGTTTCATCACTCTTTTAGAAAGGAAGGCTACATGTGTAAGCCTTTAGACTACTTTCAGAATTCTAGGAAAAAAACAGTACTTCTGTTCTTAAAAGAGAGCCATGGAATATTTGTCCTCGTTCTTCACATTGACACAAATGTCAGCTTGTAGTCACCTTTATTTAATTTTAACAAATTGTGCTTCCTATTTGGGGGAGGGGAGTATTGGAAGAAACCAGAAGTTGAATCACAGCCATTAAAAAAATCTAGCACACAATAGAAATCAGTTATAAAAGACCTCACTAAGGGAAAAAAAAAAGATTTTTTTTCATGAAGGAAAGATAATGCAAAGCTTTAATCTTTATAAAGGCTTTCTATGGATATGAAAGTGTGTTACATTTTTGTGTTAGTTTTTGTACTGAGACTGGCAGGTGGCTGGAAAAGGACTCAGGAGAGGTTAACACCTGTCTTTTCATAGCTTGAAAAATTCAAGTTTCATCTTTAACTCATTTGAAATCTCAGAATGCTGAAAGCATTAGAATTTTCCCAGTCATTTGCCTCATAACAGCACTATGATAGATTTGTATGAAATATGGTCCCTATCTGAGACCCATTTCTAATGAGAATTATATATACACATATGTATGATTTCTTCCATTGAATTTTCTCAATTCAAGTTAATTATTGATGTAAATGATATAAAGGCAGAACATAATTATCAGTTCATATGGTAAAATTTCCTTNAGAATTTCTTCCTTACATCCAATCAAAACCTACCCTCTTAAAGTTTAAAAGCATTAGCCCTTCTACAGGCCTTTCTAGGAAGTCTCTCTCTGTGTTTTTTTGTAAGCCCACTTTGACTACTGAAAGGCAGCAATCAGATCTCTTCTCTGTGCTGAACAGCCCAAATCCTTTCAGCTTATCTTCATCAGAGAAATGTTCAAGACCTTTGATCACTGTTATGGCCTTTCTCTGGGCCCACTAAAATCCACTGGCTGGTTACACTGTGTTTGCTCCATCTCAGGATGGCTGCCAGGGCACACATGTGGCCCACACTGAACCTGTCACATTCCTTTCTGCAGTTCTGCTCTCCAGATATTCCTCTCCCAATTTGTACTTGTGCCTGGCAGGAGTCCATCCTTGGTGAAGTTGGATGGCATTTCCATTTGTTAAATTACTATTAATTGTCCAGTGCTCCAATACATCTAAATCCCTCTGCAAGGAACTTTGTCCCATCTCTTGTAGGACCATAGAAAGGTTTGGGTTGGAAGGGACCCCAAATTCCATCCTGTCCTATGACCCCCACCCTGTGCAAGGACAATACCCAATATCAGCAGCAAACTTCTTAATGGTGCATCCAGCTCCTGCACCCAGATCATTGATAAAGATTCTGAAGAGAACTAGGCCTAGAACTGAACCCTGAGGAATGCTGCTGCAGATCAGTTGGCAGTCAGGTGTAGTCCCATTCCCTACATTTTGAGCCCTGAGCCAGTTCTTCACGCAGTGGCTTGTAAAATAGTGCATAGATTAATGTGTTACTAGTGCAGAGACAGTATGTACAGTATAGCTAATAGTAGATATGATAGGTATGCAGTGTATAAATAGAATAAATATCCTATAATGTCTATCTGTACGTGTAGTATATATTTATACCAAGGTGCATTAAACACAACTTCGCCAGCCAGTCAGATTGCTGTTTGCAATGTTGCTGCAACCTTACCTTGAGTGCTGTGTGCTGTTCTGGGATACACAACTTAGGAAACTTCTTAAGGCACTCAAAGGCATTTGTTATAAATGAAAAGCGAAATCAAAGATTATCAAACAACAATTTATTAAAACAATCCCATCACCAATAAGGAAAAGCCACAATAAAAGGAAACAACACCGGTGTGGGTGGTAGGGAGACCGCCTCCAAGAGACTAATCCATCCTATCCACACCGTACAGTCTCCAGGGTCCGGTTTTTATAGGGTTTTTTGTATCCTCAGGCAAGGTTTATTGTGTGGTTGGGTATAGTGTTCATATGTAAGTCCGATCATTCAAGTTCTGAAAGGATTTCCTGGCCAGGCTCGGGCTGCTGAATAGATTTCCTGGAACCCCTGATTGTCGTGTCTTTCGGCCCCTGATCCATATCAGGTGTTGATGACCGGTAGGAGGCAGTGATTATGGGCCATCTCCGGTCCGGCCACCCCTTTCTGTTGTAAATGTTCCTTGGCCAAACTTATTGTTCCATGGAGAATGGGTCTGATAAGCAAGTTTCGCTGCTGGACACACCTGGGCTCAATCATAGTCAAGTTACTGGTTTCTTGATTCATTTTGCACAAAACATATTTTACAACACACAAATTTTTCTACACCATCCAATATATATAACACATCCATAGGATGGCAACAAAGCTGGTGAACAGGCTGGAAGGAATGACCCATGAGCAGCATCTGAGGACTTTGGAATTGTCTAATTTGGAGAAAATCACGCCGAGGGATGACTACCTTGCTCTCTACAGACTCCTGGAAAAGGAGTAGAGAGGGAAGTGCTTCTCCCTGGTTTCTGGTGTCAGGACATGAGTATGGTTTAATGATGTGTCACAGGTTGCTCATACTGGACATTATGAAATTTTTATTTACCTCAAGGGTGGTGGTTAAACACTGGAACAGGCTTCCTAGAGAAGTGACCCAAGCCTGTCAGGCACATTTGTACGATGCCCTCAATAACATGCTTTAACTTTTGGTCAGCTCTGAAATGTTCAGGAAGTTGAATGGCATGATTGCCGTAGGTTGATCCTTCAAATGAAATACTCTGCTATGGTATATTTTATTGTATCTATGCACAGTATATAGAATGAATACGTATGTAGTATAGTATATACCATACTACTTATATATGCATTCTATAGCAAAAGATGTTATATATGTGTATGTGTGACTTTTAGAAGTTGAAAGAATATGCGGCAAAATGTGACAGAAGGCAGTCCTTACAGTTTTAGACTGTATCAAATGATGCAAAGAAAGTTTCCTGCTAACTTCCAATTTGCTGCTTTTTGCATGGTATTTAAATCTTTGTTATGGAGTGGGTAACATTGGCCATAAATAAATGTTGAAGGTAACCAGCAGAAGTGTATGTATTAATTTCCTCATTCCAAGACTACACAGGTGAAAGAGAAAAGGACTGCAGAAGTGCTGCTCTTTCCTGTATCCACTTGTACTGCAGTAACAGGAACCACAATGCTGAGTTGCATATACCACTGATTTAGAACAATAATCATCATTTTTTCTGTTCTTCTGTTCTTGTTGCACTTCTTCCAAAGAACATTAATCAAGTCTGTAAGTGAATGACTAAATTAAACTCTTTGATCATATTTTCAGGAAAGCATATGATCATGTTTTTTCCTGTTCCCCACAAAGTATATATATGCTGAAATCTTATGATATACAGTCCAATGAGGTAGGATATGAGTCTCATATGAGACTTACAATTATTCCTTCTCACTATAACTTTTAACGATATATCATATAGAATTATATTAAACAGCAAAATGCTTTTTTACATCTCCACATTGCAAAAAATGGGTGATGAATACCATTAATTTTCTGCTTTTCACCTGAGCCCTGACTTTTTTTTTTTTAATTAACACTTTAAGGTGTGCAAAACTAAGCACATGTACTGTACCACGTGGAAAAAACCAAACCAAAACCAAAACCAAAACCAAACAAACAAACACCCCCCCCACCCCAAATAGGAGGGACCTATGGTCAAATGGCACCACAACCTCACACTTTTTCTCTCATATTCCTTAGAGAAAGTCTAAGTAGTATGTTCTGTAGACATACCTGACTTGTAAAAGAGTTAGTCAGAGGGGCTTAACACAGACAGTAAATGTGAAATCAATGAAGAAGTGAAAATGATGAGATGACCAGTGTCTCAGCTTGCTTTCTGGCTATGCATTAGTTTTTACTGCCGATACAGGCCAAGGGATTTTTTATTTCACAGCCCTTTAGGGATACAAGGAAAGAAGGTGTTGTATGAAAGACTTGTTTGTAAGCTAAATGTAGTGAGATATTTGGGTATTGACCCTGAAGCAGTGAATTCTAGACTCCCATCCTAGTCACCAGACTATACATAATTCTTCCTGTATAAAATGTTCATAATTTTCTGTTTCTTGTCTTATTTGTTTTTTTCTCAGCCTCTAACCAACAACTCTACATCTTTACTGCTGCCTTAGCCTGTTTTCAGTCCCTGTTCTATGATACGTTGTGTGAAAAATTGAGTGAAGAAACTTTGATCCCTTTAGATATTCTGCAAGGCAAACAAATTATAGGTAAATCTTAATATTCATTCATTTCCTAAAATCATCTCAGACAAGGTGATAACTTACCACTACAGCTATTAAGTCTCTAAAACTCCCAGCAATGGATGTCACAGACAGTAAGATGGAGTTCCTGTGTGAGCGCATAAACACTAATTAATGACAATTCCGTAAAAGATTTTGTGGGAATGAAAAGAATACTTCTCTGTACCAGTGAGAATTGAGACCCCACTAGTTAGAATTCTCCCATCACTTAGATAGAGGACATTCTCTTCACTAACACAGAAAGGAAAGAAATATTCAATGTGAGTGTTTCCCTTTCAGAAGCTACAATTTACACACAAAGACAATATTGGGCTTTCATAGCTGTCCAGTAAATCCAATATAGCGTCTCTTTGCACTTTTTCACATTTCACTTCAACTAGATGACAAGTATGAACAGTCTTAGTCTAAATTTGTAAAACATAAAGCAGTTGTCTTTCCACAAGTGGAAGTGGTAATGAAAACATATAAACTGGGAATGTGAGATTGCCTGGAACTGTTTACACAGAAAAAGAGACATGGTTATTGTATCTGTTTTATATCTCTCTCCACTACATAAACACTCACAATCTGCATATACACAGACATAAATAAAGGAAAAAAAGAAAAAAAAAAAAGTGCTGACCTGCATTTTCAGCTGCTACTAATAATTGAATTTAACTTGAGCACCCTGAACAAAGCTTTTAGCAGCTGCTAGCAACATTATTAGACTATGACTAGATTTATGACTAGGTATGTGGAAAAATGCTAGTTGAGTCACAAAGACAGAGAGAAATAAGATGTTTTAAGGCTGAATTAGTTAAGAAGAGTAAATTAGAACAGACCCATCTGAAGCAAATAGGAAGTGGAAAATTATCTCTTACAAGATATATCATTCCATTTTGTATTTTACAGTTACTAGCTACTAGCCAACTAAGAAATCTTATACAAGAAAAATGTACTCATCATCATCTATTTTATTCTCCTTAACTTCCATGTCCAACTTATTTTTGTTTTCACTTTTCCTCCATTATTTTTTCTTCCAATAACAATAACTGCATTCTTTAAGTATACAATGTCAAGTTTAAAGGACTTGCAGTACATAGCACATTTTAATTTCAGGCCAGCCCTTTGTAGTTAATCTGCAGAGTGCAGAGGCATACTGCCTGTGTTACCTATGAAAATCACAATAAAGAAAATACTTCAGCTTGCAAAGCTATAGATATTTCTATACAAAAAAGTGTAAGATTCATCAGTAAAAGAAGAGGCAAATGTGTGAAAACTCATGAGCTGACAAAAAGACAATTTAACAGGTAGAGCAACTACTAGCACATGCTAGAAAAACAAAACTTAGAATTAACCCACTGCTTCCTGTGGGCAGGAAGGTGTTCAGCCATCTCCAGGAAAGCAGGGCTCCATCAAAACAGTGACTTGAAGAAACACACACCATGAATCTGAACATTCTTTCTTTCTCCTAATTTCCCCTAACTTTATTTCTGGGTCTTTTGGGGTCAGCTGTCCCAGCTGTGTCTCCTCCCAGCTTCTGCACCCTCACCTGCACTATTCACTGGCAGGATGGGAAGAAGAAAATGTCCGCTAAGAAGAAAATTAAATCTATTCCAGCCCAAACCAACATAAATTGATTTTAAGTTGGACCTAAAGCCTCTTTGAAACAAAGAAACTTTTTTAGCTGCCTTTGAAACAACAGAGCTGTCTTATACATTTCCAAGCCAGTTCTACCCTGCTGTACTCCACTAGTATTGGTTTAAAGAACATCACACAGATTTCAGTCCAAACACTGGTCTAACGAGTAAGAGAAGGAAAGGAGAAATTTTTGAGATCCATGCATCTCCATCCATGGTGATGTATTGCTGTCACTTATGTCAACGACAAATTAACAATGAACCATGAAATTATGTCTCTGAGTTAAAACAACTTAATTTTACAGTTCCTTGACCTTTTAGCAGTACAGATCCCCAAAAATAAAAAAATGATTGTCTATTCTACAAAACATCTTTAGGTCTGTAAAAACATTTTGTTAGCTCTGTATCAAAAGAAGCAAAGCATGTTTGTTGTCTCTATCTAGCCTTAATA
This sequence comes from Illadopsis cleaveri, assembly GCA_013399915.1. NCBI lineage: Eukaryota > Metazoa > Chordata > Aves > Passeriformes > Timaliidae > Illadopsis > Illadopsis cleaveri. Next base: position 85,700 of record VXBB01017807.1, on the reverse strand, counting down.
TTTCCATACAAGCTTCAATGGAATATAAAGTAGTGGTCATTAAAGGCATACGGTGGGAATATAATTAGTGTATTTTTGGTTTCTTCCAGATGTGCAGCTTGTTAGAAAACAAAAACAAAAACAAAAGAAACAAAAACAAAACCAAAAACAAAAACAAAAAACAAACACACAAAAAGTGAGTAACAAATAAATACAAAAGTTTATTCTCTTATCAAGAAAGGAATCTTGTTCCTGTTTCAAATAACCAAATCTGTTGAAGTTTTAAATTTTATTTTATTTCCGGTGGATTTGAGAAAATCAAATTACATGATACCATGTAGTATTGAGTACTTAGAGAATATATTCAACAATGTAATATTGTAATAATAACAAATCTTCACAGATATATGTCTCTGTTAACAATCTCCTAAAAAGACAACTATGACACGATTGATTTTTCTCCACGGATTTGTAAAAAAAGTCTCATACTCAATATTTTAGAATGCAAATGCAGCACTAAAGCACTGAGAACAAGAAATAAGACCAAGGCCTTATATATAATCTTTTCCATTAATTTATTGAAATAAAAGTCAATAACCCAGATCATTATGCAAGGAAGACCTGTGAAGCCATCCCTGTTCTATACCATCATAACCATCATAAAAAACAAACAACAAATCAGAGATTTTTTTTCCCTTGACCTATCTCTTGCTGATTTAATTTTTCTACATTCCTCTTAAAACTCTAGTAACAAAATTTCTCACAATTGTTATCAAAATAATTTACCCAGTGCAAAATGTTTCCTGTAAACTTTTGCATTTTTTAAATGTTTATGATTGTTCTACCCCATGATTCATCCTTTAGTCTTTTTTTAGTCAAGATATGAATATTTAATTCTAGAAGTCCTCATATCATAATGTATTCTATCAAAATCTAAATATATTCTAATGCTTTGTCCAGTTATTTAAAGGTTTCCTCCAGACAGACAATCTGATATTACATTATTTTTTCTTCCCCACATAAGATAATGTGGGTTTATTCCTAAAAAAGCTGATTAAGTCTCTTCTTTCTCTGGAAATATTTGCTGCATTATTTTACTGCATGATTAGACCTGACTTCAAAATTATAACTGCCAACAGAGATGAAACTTTCAATGTCTGATTGGAATACATTAATAGACTATAAGGCTAAAACTTTCTCTTAACTGTTCTACAAAAGGTTATGATCCTGTATCGGTCCTTGCTCATCCATGTACAAGGGAGGCATGATCATGGAGAGGAATTTTTTAAAACCAGAATGATTTATATCTTTGTCAGTAGAAAGTGAAGTGACATTTTTCTTTGTGTGTTAAACCTGTAAGGTTCTAAATAATTAATTCTGAACTACCATATATGTTTTGGAGTATTGTATGTGTTACCTTTGAATTTTACTTCAAGAGCACAGACTGCATATATGAGTTGCATGACATAGAATGTCTTTTGTGTTGAATTTTATATAACATGATGGTAATGCCTATTTGTATTTTTTTTGACCATGAAATTAAAATCATGTCCAGAAGGATATTAGACCAGCAGGATGGGAATAATGGCAGGGGAAGAAATTCATAAAACAGATGTCACTTCTGAAATATTTAATTTTATCTTCTAAAACATGAAAAAAAAAATGAAGTACCAAATGCTTGCAAATGCTGCAATTTCTTTATATGCTATTGTCTAAAATATACTGGAATTTGTGTCCACTGAGATTGGAAGAAGCAGTTGTGTAACTTTTAATGGGTAATTGGAAACAAATGGAAAGGAATTAGACTATAATAATAAACAGAAAGATACAAACAAACCCAAAGACAACGAAAGTGGAACCACCATCACAAATACTGCAAATCCTGCAGGGAAGAACTTGAAATATTATCAATGTTTTGCACAACAGACCACGTTTTTACTGAGGAAAATGGCTATCATCATGTTAGGATCCCTGGAAACATTATAAGAATGAGTGCAGCACCAATGAGAAGGGTATTAGTTTTACCCATTCCAAAGTGACACTTTGTTTTAGGATATTAATCTTCTGTATGAAGTTATATTTTTAAGTTGTATTTTTGTAACTGCACTCATCTTGAGTTTTAACTATTTTAGTTACAGTTGATTTATAGAATTTTGGCTAAGGTAAGAAAAAATTGCAAGTACATGTACAAAGTATGGTAAATTTTTGCCTGTATAAATCATGAATGTACAAGGGACAGTGACTTTCATTGTGAGAAAGCATTTAAAGTAAATAGTTCCATGAACAACATCTCTTCCACCAATCTCAGTTTAAAAATGTAAACTGTCTGGAACTAAGATTAGTCACTCTTTCTGTAAAGAGATTTCAAGAGTTTTCTTCCTCTGAGTTGTTCCTGATCTTTTTGGGTTTTGTTTACATCCTAGCAGATGTTGCAAATTCATTCCTTGGAAATGATAGGTTGCTGCAATCACAGTTAAATCAGAAGCTTAGAGTCTTTCTTTATTAATCTGATTTCCTACAGAAACACAATTTATGACATACCCCTGTTTGTATGTCTTTGTGATCATTCCCCTCACAAGTGAAAGAAATGTTGACCACTTTTGTGAAATCAGTAAAGATCTCAAATACATTAAATATGGTGCAAGTTTCCTAAAACTTGCTGAAATTTTGCAAAATTTTGCTGCCTGCCTTAGTCAACACTTTGTAATGTTTAGTACTAAGCTGCATTTTTTTCCCCACAATTTACATATTTAAGCGGAGATACCAAATTTACATCCTACTATGGTGGTATAACCACAGCAGACAAGGGGAATGGATTCAAACTAAAAGAGAGTATGTTTAGAATAGGTGTTAAAAGGAAGTTCTTTGCTGTCAGAGGGGTGAGGCACTGGGACAGGTTGCCCAAAGAAGTTGTGGATGTCCCACCCCTGGAGCTGCTCAAGAAGATGGGTTGGAACTAGATGGTCTCTTCTAAGGTGTCTTCCAACTCAGGGCAGTCTACGATTCTAGGATCTGCCCCTGAGTGGTCCACCTCACAGAGTGAGAAAATTCTTGAGTTAACTATGCTCGGAGGACAACTGACCAGAGAGCCTGGGTTGATATTCACCAGTCCTTAAACCATTAAGAAGGTGCAAAGACATCTGATGTGAGTACTTCAGTGAACTCAAGGAGAATTTTTCACAAGTATATGCCTTGCACATGCTCCTTCGAGTCTGTGTGGGTTCAAACACGAATATACTATGTATGTTGCGGTCTTAGGCTCTTAAATACATTAGCTTTGTAAGTAAGTTAGGCCTGTAAGTGAGTTACTGCTCTAGATTCTACAGAATCTTTTGTTAAATTGTTTACCTTAGGCTACGGGTTAAGTGCTGTTAAGCTTAAGTACTATTAAAACCTTTAGGCCTAAACCCCTGATCAAGTCTGGGGCTAGGTTTGTCAAGGGGGTTCACTCTGAACCTGGTGCCTCAACACAGGGCATTATTCCTTTCTATACTTACCCTTTCCCATCTGTGCCCTTTTTTATCCCCAGCATCCACACATATGCTGATGTCCTTAGACCATTTTATATTAATTTTAATTATAAATCGATTTTTTTTTAGATTTTAGTCTGATTTTTTCTCCTTGTTTTACCATCTAGTAAGTAGTAGAATGGATCTTGGCAATGAGTTTTGTCACACTCTTACTTTTATATTAAACTTGCTTCTGCCCGTGCCTTTGGTGGACATTCTTTGAATGACCTAAAATATTCATTCACGACAACTGCCCAAGAGAATATCAAGGCTTCTCCAGTCTCTGTATCTAATCCTTGGTACTGCTTTTGTTTTGAGTACTTTGGTTTTGTCCTGTCTGTTTTTTAACTTGATACTTTGGTGAAAACCTAGGATTTCTTACAGGACTTAGTCTTATTATTACAAAGACATTCTGTGCCTGCTGACAGCCAGTGAGTGCCATATTTTTTACTTTTCTTCTTAAGATGGGTCTGAATAATTAAAGCATTGCATCTTTAGAGATATATAATACAGCATTAACCAAAGGAATTGACTGTACTGCCAGAACATATGTTAAGAAAGTCCTAAATGTGTACTTACCACTAAAAATCCATATGGAAATGTTATTATTATTTCTGACAAAAGTTAACTTTCCAGATAAATGACAGAAAACAGACATTCAGCTTGGACTCTTTCCCCCTCCATAACACCTAGCAATCACAAAGATATTTAATTCTGAGGATGCGGATAGCTCAGTCTTTAAATGCTTTTATTTCATCTTAACCACTGAAGACAGTGTAAATCTTGACTTTGATTTTAATGAGCACAGATGTGCACCAACTGCAGAGAAATAAATTAGTTGTTTTCCATCTAATGCAGATGTGTCACCTTCCTAATTCTGCCACCAAAGCAGTTGTCCACTTTGTATGTATCAGAAGTAGCTAGAATAAGACTACAGAAGCTGATTGTTTCTGAAGTGTTGAGATGCTAAAAAAACCTCACTTACGGCTTCTTCAAAGCCTCTGATGGTAAAATTCTTTTTATATGCAACAGGATTTTTTTTTTTTTTTGGCATAAGCTCCAAATAAGCAAAAGTATGAATAAAATCAAAACAATATCAGTAATATTTTGTAACCAGATACATATATGCACTATGTAATTGAGAACTTATTATATACTACTGGTCATAGAACAATTAGAAGTTATCCTTGTCCTATAAAGCATGAGTCAATAAAATTATATTTTCATTATAGGCTCTATTCTGACCCCTTAGGATAGTGCTTTCCACTACCTTATTCAGGCAATCATCTGAAAATTTTCTACACAAGTGTTTCTGTTTCCAAAGGGGTGATGAATTTAGAATTAATCCTGATTTTGTTGTTTCGTATCAGAAAAGAAAAAACCCAATTCTTTTAAACAAATGTATAAAAAACCACCATTGATTTTATTTAGAAGCATTTATGATCAGCTTTTCTTTGTCTTATCTGCCTGTTTTATCTCATCTTTGCTCTGTATCTTTTATGCAAAGTATATTTTCATTACATCCATTGCAAAAATATCAAAATTATTGACTGAGACATGGTGAATTCATATTAAAAAAGAAAACCAGTTTTAATACTGGTAGAGTCATGAATAGTATGTGCAATTTGGTTATCATTTTTGTGTTGAGTGTATTTGTTTACAGCCATTTTACTACTAAGTATTCCTTCTTATTTCAGTACTGACAGCCAGACACAGAATTTGTCCTCTCAGTTCTGTCTTCTAATTAGATCAGTTAAATCTCCCAGAAAAACTGGCAGTGTGCCATACTCTCAGATTTTAATATTAATTCACTATAGGGTGTCCTGCTTTATCTTCAGCCCCACTGCTCTGTGAAGCTCATCTCACCTTGGACCATCACCAGAGGTAACTAATGAAATTTCTTTAAGACTTTCCATCATACCAATGTCATTTTTACTTGTCATTTATTTGAAAACCATTCAACAATTTGATGCCTGATTGCTTCTCTGAATGTGAAGTCCTAGACTGCTGATATAATTAACTTTCTATAAGCCTCTTCAAACAGATCTACTTTTCTGGAAGTGCCTGTGTTTTACAAAACAGCCACAAATGTTAAGAGGTGACCCTTTCTTGAGAAACAAAAGTAGATATTCATCACTTGACAGTCCTAGATTTTTATTATCTTTGTAAAATTTGAGACGACTTTGGTATAAGTTTAGTATTACTCAAATATTGCTATGTTACCCAGAGATCTGAAATTCCATTAGATACCAGATCTATTGTTCCATGTTCATTTGAGCTGAAGGTTATTATGAGCTGATTTAGAAACACTGCTGTGTTGAGTTTGCATGTGTCCAGGCTGTCAGGGGTGGGAGGATAGTCTCTGGTCTGTCACAGAGACATCCAGTTTCAGCTGGCCCCAGCTGAGCCACCACAGGGCACGACTGAGCCCCTTAACCAAGATTGTGGCATCACAGGGAAAGCATTTTTAACAAAGGTCAGAAAATGCCATACAGACAGAAGAAGAAAGAACACAAAGTAATAAACTGTTCTGTGAACACCAATGTCAGAAAATAAAGAGTGGGAGCTGCAGTCTGTGGTGAAATCTCTGAGGGAGGGGATACTCCCCTTTACCCTGTGAAGGAGACTGTTAGAGCTGCTATTCCCTTGAAGAACACTCTGAGGAGAACATCCTGCAGCCTGTGGAGGACTGCACACAAGAGCAGCTGGATATTTCCCAAGGGTGACCTGAAATGGGAGCGGATTTTTCTCCTGAAGAAGCTCACCCAACGGAAAGAGCCTGCACCAGAATAGGGTAGCAGAAGAGTAAAATTGCTGTGTTCAAACCATGCTGCTCCCTTCCTGTGCTGCTCGAGGTGCGGAGAGGATTTGGCAATAGCAGAGTGAAGTGCCTGGGAGAGGGTGGAAGAAAGGTGGGGAGTTGATGTTTGTCTTTCTTTCTCACTATCCAAATCTATAGTAACTGGCAATAAATTAGACTAAGTCTGTCAAGCTGAGACTGCTAAGGTATCTCACTACCTTTATCTCAATCCTTTATCTCAATCCTTTATCTCAATTTAGCTTTCTCATTCTATTCTCTCTTCCTGTCCCACTAAAAAGAGTGAGCAAGAAGTAGCTGGCTGTGAGTTTGGCCCTTAGCTCTCCACAACTGTTTTTTGTTAACTGTATAATTACTTGAGTCAAATAGTAATGTCATTAAAATACAGAGCCTTGATACGTGAGCTATCTTCACTGGCTAGTTCCAGATATCTACAATTTAGAAATCTATGTCTAAGCAGACAATATTAGGTCTCCTTCAAAATCCATAGAGAAAAATGACCATGTTATGATGTGCTTTCTCTGATTTATTATGATAATCTTATTTTTAATAAGATAAATCATACCATCCTTTTTATTGATTTGAAGGAATGCTTGCAAATTCTAATTCAGATTATAGAGATACTACTGGACCTTACATTTCTCAAAATTTGTTTATTTTCTCATGTAATTTCTCTTAAATATTGTCTGATTTGCAGTAAAGTATTTTCAAGAGGCATAAAATAATTCTGAATTTTCACATAGCTCTCCAGATATGAATTTCAGCAGAGACTTCCACTTTACTAATATCTGGATATTTTCTACTGAGATGCCATAAAAGGCTGCTAGATGAAACATGTTTGAAATATTCATGAAGCTCAAAATGCTGACACTCTCCATTTCTGAAGATAAAATCATCTAATCATCATGTGCCTTATGTTTGCTATGTATCAAAGTAGGTCTAGAGTAAAAGGAGGCTAGTGATTAAACGCATTAGGTAACATATAATGTGAAACTGTTCTGACAACAACGTTGATCTATTCAGACTCGGCTCATTGCATTATCCCATTAGTTATACCTGTATTGTAGGGACATTATAGCTGTAAAATAATATGAAAAAGCTCAAACAGTTAATTTTGAGGAACTTTAAGATACAACTCCTCAGTCAACTAAATCTTTATGACAGACGAGTTCATGTTAGGGCAGAGCTACTGAGAAGGAGGCGATGAACATCCCCAGAGAAACACGAGAGAAACAGAAACATCAGGCACATCTGTCCAGCCAGCAGTGCACATCTGCAGACCTACAAACACCATGAGAGAGCATTCTGCGGTTGAAGACAAACCTGGTGTCAAATTCCTGTTCGTCTGTCATCCTGTATTTTCTGGAAAGGGTTCTTTCATGCTTTTCAAGGCAGAGCTGTGATTAGACATGCTGTCATACAGGACACAAGTCTACCCCTCACAGATGTTCCCCTGAACTGCCTTCCCTAAGATCTTTTTTGTTGATGCAATAAATCTGTCCCTCCTCCTTTAGTCGACAGAATTGCCGTTTAGTACTATAGGGGAAGTTTCTTTAATGTGGCGGAATCTATGAAACATAAATAGTAAAGATATTATGGCTACCTCTTATGTATGACAGCTGGCACTTTACCATCTAAAATGTTGGATCTCAGAAAATTATTTTTCAACCACTGTTTGTCAGAATTGTAACAATGTTTAGGATCTTATGTCTCAAATATCTCTATTTTTTCAGGAGCATACGGTAATGACAGCATTTGCAAACAATCTTTTGACAATTTACTAAATATAGTGCTCTTAAATGACCATAAAAATCACTCAACTAAACAAAATTATAAAATATGTTGATCTCCTTAAAAATTTGCTGTTGTCTGCAAAATAATTCAGGATTATATTATCAAAGAATGTTCTCCTATAACACGTGGAACTACTTTTTTAAATGATCTCTCTTTCACCTGAAGTTACTATGATTATGAAAATTTGATGTATCAGCTTCACTTCCTGATACAGGCCTTGAAAATATCTTCTTCATTCGTCCCAAGGTATAAGATTGGAGTCAACACTTCAGTTATGTCATTCTCTGTCTGGAAAGTTGCAACTCTTCAGAAAAGATGAACCAATACTTTTCCCTTAGCTTCATTCAACTCAGCGTCCCAAAGCATTACAGATGACATTGTCACCCTTCTTGGAGCCCTGCACTGCAGTTATATGAACAAACAGGGATAAGCTGGCTATTCAGCACTCAGTTTGTGTCCCAGTTTCCTAGTATATGTTATGTATCTTGAACTATGATTCTAAGATTTACACTCAGCTAGAAACTCCCTAACTGCCTCCATGATTATTCTATTTTCTGGAAAAAATGGTGGAGAAAAATAATGACTTCTTTTAGTTATTTTGGGTGATTAATCCTTTTTTATATTTCTCTTTATACATAATCCAGACTGAGAACACAACATTTATTAGGTTTTTATCTGACCACAAGCAACACAGTGGTTTCCCAAGAAATAAACACACCAAGTTTGGCCTTTCCTTACTTTAAGGAAAATTTAATAACAGTTTAAAATGTTGGGGAAGGCAGGGAAAAAACTAAACCAAAACCAAGAAAAAAACCCAAAAACAAACAAACAAAAAAAAAACCCAAAACCAACAACAAAAAAACAACCAATGAAACAAAAAAACCCCAACCGAAAATGTATCAGGGGAGGGGGAAAGCCAACCCCCCAAAATTTTGCAAAAGAAAGATTTACTTGAGAAAAAATTCTGTTCCTGAAATAAGAAGTAGGTCAAGGCTGAGGCTCTAAAGTTGAACATCTGGTTCAGCATATTATAACAATAAATTCTAGAGAGGCTATAAATGAATAAACTCACTTCCAAAATGTCAGAAGTTTATCCTACCTTGTGGGTAAAGGCTTAATCTATACAACAACTATAACAACAATTATATATACACCTATTCTTGGCAGCATAACAACCTCAAAGTATATGAAATTCAAATCAAAAGATCGCCTGAATGAAATATAACTCTGTACCTAGAACTCATAGAAGTAAATTATTTCTGTTTTTCTACAGACAGTGGCAGAAATAAGCAGAAATATAAAAAGTGTACTAAAGAGATGTATCCAAGATATCCAAGAGCTGTCATTGGGATTAAATAAATGCTGATAATTAAATTAAAAAAAAAAAAACAAACAAACCAAAACAAAACAAAAAGCCAAAACAAAAATACAAACGTAAAGAATTTATTGAATTCAAATGACTTAAAATTTCAACAATTCGGATGATGCCTTGTTGAGCTGTACTCTTTGCATTACAATTCAAGTGACTTCACTTAGTAATTTAATTTACTGGTGATTAAACCTGTTTGCTTTAGAAAACTATTTGAGTTTTTGACTGAAGAACACATCTTTACAGATTTGTGTTAACTGAATATAATAAAGATGACGAAACTGTAATCATGAAGGAGGAAAAAAAAGAAAGAAAGTTTATGATTGACATTGATAACATTTGGAGCTGGAACGGAAATATTTATATCTGATATACCCTTGTGTTGCAATTGCTGACTAGGTTTTTGTCAGAAGTAAACAGCAGAGTGCAAAATTTTTAATCAAAATGAAAAATAGTGCCAGAAATTGTAAAAATTATAAACAGAGGAAATAATGTATAATCTAAACTATCTGTGATTTGTTTTGCCAAAGTAAATTTCAGGAGTCACTTATACCTGTTGTCTTGTATTTCAGAACTCCTTATTTCCTGCTCTGGACATGAGAAGAAGTATGTATGCCTGCAGAAATAATTCCTGTTTTCATAAATCTCTCTTCCTTTGTGATGTAAAACTGAATGGTGATACTCCTCCTTACTGCAATAGCCAATACAGCAAATGCATAGCTAGACAAACTCGTTTTTCTATGTACTGAAAGTCTCAAAGGTAAAATAATTACTTTCATTACCACACCCACATTGTGCAATCCACTTTGTGTAGTTCCAGGGACCTATTGAAATTACCAAAAAAAAAAAAAAAAAAAAAAGATACATGTACTGAGCCTTAGGATTGCAACTAAGTGAATTCCATTAGAAACTTCTTTATCTGACTCACATCCTTAATGTACAATTCCTCTGTTGTACTGTATTTTCAAAATTTATCTCTTATAATGTCTACTGGTGCTACCTAACTTTTGCTTGTAATGAAATAGTTAGTCATTTAAGAAGCTGAAGAAATTATGCAAATAATTTTCATAGCATGTCATTTTTTTTTTCAGTTTTGGTAGTGAAGACATTATATATATATCTATACAATTTCCATCTATTTATGTTTTAGCAGTGGATAAGGGTTGCATGTGTATGTGGCAAGCAGCAGTAAGTGAACTGTGCTTTTGTTCTACAGACAGAACACAGAAAACAGATGGGAAAATAAATACTACATAAATACAAATAAATGGAGAACACAGCAGTGGTGTATTTCTTACCAAGACACAGTTCTTGCCTCTTGGTTCTTTCTTTTGTGGAAAGTACAGTCATTTCAAAGAGCAAGATCAAAGCTTGCAGTGGGGCTTTGCTGCAATGTTTAAATGCAGTCTAATGATTTAAGACTGAGCAATGATGATGAAAAGGGGGCTTTCAGGGAGTTTCCTTTTAAGGAATTAAACTGTTAAAACTTTCAGATGAGAAATTTAAAGCACGCAAAAATACAAAATCAGAATGATATATCCGCTGATCACAACCGTATTTCTAAAGAGGACAATTTAGACTGGCAGCCATGGTTACCACGCTAAATGACAGTTTTTAGACTGTAAAGCAGGTATCTTAAAATTGTTTTATAAATGTAAAAATTATTTTATTTGTATATGAAAAAGCCAGAAATTCTAATAGAACTACCCCTTTGAACTGTTCCTGACCACATGAAAAATTCCTTGTTCTGTAAGACAGACATGAATTTGTGGTCTCAATTTTCTCAAATGGTATACCCCTTAGAAAGTTACCATTACAGCAGAAAATGATATTTTATCTGGGGGAAATGAATGCCCTGTCTTTTGGCCAGTACTACAATGACAAGGAAATATACAAGTTCTTTATCATCTTGTTTGTTCAGTAGCAGAGATTTTGTATCACATTGCCTCACTTTCAGGTTTACACCAGACTTTCATAATTGCATTGTGTCAGGGACTCCATGGAACCTTTCTCCAGACTTGAGTGGTCTGGTCTCAGCTAGAATTGAGTAGTTTGCAGCCAGTGATAAAAAAACCTAGACACCTGGGTGCACCACAGCAGTGCCTGCATGTAAGTCAGACATCTAAACAGGATTTAGGCATAAGCAAGGTAGACACTCAGGGGTTTAAATCAGATGACTCCTAAATAAATATTTTATGATTTTTTTGGTTTGTTTTGTTTTGTTAGTTTGTTTCTGAGGATGAATGAGAAGGCGCTGAGCAAGCCAGGTAGCATTCCTTTTTGCAGTTCTGAATGTCTCACTCAGAGTATGCACATTTTGCTGAAAATTCACCATCTATTCACTACCAGGAAAACACGAGCATTGAAGTTCATAATAAAAGTATTGTTAGGACAACAAAAGCCTCAAGAAAGTTAATGAACTGACAACATAGATATCCTTTATTTTCACACCAGAACTGAAGTACTTAAGTGTTCTTTTTAAAGCTTCAGAATCAAGTGACTCTTTAAACTTAGAAGACCCAATTCATTAACTAGTAAATATTAAGAGGATTTTTGTTCTCTAAATGGGTAACCTCTAATAAAGCCTATAAATGCTAAAATGAAAGAAAGAACAGAGATCAACCTGCATATTAAATTTTATGTCTTCCTGAAACTGACTTTTTTGGAGATGTTTAATTGGAGGAGCTTGTAGAGGTATATATAGCTAATAGTTTTGTACATCACAGTAATAGGCTAGCCTGAGTTGGAAGGGACCCACAAGGATCATAAAGTCCTGCTTAAACTCACAACTGCGGCATTATTAGAACCATGCTCTGACCAACTGATCAAATCTCAGGGTTTCTTCATGTCCTTGTGGCAGTGTAAAATCAGAGTGAATAACAGTGAATTTTTTTTTCATTTATCAATCCTGTAAAAAAAAAAAAAAAATCAAATGAAAATTAGACTAAATTAGTCAAACACTAACATAGTAACCTATGCAAGGGAAGCAAGCAACTCCCATCCATCATATCCTCTCTTCTGTTTTGAGAATTTTCCAAGATAATATTTTTAGATAACTCTCTCAATTCAGGAATATTTCCAAAATATTTGTAAGTACACATTTTTTTTTGAAAATAAACATTTGTTGAATAAATGAGGCAAGAAACTTTGCTTTTATCTGAATGCAACAGTGACTGCCTTCAAGTCTGAAATCAGGATGGGTTGTAGTGTTTCTATAATTTCAACCTGGCTTTTTTCAATAGAAATAATTGACATTCCTTCAAGTCATTCAAGATATAAAATAGTAGATTGTGACAGCTCCTTCTGAGATCCATTGATTAATGTATTTGGACACAGCTAGACCATTGTGACTTTGTTTTCTGTCAGTTTGAGATGGAATAAAACAACTAACACTTATATTGCTCACTTCTTTCTAAGGGCAAAAAAACCCTAGAATTATCCTAAAGGGAGATAACTTCCCAAAGATTTTAAATTCCTAAAAATGTTTTAAAATGATAGCTCATATAAAGACTACTGACAAATTTTGCTTAGATAAAGAAAGTCCTGGGATCAGATATTCCAAGTACCAAAAAGATGGTATAGAGGCATCCTTTTCTAAAAAGGTACAAATGATAGAATTTTCTCCATCAAATTAATAAACTCAGCTCTATTGCTGGCTTCTGTTAATTCAAGAGCACTTTATCTTTGCTGGAGAAATGAATGACAATTATTTCAAAGATTATGTGTTGAGGAAGATACAGTGATGAATAGGATGCTGATTATATGGAATCAGCTTTAGAAAGGAATCCTGTGAGCTGTGGCCATAGATAATGACAATTATATAATCTTGCCAGATAGAAATGTTCTCTTATGAAGAACGATTAATGTTTTCATGCTCCAAAATCCACCATTTGTCCACTCCTTCAAGATCACATGGTTAAACTTGGAAATGGAGACTAAAAGTGTAGACATTCTATTCAGTACATTGATGGACAGTTAAAGCCTCCTAGAAACTTCCCTCAGGATCTAGGCATTAATGCAAAATAAGTTTTACAAATGTCTAGATTCTAGTATTATGGAAAACTATTTGCACGGATTTAAATTTGGGCCATAGATTTTTGACTCGAATTTTCTAGAAATCAGTCTAGAAAGAAGAAAAGATTGATTTAATAAGTCCTTAAAATCTGTGACATGATTTCCAGACACTCTACAAATTTTCATTTCTGAATAATGGCTGAGTTCCAGTGATGAGGCAAGTTTAATCTAGAAAAAGAAAAAAGGATGTAAGGAAGAAAACAGTCAAGGTGATTCTGATACATCTGAATGAACACTACAGGAGATTTAACAGGAGCAATGATTTAAATGGCAAGGCACAGATGGATGTTACCTCACTTAAATATTCTGAAATGCTCAGGTGCATTAAACAGCAGAAAGCTGCATTGTTTTTTTGTCTGTCACAAAATGTATTACAAATGCTGCTGTTAGCTGCAGGGGATGCTAGCTGCTGGAGAAGATGCAACCACACAAACTGGATGGTCTCCTGACATGTAACAATTTCCAGGACAGTTTTCATGCAATATGAAATTGTTCTCCAAAGAGATGAAGCTGAAAGCAGCCTAGGCAGAATGCATGTTCTAAAGACACGAAGGAATGGAATAAAGTCCTTTTTTGTGTCTAGAGTTTTACCTTGTCCCTTAACTCCAATAGTGCGTCTATGGCATCCTACATGAATTTATGAGTTTAGCTAGGATGTTGAGGAGATATAATGGTGGATATGATGGTAGTTAAACAGAACTATTTTTTCTGTCTATGTAATTTTGGGTACAGAATTTGATTTCTCAGCAAATATTACCAATTACCAGAGATATCAAATAAGTCTTCCATTATAAAACATCTTTTATATCTCATTTAGTATGATACAACTGGGACAAAAACATAAAATTATATTATTTTATTGCTATGTAGCTTTGTTTTTTACTTTTGGACATAAAATTATGTGGTAAAATTATCTTACTGATGTACTTTAAACTGAGACTCTTTGTAACAAGAAAAAATATTTTTATTAATTAAAAGAGAATGGCAACTTGAGAGGAGGAAAACTACAACTGTACAAGTCATTCTTATGCCATAAGGTCTATCAAAAAGAAAGAAGTTTCTGAAAGCTGATGTTTGAAAACTGAAAAAGCTCTTTTCAAGCATGAAAGTAACAATGTCCAGCATCAGAAAGTTTTCAATTTTGTAAAAGAAACAGAAAATTATTTCTACTTCTCATGATAAAATGCAGAAAACAGAATCTCTGTATGGATGAAAGATTAATTTGCCTTTTTCCTGCAGTAAGTGAAGCTGAATTCAAAGGTCATTACAGCAACCACTATTAATATATACTAATATATACATCATTATTATGTACTATAATATATACTGATAAGAATATTCCAAAAATATGATTAATATAAAACTCTGGACCTTGTTTTTATTAGTTTGATGTTGCGGGGTGGCCCATGTCGCACGGCTGCGAGCAGCTCGGGGCACCTCAGCAACACTGTGAGGTCTTTTGCCGGCCAGGAGCCTTAGCGTGTCGATGGCGGGAAGAAGAAAGGAGGGACCCTCCAGAGGTTTCAGCAACGAGGGGTTTACTGGGGGGGCCCTGGAGTGGGGTCCTTCCCTCAGAGCATCTGCCTCATGGAAAGACCCCGACCCCTGGGAAACAATAGCTTTTAAGGTGGAATTTGAACATAGGAATGTTTATAATTACAAACCAATAGGAAAATCTCGGGGTACAGTAAAAACCAAAATAAACATACACAAGAACCATCCAGGGGAAAAGTAGGAGGGAAAATCCTGGTTTTACCCAACCACCCAACATCCCTTCAGGAATTTTCCAGACTCTGGGAAAGGCTCTGAGATGATTGACAATATCAGGGGGTTATTAAAATTAAGATGGGCAAGAACAGTGTTGAGACAAAACAAGGGTTGCAGGGCAGGAACCGTTTGGGGTGAATTGCAGGGCATTAACTGACCAGAAGGTGAACTGTGGGGCAGTGGCTGAATAAAAAGATGTACAATGAATCCAACATAACTTACAAATTAAATCTTATAAAAATGCACTCCCACAGTTTGAGAACTCCTTTTCACGGTGCTGGTCATCACCTCTGCTAACATTGGTAAAATTATACCACATTACGCCACATTCTCCTCAGCACATTATAAGCACTTTTTGAATTGATTTATCTATTTCCAATAGTTTTTGGAGAGATATATAGCATTGGAATAAAGCAGAAATTTTCTGACCAGTGTTAATTAAAAATAAAGTATGTGTACCTCAGGCTGCGAATATTTTCACCTTGATAAATACCTTTGCAGAGGCATGTAATAAACTGTGAAATTTGAAATAAGGCATTAAAATTTTGCTTTTTCAGCTTAGATCAAATTATTATAAAATTCAATCTTTCTCAGTAGGAAACTTAACATTACAATTGACAATCTTTAAAAAAAAGCCCAAGACATTAAAAAAAAAAAAAAATCTCAAACTTTACATGTAACAACTTTAAGTAGAAACATACTATTAATAGAAGTTAAATGATTTGTTATTTTTAAGGTTTAAACTGTAATTTGAATGATATTAATATCCAGATATACTCTTCTGACTGCTGCTGCCTATAGTAATAAGTGACCAGGAATCATTTCTCCATGTAAGTAAAATATCCAGGCCTCTAGCTTGTGTATGTCTGTTTTCATTCTGAAATCTGTCTGACACAGAAAAAGAAGTCTGTGAAAAGCAGAGAGAGTAATTGGTTTCCTAACTTTGTGTTTATACAAAAACTGGGGTGGTTTGACTAAGTTATAGAGAGACCATATTTGCTGAGGTGTAATAGATGTAGGCCTGGTTTTTTTCAGTGATATGGGCCTCTAAATGTGTTTCAGGAGTTATATATTAATCCTTGTCTGTTATTCACTCTTATATCTGTTTATCTCTTATGGAAAAGGAGTAGTGTCCTTGCTGGATATCAGGAAGG
>VXBB01017807.1:54830-69080 GCA_013399915.1 Illadopsis cleaveri | reverse complement strand
ACCCACCCAACCAACCAACCAAAAAAAAACCCAAAAAAACCTCACTCCTTAATAATAAGACAGGGAGAGGAAGAAAAATACAGAGAGCAAGTAAATTTAACCTCCCCTCAGATTCTGAGAACTTGATTTTGTGCAGCATCAGATGGATACCAGATCAATCCTCTCACAGCACACTAATGCATATCTTACCCATGAAGAGGTTTACTCCTCATATCTGATGTACCAAAAAAAATGATGCATCTTGTCTTGAAAGGAAGAAATCTGCTCTTTTCTATGCCTATTAGAACATATCTAGCTGCACTTATCTAAGAACTTCACCCAGGAGCAACAGTTATCCGGGGTATTCCAGTACATTCCCTTACATTTTTGTATATGGGGGGTTGCACTCTGGTCACACACTGCTACGCAGGCTTTTCAAGCCCTAAGTACAAGCTCCAATAGACCAGATATGTGTCACTCAAGGTCACTAACTCCTCAAATACAGTAGCTTCCTCAAGATTTTAATACAATCTCATTGCTTGCATTGATGGTTTTATAATGATCAGGACTTGCAGTCTTTATATTCAAAGTGCTGACTCCACTATTTTTGAAGATTTGTAGCCCTTAATGCAAGATTCGGGGATGAATGGCTGGCATAATGTAAGTTTTCAGTTAGCAAAATCAGTGAGCCTGTCAGAAAGGTAGAACTGTCCTTCATTTGTAAGTCCAATAAAATGCCTGTGTGTCTGAAAGTGGAAAAACTACTAAAGAAGTGAAACAGTACTGTTGCCCAGTTCTGTTCATGTCTCTCTGCTTAATGATTCAATTGCTATTTTTGTTCCTCTATGAACAATGAAATAATAAATCTGTCCACATAATGAAATCCAGACTAACTAACTTCTGTTCTAAGAAATGTTAAAGCTTTGTTAACTTCAGACAATTTTCAAGCATCTGCTTACTATTTTTGATTCTATCAGTGAAAAAAAATGAAACTGGTAGATGTCTGAGTCTCATTCTTTGTTTTTGTTGGTTTTTTTGTTGTTGGATGGATGGTTGGTTTGGGATTTTTTGGAGGATTATTTTGGTTTTTTGTTTGGGGGATTTGTTTTTCTTTTTTTGTTTGCTTTGTTTTGTTCATAAAGAATCATAGAAATACAGGTAATGTAGAACAACTTCCTACTCCTATAGGAACTCCTGCCATCACAGGACCAGTCCAGCTTTATCTTTGTCTAGTTGGCTCCTGAAAAGCTCCAAGGATCAATGTTCTGCAACTTCTTTGGGCAACATACTCAGATTTCATCCAAACTCTTTGTACAAAAGTCTCTTTTTACTGTCTAAATGCCCCAAGCTGGAATCTGTAGGTGTTACACATCATTCTATCATCTGCTACCACCAAGAAGAGTTTACTGACACTCTCTTAGCAGCTTTTTCAAACTGTGGTGGGAGTTATTAGATTATTTTGAGCGTCCAGTGCCTGCAAAATATATCAGGTACTCAAGGCCCCTGACAGTGTGCGTGATCTGCTGATGGTAACCATTGAAATGTGGTCCAATCTGTGGTTTTCCATATTCCCAATTAGAATTTTTTTTACTTTATAGTAAGTGTGGTATGCATAGTGACAGGATTAGGGGCAATAGTTTGAAACTGAAAGACAGCAGGTTTAGATTAGATATTAGGAAGAAATTCTTTACCCAGAGGGGGGTAAAGCACTGGAACAAATTGTCTAGAGATGTTGCAGATGCCCCATCCTTGGAAGTTCAAGGCCAGGTTGGACAGGGCCTTAAGGAAACTGTTCTAATGACTGGAATCCCTGTCCATAGCAGGAGGGTTGTAAATAGATGATCCTTATGGTCTCTTTCAAACCATTCTGTGATTCTATGATATTTTCATAGAAATAAATACTAGTAGTGAATAATCTGAAACAAATTTATACACACAGAATGTAGAAATAAGCATTTCAGTAGCACTAACTGCTAAAACTGAAAATGAACTTTATCTTACAGTGTATGATAGCTTGGCAATGTTCTGTGGCTAAATATTTATGTCAACACAAGAATGAGTCTGTAAGAATTCTTTTGTATCTTTACTACAGATGTTAATGTATTTCTTCATATAATAGTGCAAAGGTTAGTAACACACTGACATACAGAATAAGGTAAAGTCAAACAATTTAGCTGAATTTAATAACATGATTTAGTGTACTTTAATTTAAATCACAAATGTACAGCAAATATCTGGATCAGACACCTTTTTCTGTTGGACTCTTTCCACATCTAAAGAATCTACAATTAAAGAAATAAAACAACAAAAAACCAACAGATCTTTATTCAAAAGAAACATAATTTTTTAACCACTCAAACTATTTTAGAAGATTGATCTTTTTCTGTGACCTTTCAGCACCATGCACAAAATTCAGGTTTCTGGCATTTTGGCATTTAATTTCTGCTAAATTTCTTCCTGCTGTCTTAACAGCCAAATACTGAAGTTTGTATTCTGGAAAGTTTTTTGTTTCAAAGCTGTTTGCTCTCATTTAAAGTGAAATACATGCACTCAAGGAAGCTCTCTGAATGCAAAGGATCTGGAAAAATATTAAAATCAAACCAGATATTTTATGAACAGTTTGTAATCAAATATTTAATTGAACAAGTATTATCATGCATGGTAGCAATCAGATGTAGTTTTAATGTGTATGTATTTTTGATTTCTGCCTATATGGTTGATGACCCACTTGGGATCCATTCCAAGCCAATGGAACGCAGATTTGATAAGAAGTTAATCTCATTTGACACACTTGACTCTGTCAACCCGCCCTAGTGCTTCTGCACATTAATTACCCATCAGTAAAAGAGAAATAATAAAATATCTTTAGCTTCTAGGACATCAAGTACATTAACATTAAAATAATTGCTGATGTGTTTTTCTCATGTAAAGTGCAGCAGTATTAGGAATTTTGATGGAATAGATCCTATTTTTGAAATCTAAGAAGCTGTAATGATTTATGATTGTTGAAGGGTTGTTGACATTTATTATTTTCTATTTTTTAAGAGGAGGTGTAGTAAACTTCTACCACTGATGAATGATGTTGAATGACGTGTAATGTCAATTCTAGATTAGAAGATGCAAAGGAACCCTCCAAGCACAACAACATGGCTGAACCTACGTGCTCTTTGAATATCCACTTCAATGAAAGTTCACTGAAAGAAATAATTTTTTAAAAGAGTATTTTTTACAAAGTTGCCTCAAAATCTATTTGTGGTAAAAACAAAACAAAACAAAACAAAACAAAACAAAACAAACAAACAAACAAACAAACAAACAAACAAACAATTTTATATGCAGCTAAGTATTTGTTGACAGCCCAATAAATATTTTAACAGAATGATAAAAATGCAGCAATTACAATAAATCCTGTTACAATAAAACTATCCTCCACAGTCCTAATCAATATAGAAAAGTCAAAATAATAATACTTTTCTATTATTATAAACACTAATATCAGTTGCCAGATTAGGGCAAGGCAAGTTCAGGACAGCCCTGAGTGCCTGCACTGTCAGGCCAACACAAAACTCATGTTTTTTTGAGTATTAATGGTAGACTTACTTACTTGTATATAACAAGATCTATGTGAACCTATTTTTATACCAGTCCTTGTAAGCTTGTTTACTTCCTCGTGTCTGGGCAATCACCTATCCAATTTTAATGTGCAGATGCCCATTTTTGCTGATATATTCAGCTTTCTTTCAGCAGAATTTGCATCTCATGTCTTTATTTATTAATAGTAAAGTCAAGCTTAGATCAAAAAAAATTGAAATAAATCTAATTATTTTGAAAGAAAAAGAACTCTAGGGGAAGTTGAAAGGCAGTAATATTTCAGTAATGCAAAGGGATATAAATAATTTTGTTGTTTAGACAATTAATTTTGACAGAGCACGTAGACTGTTTTCCCTTGTGCAAGTCAATAATATCATACTCCTTTACAGGAAACTCCTTGCTGGACTTTTTGACGCAGACCCTAACGAAGAAAACAGCCTAGTATTATTTTAGGAAGATATAATCTCTACACAAATTTCCCCAACTTGTCTTCCCCAAGAAGACACCAAAAAATTGACCCTGGAAAAGAGATGTCTTTTCACAGTTAAATCTTTCTCTTTGCTAATGAGAATCTCATCTATTTTCAACAACTGTAATTCTAAGGTAGTTTTTAATAGAAAAAAAGCCAAAGCATTTAAGGAACCTCTTTTTTTGTTATAAGTGAGTGTCAAGCCACTGCACTGTCAGGTTTATCTGTGTATTAGCCCTATATCTGTCTTGGTTGAAACTGAACAAGTTTTGCACATGCTGTTGAAGAATGTAGTTCAGGAACAGGCTCATCTGATTTCTTAGGCAGGTCTCTCTCTTTCTATGTATTCTTGTTGACTTGTTCTACAGTTTATGTCCAGCTGAGCAGCAGCTGGATGAAGACATGAACCTGTTTCCCAGAACATGACTGAGAGCTCTAACAAAAAGCTACAAAATTGGTGCTTTTCCTAGACTCTTTCCAGTGATATGAAAATTTAATAAAATATCTGGAGCTGAGCCAATGTCACAGTACCAGATTTCTTTGCACTGCAAACTTAGAAGGACATTTTACTGGTTTCTAGGAAGCCTTAATTCATTAAAAATTGAAAATCAAATAAGAGGGATTCTTCTTTGGACAATATTCAAAGTAGACAAACTTTATATATAATAGTGTCTGAGATGACTTGAATAAGATGGCCTGATGCTTTTTAATGTTTAGGATCTATTTATTGAAAAGTTTAATTCCTAACTAATGCAACAAATATATGCTTATGCATATGCTATATGCATATGCTTATGCACAAACATCCATTTTGCCACCAAAAACTTTAACTCTCCATCCCCAGATAACCTTATTATTCATACTCTATGAGTGTTAATTTAATCCCAGATGACATATTTAAGCTAAAGAACAGGTTTCCAGTTGAAAAAAACAAAACCAGAAAGAAAGAAAGAAAGAAAGAAAGAAAGAAAGAAAGAAAGAAAGAAAAAGAAAGAGAAAGAAAGAAAGAAAACAAACTCAAAAAAATCCCCAACCGAAACAATTCTGTAGGATTCTTATGACTGGAACTCTACATATTCTTTAATCTACACAGTACTCCAGTGCCATCCTGGCACCCTTAAACAACACACTTTGTCATAAGAGATATGTGTTTAATTTTCTGCTATGAAACCAACACTGAGCAAAACTTGTGTTCGCTCAGTACTATTATTTCAGACATTCTGCAGTGAAAGAGACCCGAAAGATATTATAATTACATCTTAGAGCTATAGAACATCACAGGGATGTGGCCTGTTTCCTCCAGAAGAAGATACTGGCCCTTGGCTTGCAGGTGCGAAGAAAGTCAATAGAGTTCACACACCTGGAAGTGTGATTTAAGTTTTTAATTTAATTTAGAAAAGAAGTGGAACCAATTAGCAGACATTCAAATGAGGAAAGAAGTGCAGGCATCCTTTAATGCAAAAGTACATTACGGACACTAATTTCAATATCTTAAATGGTCAAATATTTGCAGAAATATTTACTGAACAAGTCACCAAATGATCAAACCCATTTCAGGGATAATGTTGCAGATTCTTTGATGGATGTTTGTGTTTATAGAGTGATTCCCATGTGACTTGGCTGCCCCTGCTAATAAATCCAATAATTTCTTTCAGAAATGACATCAAAAACATTCAGGTCTTAAGCTCAATTGAATGTGCAGCCTCGTATTTATTAATTTATTCCTTGATATTTGTCTCATTTTTAAAGACCTTATTGATTTGAATTAAACTGTCCCCAGGCTCAGTTTGAGAAACTTTATTCTTTTATTCTGTCTCTAAAATTTTGCATGCTNAGAGCTTTTTTATTTGTTGCCTTCTGCTATGAATGTGGACTACTCCTTCAAACAAAATAT
This sequence comes from Illadopsis cleaveri, assembly GCA_013399915.1. NCBI lineage: Eukaryota > Metazoa > Chordata > Aves > Passeriformes > Timaliidae > Illadopsis > Illadopsis cleaveri. The sequence continues at coordinate 63,147 of VXBB01017807.1, read as the reverse complement.
CCTCTCTCATTTTAATATGCCAGAAAAGACCAGGAAAATGCTGGACATTCCAAATTTCTGTATTGTACTTTTTACAATGGCAGGATCTTAAAGTACAAGGGGTCAGGATTTGCCTTCTCTCTCTCTTTTTTTTTTTTTTTTTTTTTTTTTTTTTTTTTTTTTTTTTTTTTTTTTTTTTTTTTTTTTTTTTTTTTTTTNTGTTAGTTTTCCAGATGCAAGAGAATATAACCAAAACTATAAAGAAACAATATAAATATTTGTTATATTCTACTTTTTCTTTCTTTTTTTACCTTAACATTGCTTTATTAATATTTTCATATTTGGTACAAAAGTGTTGCCTTGATATAAGAAAGCATTATTCTTTTGTATCCAAATATTATAAGATTTTTTTTTTTGTTTGCTTGCTTGCTTGCTTATTTATTTTTATGTTGTATAAGCAGACATAAAAATATTGATCTGTGTGTTTATGTTTAATATTTTAGGAGGAATGTTTGAGAAGTTCACAAAATTAGACCTTATTAATGAAATAAAATAGTATTACTTTTGCAGTTTCACTCCTCTACATAGTGTCATTTATTTAGGTTTATCAGCAGTTTGTAACAGCTGCCTGTGCACTTGTAAGTAGGACATAAAGTGACTCAGACCATGTTGGAGATTAGAACATCACTGCCCCTTCTTTATCTGTTCTGTTGTTGGAAAGATTAATTTTCCAATACTATGATTCTAAGAGTTTTCACAAGTATGATATTAGTTTTTGAAAGAAAACCAATAGTGTAATACTGAGCTATACTCTAACACAGAAGTAAGGCTTGAGTATGAGTTCTCTATTGCTAGAAAGCTGAAATAGACTTTGTTTTAATTACAATCATTCATGTATGTTGATATTCTTACATAAGGGCTAGTCCATAAATCAAAATAGTCAATGAAATATATGCTTATTCTCTTTATCTAACACCATAGCAATGTCCATATTATGCAACTATTAATTAGAAGGCACAAAGATGCAAATNCCATATTATGCAACTATTAATTAGAAGGCACAAAGATACAAACATTTGTAGATGGGAGGTTTCAGTAAAGCAGCTAGAGACAAACTTTTCAAATCTTATTAGCCATCTTTTTACTTCTACACTTTCCTAGAAAAAAACATTAGAAACACTGAAAAAGTAATTGATTTGATTGATTTACTTAGAATGATTAATTTTAAAATATCCTAATATAATGTGTCTATGAAGAGAAGTGTGTTGTGGTTTGACTTTGTCTAAATTAAAAAATATAGTTACCTCAAGCATCTTTCTTTTTCACAGACCACACTTTTAAAGCATCTATCTCTACTTGATTGTGAAGATTGGTACNTCCTAATATAATGTGTCTATGAAGAGAAGTGTGTTGTGGTTTAATTTTGTCTAAATTAAAAAATATTGTTACCTCAAGCATCTTTCTTTCACAGACTACACTTTTAAAGCATCTATCTCTACTTGATTGTGAAGATTGGTACTTCAAATTTAAAGAATTATTTTTTTAGATGGTTACAGATAGCTGAAATTAATTCTACCTGCTCTGTGTCAATATCAGTATTCATGGGGTAAATAGAACAACTCATGATGTGCAAACAGATGATTGTAAAGCCCAGTAAAAATAAAGAGATTGAATTCAGTGGCAGAGATTTTCTTTCATTCTTGAATTCATCTTGATATTTTGTAATAGAACTTCAATTACTTGATTTTCATGATCTGAAAAACACTTAGAGTGAAGAAACCTTAAACGATGGTCAAAGTTTGGAAGTTGTCTAAAACCTGAACATGGAGTGCACAGAGATATCCTGTGTCCTACAGGAGCTTGTGCTTGAAATGGATGAAATGTTCTAGTTACAAATCCAAGGTTCCTTAGCATCATTGCATTTGAAGAATGGATTGTCAACATCCTTCTAAGCAGCAGAAATCACATTTTCATTGTGCAAGTAGAATAGAAACCTAAGTCCCAATTTACAGTTATCTAAATTTGGATATATGTAAAACTTTACCAAATGATTAAAACACCAAGAAAGTTAAACTATAATTAAACTATAGTTAAACTGTCAAAACTTATAAGTAAGTTTCATTTCAAAAATATGATACCATTTTGTGGTAAATTAATGCTGTATTTGAAGATAATGAAAGCTGATAGGGAAGAAAACACGAACAATGCAAGTGTTAAAAAGTGACTGGAAATGCACATCTTTCTTTTCTATCCATGGGATAAAAAATTTAATTTTTGTACTGAAATTAATTCAAGACACATGTATCTCCACACTAGCTACTACATTGCATAAGTCATATATCACTGGTACTTCAAAAGAACTTTCATAGTCTTCTTTTTTCTAGTCTGATTTTTGAAGAATTTCACAAGTATAATAAGCACACTGCATCAGCAGTTCAACAGGAAAGGGCTGATGTTCACAAGGATTTTTTATTTTTACTATTTTAAAATCTTCCAAATCCTGTCACATTAGAAATACTTAGATGCTGGGAATTTTGTACTGTGGCTCTATTTGTGAATCCATTACAGATTGAATTTTTTCTATAAAATCCATCTGATTCTAAGCATTGACAATCTATACTTATTTAAAAAAAAGAGCGAATAACAAAATTCATATTTTGTTTCTAATTATTCATACTGCGGAAACAATCAAAAAACACACTAGTTTAAGAAATTAATTTCCTTCTGAGTAAACAGAAAACTATGAAAAAAAAAAAAGAAAGATATTGTGACTTTACACTGTAATGGGTTTTACTATCCCAACCATTTATTTCCTACCAGTCAAAAAATCCATTTTGACTTTAAGGTTTCAAAGTGACAAATCAGTTTGTCAGTAGCTATAATATCTTTTTCCCCATTATATTATTTTCCCATTACTAGCATTAATTAATAGTTTTCAAATATTATGTCATGTTTTATACTTTAAAACATGCAAGTGCAATGGGCATATCTACTTTCTATAATATTCCCAGACTTGTAAAACCTCTACTAATCTGTCTCATTTATTAATAATAATAGGAAACAGATCAGCTCTACCTCAGGTCTCAGCTGCCTGTGAGAACTGAGAACATTAGGAACATTCACAACAGGCATGTGCTGTAATCCATCTGCCACAAGCTTATGCTGTCAGTGCTAGATGAGAGGGATGTGACACATTATATGAGCTTCCAACAATTTCTCAGTCACTGTGATAATGGGAAAAAAAAAAGAAAAATTGGAGTGCATTTCCTATTCCAAATACATTCACCACCTTAAAAATGCAGCATCATCTGTTTTGCATGATTTCACTTGCACAGTTAATATTACCTTGGAAAAAAATAGTGTAAATATGGAATGGCTCTTCTGATTTTTCATGATTTCTAATTGCTTTGTGTACTCCCATATTTGAAATAACAAAGTTGAAAATTCATGCTGAATTCTGAATTACCTAAACAAATATCCATTATTAGCACAATGTGATGTGAAGACTTTTATGGTTAAATTTACCTACTATGGGAAAGGTCTTCCAAATTAGATGGCCTGAGAAAAGATTTATGCCAGTGAAGTTTTCCAAATCGTTTCAATGTATCTTTTAGGATAAGATCCTGCAAACAAACAAACAAATCTACAGTATTAAACCTCCTTATATTGCATTCAAGTGCAAATACAATGCACATAGCACAGCTATCTGTGTGTGAATTTGTGTTTGTTTGTGTGCACATGAAAACATGTCGATAGCAATAGTATCTGAAAAGTATTTTTTCTCAGGTGGTAATTACCTGGTGGATAGCGTGGGAATTATTTTTATAATTTGAACTTAACATTATTGTTATATTAATGTAAAAAAATTTAAGTGCTAAATCATAATTAATTTAATTTATAGATTTTTAAATAGACTTTATGTAATTCTAGTTAAATGGAAATACATAACAAATACTGTAGCAACACTATACAGCACACAAGCACACTGAGCAGTTGATATAGATCTGTTTGTGTGCTTAACTTTCATCTTCTGAGGCAAAAAGGTTGGACCATGTAATAAGAAGAGTACAATTTTGATATAAGAGGAAATAGTCAATTCACACATTGAAGTTTTATGGGTTTTTTTAATATAAATAGCAGATAGACAGTTACTTGGATTTCATTCTCTTCCTTTGAATTTTCTGTTCATAATATGGACTCTACCTCCCTTCATTATTTTTATTTCTTTCAAATATTAGATTTTATTGTTTTTTTAGTCCACTGGTGTGATTCTGATTTAAAGAACATCTATATAATTTTTTCTATGTAGCGTCATAATCCTTTGCAGTTTATTTGTAGAAACATAAGCCTTACCAGCTTGAAAAGTAAAAAGATGGAATTTCAAGTGGCATTTGACTTTTTAATTGATCTTTTACTAAGTCATACTGTGTGAAAAAATATTAATGTAAGGGTCAAATCCTCAGATAAGACTGAAGCTCAAATTTGTTGTCTCTTATTTTTCATCCCTTTCACAACACATTTAGAGTGTGATGGTGATGCTTTTGATGTGACATATCCTGGTAGAAGTGTTAGAAAATAAAGGTCCCCTTTCAGCTCTAAACCTGAATTTATGCACTTTTTTCCACTGGAAATTTTTCTGGCAATTGTGAAGAGTATGGCAGTGGTACTTATTTAATTAATAATACATTTCATATTTCCCAGTTTAGATATTTCATTTGCAAGCCATTTTAAGCCCATGCATATAAAAGAATAAAACTATCATGGAGCTAAAGAAAAAAATGAAACAAACTGCATCCCTCTTATGTGTTGCACATGCACACAATGGGGATTATGATGTTTGTACAATATCTGGCCTGCCTAATATTTTTAGGTATACTTTAATAAATTTAATATTTTCTATAAATATCTTAGCCATTTTTTTGAGATTAAAAAAAAAAAAAAAAAATCACATTTCTTTTAAACTTCAGTATTCCAAAAGGAATTTTAGTTTTAAAGTTTTTGATGGAGGTGGGATGCAGGCAGTGTGTGGCCATTGGGCTTTCATCTTAGTCCTTCTCTATAAAATGATTTCTTGTTTCAAAAAGATCCAAATCCGTGAGCCAGCCACAGTCATTGATTCAAATTTTCTTCACTTATAAGTATACTACAACAGGGCCCTTATGATTTGTACTAAATAATTGAATCTCTTTTATCTCTTTTATCCTTGTTCTTCCCATTTCCACAAATGCCTGAAAAGCACTATCATTATCTTATGGATTTGTTCTTAACTTTTATACGGCTAAGTGTTAAAAAACTGAAATTATTCACCAAAGCAAACACCTAACATCATGAATAATACCTTCTCACTGCTTCTTTGTATTCTGAATGAGACTTCTTATGTCAATCTGCAGTATCTTCTTTTATATTTACTTTGTGAATGTCTGAGGGATAAGTTCACCTTTTTTTTCAGTGTTTGTAATGCTGAAGGGAGACTTAGACTGCGACAAGGCCCCCTGGGCAACATAGTTATATAAAAGGCAACACAGGAAAGGGAGCATATTTCAATATGACACATCTAAGAAAACGGAAATTCTACAAAATAATAGAGGAGACATCACTACCTATAAAATTGTGAACTCTTCAGAGAATAGAACAACTCAGTTCAGGTCAAATATGAGTACTGCACTCCATGGATGTACACAGAACCTTTTGTCACTGTAAATGAGTCTCACACCTTTCTATTAAAGGTGTATATATATGAATATTGGTGAAATTCATATTTTGCCTAAATCTTCATTATGATGGCTGACCCCAGTTGAGAGGTAAGTCCCCACGCAGTTGCTTGGTTACTCTTCCTAGTTTATTGCTGAACATGATGTTATGTGCTGTGAGATCTTTTTGGTCAGTTGGGGTCATCTGGCCCAGCTCTGTTCCTGTCCAACTTCTTGCCCACTCCCATCCCACTTTTTGGGGGCAGGGCAAGACCTTAATCATGTGCAGGCACTGTTCAACAGTATCTAAAACTTTGGTAAGCTATCAACACTGATTTAGTCATAAATCTAAAACAGCCATATTGTCTGTCATAAGGAAAATAAATTCCATCAGAGCTAAATCCAGTGCAATACTGGACTGATTTTTTCCCATTTTTTAAAGATATGATCATTGAAAAACTACATTTAATCACTATCTTAAATATTCTGTGCCTTTTTTAATTTCATCAAAGAGTCAACATATTAAGTATATGTTTTATGGTCACATATATTAAGTATGTATATATAATAACATTTTTGTAAAGGGTGGTTTATTTAAATTTAAAAAAAAAACCATTTTATCTGACATTCTCTTGTTGTTCATTAATTCCATGGCTGAAGTGAAATTATTTGGGGGAAATTATCTTCAAACCAGACTATCGAGAAACTGTGATCAATAATTATTTTGGGATCGTTTTGTGGGTGTGAAACTGTGATGCTTTCTCATAGATATTTAGTTAATGGACCTGCTCTTCTATGTACCTTTTTATTTATTCTGAGTGTGTAACAGGTTTCAAACAGTAATTATTTTTTGGGGAAACACTTGCAGATAAATAGCAAACACTGGTACCATTCTACTGTGTTTCGCTAGAAATAAAAGGAAACAAAGCAAATGAATATAAAGTAAAATACATCCAGTTACATATTTCTTTTTCTCACTACTTAAAAATTAGGAAATTTTATTCAAATATAGATACCTTTTTAATAGTTTATTTGGAATATTTCCATTTCTTTTCTTTCAGAAAATGTCAGGTTTATGTTGTCATTCACATATATGAAACCCCACCTGTTTGAGAAAATTTAAGATATGATGACAGATGTTTTGTAATATCAGCCTGAAGTATGTGTATACTGAAACATCCAGCAAAAAGAAAACTATATACTACACCTTAGAAGTGAAAGTCCAAGTTTAGTCTCTTAAAAAGGTATTTAATACCAGGATAAGAAACCATGTGGAAGCAAGAAATGCCTCAGTTAAAGCTACAAAATAGTAAATAATACAGAGAATGACACGTAGAGAACATGTGGTGAGAGATCATTGTGGAGAAGCTTTAGTTACACTTCAACTGAGTCTAACAATTGCACAGCAAATGATTACTGGCCTTTGTTACAACAAATAGACTGGACTCCTTTATTTATCCAAGAATGTAAACAGAGAAGTCCATCGGACAGATGGAAATCCTGCAGCATTTGAAAGACTGGAAAATTCTATAGGGCTTCTAGTGATATACCTGATAATATTAATGGAGCTGGCACTGAGATACAAAATAGCCTGAGTGAAAGAAATTCTAACTGTCCTTGGTACCTTAGACAACAATAAGGTTGAAAGTGTTTGTAGATGCATTAAGCACTAGGAGCACAATGATTTAGAAAGAAATCCATACACCAGTTTTGTGTCCGCAGGACACAGCCAATGCAGTAGATATGTAAGAGCAGCATGGGTCATCTTACTCACTGTTTGCAAAGGATCACTTTTAGCATGTCACAGTTATGAAGTGTCAGGGAATATCACAACAGTATCACTTAATATGTTACTGGAGCTGTTTCCCTCTTTTTATCTTTTCACATCATGAATTTCCAAAAGTATGCTTTTTACTATTCAGATTATCACAGTTCAAAACCTGGGCAGTTAAAACAAAGTAAAAAGATGTATACTGCTTTGAGGGGGTACCACAACCTCTCTGTTTGGAGATTATTCATTGATGCTAGCTCACCCAAATTTCTGAGCATACTCATTTAGAATTTTTAGGCTCTGGAGAACGTTTTTTTTTAACTCAACCTTTATACATACCTACCTTTTAAAACATGCAAACCTTTTAAGTTTCATCCTTAAATTTTCATTTATTTCTAAAAGTAAAATATCCATTTTTTTAATTAAGTAGAAGTAATACACTAATTACAGCAGAAATTACACTTTCCTCTTCACTTTTTCTTCACTACACCTATTTGTTTTCCCTTGTCTTTATCAATACTGCCTGCTTTCAGTTCTGTGGTACATTAGGTTCTTGCATCTCAAGTGCTGTCACTTGTCTTCCTGTTTCACAAGTTGCCAAACTCCTGAGGCTTGCAAAACAAATGAAAATGCACGAACAGATCCTTATTTTCTAAAAAAAACCCAAAACAAAACAGAAGTAAAAATAACATATCAAATTGCATTTGAACAATGGTACAAAGGGAAACTTTGAAATGAGATTCAATTCTGATATAAAAAATACAAAATGTTTTGCTTCTTCAAAGTAATAGTTATTAAAAAAAAGATTTTTTCAATATATGCCTTTACAATAAGATTCCTTTTTGACTTGTCTTTATGCTAGGCTTCCTATACTTTA
>VXBB01017807.1:18365-53294 GCA_013399915.1 Illadopsis cleaveri | reverse complement strand
CCCTGTGGCACATCACAACATGTTGAGCAGTCCTGTGCTGTCCTCATTTGCTGATGGATCTCTTCCACATGTCTCTGTGCACAAAATGGTGTGCAAACTACTGCATTTGTGCTTTTGTGTTTGCTGTGTTTCTGTTTGTTGGTCACCCTCACTTTAACCTGCTGGCAGTATTGGCCAAGTGTGTTGGGGATGCAGATTTTGCTTTGGCTAGGTTTATCAGTTTATCAATAGCAAAATGACTGGCAGAGAAAAAAAAAACACTCAAAAATTACTGCAGAGAAAGATATTTTTATTTTTTTAAGTAAAAATGACAGATTTTACTTTTAACATGCTGGCACAGATCAGCATATTTGTTTTTATGTTTAGCTCTGCTGTCTAGCCCTTCATTGCTTAACATCTGGGTTTGGAGATTTCAGATTTCCCCTTTGGAACCACCACAGACTTGCCTACCTTCAAAAAAATCCTTTTGAAGGTCTGGCTGATGAGGGAGACACCATAGAGTGTTTGAAACTGCAGAATCCCAGAATCATAGAATTACTGTAGGGGGGAAAAGCTTTCAGCAAATGACACAGTCTAATCCCCTCTTCTCAGAGAGTAAAATACTGCAGGTGGCTCAAGGCTCTGCCCCATTGGGTTTCAAGGGACAGAGACTCCACAACATCCCAAGGCACCTTGTTGAGCCTTTGACAACCCTTGTGGTAAAAGTGTTCTTATGTTGAAATGCANACAAATTTCATCTATTTCAGTTTGTCTCTCTTGACTCTTGTCCTGTCACCAGTCAGAAAAGTCTGGTTTTAACTTCTTTGCTGCCCCACGTCAAGTGTGTTTGCAGACTGACAGGGTGCCCCTGAGTGTTGTTCTCTCCAGGCTGAACGCTTCCAGCTCTCTTGTCTTGACTATTGCTCTAAGTCCTCAGTCAATCAGCTCTAGAATGTCCACGTCTCTCTTGTGTTGGAGAGCCTGGACCTGGACTCAGCACACTAAATGTGACTTTGATAGGGGGAAGGACCACCTCCTCCCTCACAGGATGTGATGAATTGCCACCTCAACCTGCTGAAAATGCTTTTCCTGATGCAGACCAGAAGGCTCTTTGTCAAAAGACCACTTTTCCATGATTCCACTGCCATCAGATTGGATAAAGAAGGTAGTCCCTGGGAGATCTCTGGTGAGCATAAAGCTTGTTTTCAGTCTTTGCTGTCAGGAAATATAGACTGTGTGATGATGGGAGGGAGATGAAGAAGAAAGAGAGCACCCATAATCCCGGGTCTGGTGTCCCTGCATAACACAAGAAGGGTGGAGGGACAATCCCAAGAGTAATTCCTCACCTGACAATGTGGTTACTGGGCCCCTTTACATCCCCTAGGTGTGCTCTGTGTTCTGTGTGAGACAGAGAAGGGTTGTATTGCATGACATGCTGCTGAGTTATATGGATGCATGAGTAAATGAGTAGGGTCCCTACCATGTAGGGGCCTGTGCCATGCAGAGAGAATGTAAGCATGGGAGGGTAAATTGCCTGCCTAGGCACAAGCTGCACCATGCCACCTGGCTTCAGTGCCAGGCATTTAGTGCCCTCATGTAGATGTGGCTGTAGAAACAAAATTCAAGAGAGCATTCAAAAAATTTTATCATTACTGTCTTCAATTTAGTTGCATCTTTCTTCAGAGTGAACAGATCCCAACATAACTTCCAAGTTTAGTCAATAGAAACAGTTTTTTCTAAAAATATGAACACAATTTTTTCTTAGATGCCAACAAAATTTTCTGATTGGAAGGCAGAAATATTTATTTTAAATAAGATTAGTACTATATTGAATTAGGTGATCTGTTGAATCACAATGGATTTTAAGAAATATTCTTCTAGGAAGGGTGGTCAGGAGGCAGAATATCTAAGAAGCAAACATAATAAACATTTTCAGATAACTAATTAATACATTGAATTTGGCTGAAGGGTACTGATAAGCTGGAAAAGCTTGAGTTTGTGTACAGTCAGCCATGCTAGCTAAATGCCAGAAGGGAATTCCTGACTGAGCATACTAATTTCTTCCTAGAGTTGCTATGATTTATTTCTTATAGAATTGTAGGGTTTTTTGTTTGTTTCCACATAAACAAGCAATGAATAATTGCTCTCTTTTCTTATTTTTAACTTTCGTCCTCTATGGATTGGTGTGGCTAAATTACTTGGTAAGTATCCCATTGCCAATTCAACATGGCTGTGTATTGTATTATTGTTTCTGTTTTTGAAAGCAAAAAACAAATCTCAAGTCAGAAACATGCATTGTTTAGACAAGATGTAAACAACCTGCTGTGGTTTATTGGAAATGCCTTCTACAAGAATAATCTCAGGCATCCCATATGAGGGTGTTTAGAGGGAGTATGCATCTCACTGTATTAGTCTTAATTTTATATATTAAATGTGTATTTTTCCATGAGAATTTTCCCACAGCCAGTTCCTATGTATGCATTCAGTCTAAGATAAAGGGCTGGGCATTTTGTACAGCTATTACAGTGTACGCAAATTCATATTTGTATGTTTTAATGAAATATAGTCTCCATTTGAAATCCGAAGGAAGAGATCTGCAAGACTACGTTTATTTTTGGCTCGTCTGAATCTATGATTAACTTGACAATATATACATTAATGTCAGCTGCTGGCCTTGTGCATGATGATGGCTGTTCTTATTGAGCATCAGTTTTGCCTACTATGTGAGAACACTGAAGATGGATTACCTTTTTTTTATTTTAAATGACTAAAGCACCTTTGGTGGGGTGCCTCTTTCATACTGGCTTGTCCACTCAGTGATGTGTCTTCAAAGTGCTTTTCAGCACAGCTGGAGATGTAGTACATGTTAACACAATTTCTCTGTGTTTTGAAATGTGGGACAACCTATATGAAAAAAATAGATCAGAACACTTCTACTTTTTTTTTAAAGCATGTTTCAGGATCTGGGGAAGAGACTGCAGAGGTGAAAAAGACTTTGATTAACCTGGTTGCCTATTTTTTGGTATTTCTTATAAAGCAGCTATTATGTATAGACAATAACATTTTCGGTTCTACAAATCAAAATAATTTAACGACTTTATAAGTCAGATAATTGTTTATGAGGATGTAAAAATCCTGTAATCTTTGATGAAATGTTAACTGTTTGTGGAAATAAATATTACATGTTAATAGACTAGAGGGGGAAAAAGTAAGATCCTTCCCAAAGCAAGCAAATGTCTTCTTCATATTTTTTAAAAATCGGAGTTAAAAAGAAACTGATTTATGTATTTGAGCATCTAAATGTTCACATTAGCATACTATATAGCAATCTTTTGCAGCAATTTATTTTTTTCATAATTAAGAATATATGAGTGTAACAAAACCAAATATTCTGTAATTTCAGGCATTTGAATCAGGCCTTATGATGAATAATTCTTTATTTGATGCATTTCTAACCATTTTTTAATAGCTAATAGGATTACATGGACAGGAATTTTTTCTTAAAAATTAATCCATATAAGGCTTTCTAGTCTAAGGTAGATGTGTAGATTGTCTCTATAGTTATTTCAAAAAGAAATCAGAGGGAATCATTCGCCTTTATGAGACATTTACATCTTTAGACAGACTGGAGTAGATGTTCAATTTTCAGATGACTAAACATAAGTAAGATAAAATTTTATCTTTTTATTATTATTATTTTTAACTTCCACCCCCACCACCACTCCTTAGACATACATTTCTTCACAGAGTAAAAAAATGTTATAAAAAGAAATTACAGTGTCATAGGGAAGGAATTATTCCTAAGTATGATTTCTGTCTCACTTACTGAAGAAGTTGTATTTTCGGTAGCAAATATGGTAGGGGACTACAAGGAGAAAATAAAAAGGGTTTACAACTTCAGGTTTGACAAGTAAACTACCAGCTTGCCTAGAAATAAGCAAATTCCAAGAACCAAATTATGTATAACACCGAAAACCTATTCCTCCCACCTTAATATAAGAACTGTTGTTTGATCATCTCTCTCGATTTCCCTGCTTGTCTTACTGGAAGGCTCATTGCTGCTGCCAGTACAGGCAGTACATATTGTGTGAAACATAATTGGGCTTGGCAGATATTTGGTGTTATTGACACAACATGTATTTTTTGCATGATTCAGGAGTCTGAGCCCACACTTGGTGTGATCTTATCCCAAGAACTGAAAACTTCTGCAGCTGAGGCACAGCAGTATCCTTCTTATGGCATATCTTGTGAGTCAGGGTTAGTTAGTTAAGAGGGACCCAGCTGATGATTCCTGAGACTGATGCAAAATGGCCAAGTGAACAGAAAGAATAGCAAAGTGGAAGATTTGCTTCTGTGGCTTAAGGGAATTCAAATGCTCAAATGGATATCAGGCCCTTATCATGTGCTGTATGGTCAGTTTAGAGGCTGGGACTGAAAAATACTGGAAAATTGAAATGTTTGGAAATAACTGTATGCAGTTCTATTAACACATCAAAATCTTTTCAAGTTGGCTGCCCACAATTATTTGATTATTTTAACCTTGTTTTCTCTGTTACTTGCAACTAAAGAAAGAAGTTAGATATAGTAATACCTCTCGGACTGACCAGGGAGTATTGAATTATACATTAATAATTTCTAAAGGAATTTTTATGTTTAATTATAATATAAAAAATTAAACACTTTGATATCTTATACCTTAGTCATGGGACCAAATGGAGGACAAATTTTCCCTATCCCATTTGGAATTAAAATACAAAAATCCTGTGTGACAATTTCCGATTCTGTTGAAGCAAAGATTTGCATTTGTTGAGTTGTATATGTACAGAGGATAATTTCACTAGGAGATATATAATCATCTACCAGATATAGAAAGAGGAGCCCAGTGATCTGAATTTCCTTTTTATTTAAAGCTTTTTCTCTCCAAACAGGGTTATTACACAAGCAGCTGACAGAGTTTGAATTCATGTTTTATGGTTTTTCCTCGCTGTTTGTTTATCTATTAGCAAACATATATACAGACATATATATGCTACATTACCTGCTTATAAATATAGACACAGGTGTTCAGACACAACATGTAAAAAAAAGTCAGTTATTATTTTGGTTGATTAGGCTATATGCAGGCATTTTGTAATATGATTACAAAGATAATTGCAGAATAATTTTCTTTTCAACTATAATTAGCCCATATTTCAAGTTAATCATGATACATCTTGCAGAATGTTTACAATGTCAGACATACACTGATAAGCTTCAGATCAAGGAACATAGTTAATTGACCTATGCAAAAATTATGAAATATTTCTGTGTTCTTGTTCTTTAATTATAGTGTCTTTTTTGGGTTTTTTTTTGGTTTTGTTTTTTTTTTTCCTTTGAATTGGTGTAGATACTTTCCCCTGGAGGGAAGTGAACAGTTAAAAAGCTTTGAACTCTGTGTTTTTAAGGCTTTTAATAGGATTTCCCAAATATTCTAAATTAATATGTGTAAAGCAGGCTTACCAGGCTACCAGGCAAATTATCTGCAACCTCTGGCAAAAACTCTTGGGGGTTTTGTGTATATTTTATACACTAGTGTAGACTCAAAAAAGGTCAACCACTTGACATTCTTTGACTGTACAGCAAATTATTCTGCAAGGATTCTCTTGTCACTCAATGTAAAAAGGCTCTCAATTCAATATATATATTTTTTAAGTTCCTCTAGATGCGCATGAAATCTGGAAAAAAAAAACAGTTTGCAGATTCAGGAAGGGGTTTCTGATGAAAGCTTGTTTCCAAAGAACACAGCCCATTTCCCAGTTAAAAAAAAAAAATATATATATATATATATCCTGAAGCTTATTTCAAGTGATTGTTTTGTCTGGCTTTCTTTTGCAAGCAGAAGGAAAAGGAAATTGTCAGGTTTACGTGCTTCCCATAAACATATGGAATGTGAAAAAACCTGAAAATCAGTGGTTTTTATTCTGTGATAAAAAAATGTGGCTGTTACCATGTCTTTCAAGTCAAACAGAACAACTGAATGCAGATTATCCATACTAATCTGCAGCAATGTTCAGGAGGAACAAAGCAGCAGGCATCACATCTGAGTTCACAGGCACAGCTCCAAAAAAGGCAAAATACAAGAATGAGAGCTGATGTCTTTTCTAAACAGGAGACTCCTGTGGTTAACTTGGCTATTACCTAATTTAAACGGTGAGTCACAGAAGGTACATGGCCTTTACATACTTCTTGCTGTTGCAGTGGGGTCACTCATGCCTGGCTGTATGACACCAAAAAGTGGTGTCAGCAGGAGGAATTACTCACTGCCTTTGAACTGTTCCTTGTTCCCTCTGTTATGATGCCTGAGCTCTATGGCAGCCCTGCATAGAAGCCAACATGTTTGAGAAAAAAAGACTGATTTTACAAAGCCCATGGATCTATAACCTTTAATACCATGGAACAGAGCCATGAGCTTTCCCACTATTTTGAATAAGTTTATAATAGAGAATAAATTCCTTCTTTCTCAAGCAGAGGAAAGATGATTCAATTGCCTGGCTGAGAGATCAAAGCAGAATCCTCCCCTGATAAAGTCTGTACTCCTTCATCTATCAATTTATTTAATTTTTCTCTTAAATTTTCATTAATGGAAACCTTTAACTTATTCTCCTAAGGATGAATAATAAGGATAGAGACAATCATTAAGACACTCTTCTCCCACATGGAACATTTTTCCACAACTGCTAGACTTGCCAGATTTATTGCTAATATATTTCCACCTGTATGACCACTGAAAGAGTAAAGTGGAGTTCAGGAAAGGCGTGTGGCCAGCTGGCCATTTTTTCTCCTACACATGGATAACAGTACCATTCCACTCTATATTCCACTCTGTCAGAGATCTTGTAATGCTGGTAAACTCTACCTGCTTGTACTCTTAACCATCTTTAGAGAGAAAAAAGGAAGTGTAAAGACATAAAATGATTCAGATAAGGTCACCCAGGAGGTCGGTAGCAGACATGAAACTGTCATCTAGTGTCTACTGCGTCTGCCTTAGAGTTTTAGTTCAGATTAAATATGATCCTGTCCATGTGACTAGATTAGAACTCATCATAAGGGAACTCTCTAAAGCTGAACAGAGTTGACCATAGGCAACAACCATTTCTCTTTACAGATTCACTTCTATTGCAAATCAGAACACGTTAACATATTTGTTGGTTCCATGTACTCAGATACACCAAATCAAATCACAAACCTCCCTGTGTAAATGATGACAACAACAACAACAACTATATATACATATATATATATAGCCCCCTCTTTGTGACACACAGGGCATCCTCTATACCAGGTTTGGGCTTTTTTATTTACTGCTAGTCAATTAGAATACATAATCTAGTGTAATCTTACCTTTCCAGCCAGGATTGCCTCTGAGAAAGGATAAGGAAATGTTGCTCTCTGGCCTCCCTTTTTTAGTAGAGAAGCAGAAACTTCCACAGAATGATTTCTAAAATTTTAAGAGCTATCTCATGAATTGTGTTCCATCTTCTTATTTCCAAATCACAGAGATCTTTCCAGTGATTAAAATATATCTATGAGGGAATATAGAGAAATGTTAAAATGAAGCATGATCTTTTATCACCTTCACATTTTGTCTGTGACTTGCAAATCTTTGAGACATTTGCATGAGGATATTTCAAGCTGTGTATTATTGCACCCTAAGCAACTGTTATTCAACCCACACCAATCTGAAATTTTAAAATCAGCTATGCTATTAATATCCAAGCTATACTGACGTATGAGGTTTGTGTGGTTTTGGTAGTGGCAGGGCTGAACTACAGGGTGGCTTCTGTGGGAAGCTGCTAGAAGCTTGTTCCCCTGTGTCTGGCAGAGCCAATGCCAGTCGGCTCCAGGACAGACCTGCTGCTAGCCGAGGCTGAGCCAATCAGGAATGACAGCAACACTTCTGTCTAATATATTGAAGAAGGAAAGAAAATGCTATTTGACATATGTAATTGTGGCCAGAGAAGACCAGAGTGAGAATACATGAGAGGAACCACACTACAGACACCAAGGTCAGTGGAGAAGGAGGGGTAGGAGGTGATCCAGGCACCAGAGCTGAGATACCCCTGCAGCCCATGGTTAAGATAATGGTAAAGCAATTGTGCCCCTGCAGCCCATGAAGCTCCATGGGGATGCAGAGATCCTCCTTCAGCCTGTGGAGGAGGCTCACGGAACAGGCAAATGCCTGAGATGAGGCTGTGAACCATAGGAAACCCATGCTGGAGAGAGCAGTCCTGTGGCGAGAGGAGTCTGGCACAGGTTTACTGGTGGGACTTGTGATCCTCTGGGGGACTCACACTGGAACAGGCTGTGCCTGAAGAACTGCACCCCATTCAAGAGTGACCCACATTGAAGCAGTTCATGGAGAGCTGTTGCCCATGGGATGGACTCATGCTGGAGAAGTACACGGAGAACTGTCTCCCATGGGAGGACCCCACAGTGGAGCAGGGGAAGGACTCCTTTCCCTTGGCAGAGGCAGAAATGTGTGATGAACAGACCACAAATCCCACTCCCTGTCTCCCTGCACCACTTGAGGGGAGGAGGTAGAGCTTGGGAAGGAGGGAGGGGTGGGAGGAAGATGTTTTATAAGACTCATTTTACTTCTCATTATCCGGCTTTGATTTGGTTAGTAATAAATTAGATTAATATCCCAAAGCTGAGTCTGTTTTGACCATGATGGTAATCACTGAGGGATCTCTCCTTGTCCTTATCTCAACCTGTGAATCCTTCACTATATTTTCTGCCTCCCGTTTACTTACAGAGGGGAGTGATAGAGCAGTTTTGGTGAGCGCCTGATATCCAGCCAGGGTCAAACCACTACAACTGAATATTAACTGATGTCTAAATTAGATATTGATTTTAAGAAAAGATAGAATATACATTAATTATTAGTTTGTATGTTTGTTATTAAAAAGAAAAACAGGATATAATATTTAAAAACATTTAAGTATCTAGTGTAAATTTCAAAGTTATTTTCAGTGGAAAATAGGTCTTTTTAAGATAAGTTTTGTTAACTTCAAAAGACACATAAGACCATAAATTTATTAAAAAAAAACAAACCAAAACAAAACAAGAAAACACAAGTTCATAAAATTGAAGCGTTTTATTCTACATGTTATACAAGATTTTCCTTGGAAAATAATTTTATTGTAATTCAAAAATTTCAAATATTTGTGCATGAACAACTGTGACAAGTTGATGCTGGCCAAACGCCAGTGCACCTGTTAAAATCATTTATTCATTCTTTTCGGCTATAGTTAAGAAAAGGAGGGGAAAGGAAAACTCAAGGTGTGAGATAAGGATTAGAAGAAAACACTTTAAGGGCAAAACAGGCTCAAAATTTTAAGAGGTATAAAGAAGAAAAAAAAAAAAAAAACAGAACTAAAAGAGGATAATAACAATTAAATAAACCTTTAGAACATCTTTCTCTCCACCCCAGCCTTTCTTTCCTTCTCAACAACAGTGTAGGGAGACAAAATATGAGATTTTTAGTCAGCTTGCCAGTTTTTAAGATCTTTCTTCACTTAGGGAGAGGAGTCTCTTGTTATGTCATGGGGTCTTCCTGATGGGAAACATAGTAAAAATTATGTCAGATAAAAGTCAAATAAATGCAAGTGATGAGATTTATCAGATCACTGAAAAAAATGTATTATGAAACTAAGGTTTCATGAAAACAATAGTTACTGAAATCCACACAGAGTGAAGGATGTCAATGCCAAAAGTGAGTAACATATCTTCAGTGCAAAGGGAAAACATTGGCAAAAATTCAGGAAAAAATGTGCTAGAGGCTTTACTATTATTTATAGGCTGACATAAGTACTGCTTTCACAATTCCAACTACCCATAAAAATATTTGTCGAAAGACTGACTAATTCACTTAAAGATACTAATAAGTGCAAAGGGAAGAGAGCTATGTCATTTCCTCTTCATTTGCCATTTCATCCTCTGAGAAGGCTATCCTCATCAAGAGACTGTAACAAGATTAAATGCCATTCCTCTTAGTGTTTGAGACAGATGTGACATATTTTCAGCTTAGAAAGAAAATGGTATGGCCGTTTCAGCAGGAGAGAGATTCCCTGAGGGACAGCATCTATTAAAACAGTTGACAAAATAAAAGATTTGATGGCCAGAACCAGAGGTGGACACAGTATGTGCAATATGTACCATTTTTCCTATGTGCAGAATCATGTTGGCAGGTGGCAGTGCCAGCCCAGCCTCACTGGTACTGATGTGTCACAGATAAAAGGAAGGTTATGAGTGTGGGCAAAGCCTGTGCAGCTGAATTTCACACAGCTCTGGTTACTCTTGTCTCTCCTTTCTAGTGAGGCTGAATCAGGTATTCCAGCATGAAATGTCTTGTCCGGCAAGGTGAATGTTCTACACACTCAGACAGAAATGTATTTTTATCAAGGATAACTAATAGTTGATTTCTAAATAACTGATATTCTAATAGTTAATTTCTAATAATTTAATGAAATATTGTAAGAGGTGGAGATCTTAAAGTAGATTACTGATGCACTTGTGTTTTCCTGCCTTTTGTGCTCACCAGGGTATGCACACATTTCTTCATAGGATATCTATCTATAATATCTAGGATGAGAATTCAATAGATTTGGAAGAATCAGTTTCCCTAAACCTAAATTTAACCATATATTAAGCACAAGTGTACCTGGGGATCTTCATTCTGGCATGTAAATTAAGAAAAAATAATTAAGATAATTGTTATCTATTTCTAATTGTTATAATAATATATAATAGAAAAATAATTATTGTATAAACATATAATCATGGGAATTAACTGAAATGATTCATGTCTACTATATCAATTATATACAGAAATGCAGATCCACAGGAAAGTGAAGCCTAAGCTGTTCACACTTTTAAAGATTTACTATGGGCATATTCCTGCTCTGTGATGCTTTTACCTATTACTCTATTTCAGCCCTGCATCTTCAGCTATGGTGTTTATGCCACTATAATTTTATGGCCAAAGTGTTATACTGCCATTCGAAATAAGACCTCTAACCCTTTAACTGAGGCTTTTAATTGTGTGTCTGAAGAGGTAATATGAAGCAGGGCATAGAACATTGAAAAATAGTCAGAGAGCAGGTGCCTAGGTTTTTATATAGCTGACAGGATGTTATAGCCATTAGCCAAGACAAAAATCCTGCCTGTTTAAATTTCCTCTCTGACTGATGGACCATAATTAAAAGATTCAGTCCCGCACCTATTGAGATCAGTGAAATGACTACCAGTAATTTCAGAGGCCAGTGAATTAGGACCTAAATTCTCTCCTGCTCTCCTGGGACAAAGGGCCATATGGCAAGCTGACTGCTCTTGCTCACAGTCCTACCTCGGAGGGAGAATAAAAGGCTATGTGATCAGACATGGGTACTCTGCACCTGCTCCTTTCTTTTTCAGCATCATTTCAGACTGGATGCTGCTTTCACAGTTGCCGAGTATAGGAAGTGAGAGAAAGAAAGAGAAATAATGGCTAGCTGTATCTTTTCAGTGTCATCACAATAATTTGCATTTTATTTAGAGATACAGAATACACAGCTCAGATTTCCTGGAAAAATAAGATAATTCTTTTAGTTTTGCCTTGTTGTTGTTTCTGAAATGTTTTATTTTTGATTTGTTTCTATTGACTTCAAAGATTTTGGATTTTTTTTTCCTACTTCTAATGCTGAGTTATTTGATATTTTCTAATTTTTCAGCTGCATATTTAAAATTCTGAATTTGCTAATGTTTTCTTGCTTTGAAAAATAGCATAATATATCATGATTGTGATCACAGAGATTTTTAACGGCTAAGATTCTATGAAAAGTATTTCACTCTATTATACCTGATGACTCAATTTCTTCTTTATATGCAAGATGTAAACAGTGATTAATCATAATTTAAGGAAAATACTACAGTTTTAATATTTAAATGAAATCTAGTGCTATGAGACTTACTGTATGTAGAACAAGGCAAATTAGTCACCCAGTATTATTTTCTGAAATATAAATCCTAAATTCCACAAATTAAATATTGTAGGGCAAGATACTCTTAAGATTTTATTATTATACTTGTTGGCTTAATGTTGTATTTGATTGATACAATACTGGTTTAAATCAGCATAGAAGTAGCTCCAAAAAAAAAGAAATCTAGGGCAGCTAATATTTTAGATTCATTTTGTAGTTGAAAGGTCACTTTGCCAATTATTACAGGGACTCAGATGACTTTAGTTGAAAGCTGCTAGTGAAAACACACATTTAATAAGCCAAATATAAAGTTATGTGGCATAGGAAGTTTACATACCTGTATTTCCTTCACAGAACTATTATTTTTCCTAAGCTTGTACATTTTTGAAAAAAAAGTAACAATCTCCCCAGAAAAAGTCCAAATCAAACCCAAAACTAAACCACTGAATTATACCTTAACAAATAGACATAAATCTTGAAGATATGCAGCAACATGAGTTTAAGAAAGTGACACAAAACCCAAAGGGCAAGAAAATTCTGTTAAAATAATGTAGGGTAAATAGTTCTATTTAAGTATATCCTTAGTCATGGGAGATGCAGGACCCACCTGCGTCACTTTTCAGAAGGAATTTTGTTTCAGGCAAATGAAATCCTCCTTTAAGTTTTGAGCTGAGAATAGGAACATACAACTTATCTACCAACTTGATCCTTCCTTCATCTCATTTTTTCTCCAGAGAACCTCATATCAAAAGCAATGAGAAGAGTCTCTGAGCTTAGCCACACTGTCCATCTGAGATGCAAAATGCCTTGAAATTTGTCAAAGACAGCATGTGAACCAAATACATGAAAAGTCACCAAAACTTCGGGGGAGGGGGCGCGGGAGGGAGGGGGAAGGAAAGGAAAGGGAAAAAAAAAAAGAAAAAAGAAAAGATGGTAAGTCAGTGGTATGACATCAAAATTTTTGCTGACTATTCTGCCATATCTTTGAATAAAAATGAGAAGCCCTTTTTTCATTTGGATCATTCTTTAGAAGTGGCAGTTTCATCACAATCTCAGTTAAAGTCAACAAAAATCAAGATAAATTAATTAACCTATGCACATTACCATACCAGTCTTCAGTTTTACTTTTGACACACTGCTCCCAGCTATTATTATTTTAAAAATATTAGAAATGGCGCAATTACAAGACAAATAAACTTGCAATGCAATAGGATTCCTGTAGTAATTGATCTATCTAAATATCAAACCCCAAAGGATGCTTTTACTAATAATTTGCTTATTCTTTTTTTTTCTGTTAAAAAGTTGAGAAAATGAATATTTTATTAAGCCTTTATTATTAGGTTGTTCAAAAGTCAACTTAGCACTTGAAGCACCTTATGTGTCTTTTGTCCAATTGACATATCAATGTGACTCTAACATATCCTTTCTCTCTCCATCAGAGTATCTGTAGTGAAATTTAGGTCAGCTGTAACAAAAAGTTTCTGCTTTCCTGAGCCATAGGATCTGTTCATTCTAATGCAAATAATGTCATGCTCTCATGAGTTGCAGAAAGAAAAACCTGTCCTTTTTTTCTTCCTTTTCATTGTGTTTTTGTTCTCTGTTTTCTTCTATATACCTGCATTTCATTTTATGGTTCCCAAAACTTTTACGAAGCTAAACAGACATATGCAAACTCTCAGTGCAACTCAATGGAACAATTTTCAAACATTTGAAGTCAACTACTAGTAATCCTTGATAAAAATACATTTCTTCCTAAGTGCATATGTCATTCACCTTGCCAGATAAAAAAAATCATGATGCAATTCTTCTCCCCTCCCCTTTCTCTGAATGGACAAACTCTTCAAATTCTAACTAGGAAATAAGAATCTGAATCAAGTCCATCAGGTGTTTTACTAATATTACTTATAACACCCATTTGAAGAATCAAAACATAATTACTTTTACATGTATAGACAATCTGTCAAAGATATTAAATTTAGGTCTGTATGGGTGCAGTTAGAAAATAGATTTATGCAGTGAATATATTTGAATCCTAACACGTTCAGTACACCAGGAAATTTCTTATATAAAACACAGAGTGCAAATAAATTCTGAAAATAAATATTTATATGTATTCTGGACAAATTTAAAGAAATAATAACTACCAAAATATTGTCACAATTGTTTTAATTTTAATGTAATATAATTGTACTTAAAATTTCACTATTTTAATAAAAAGACCTTGGTTATTAGACTATCTAATCTGTATTAATTTGCTCTGCCTTGTCCTTATATTGATATAATTCGTTAATGCTAGCAGCCAACTTAGGAGTTCAGAGTTTAGAAGCCATAAGAAAAGGCTCAATTAGGACCTGAGGAAAGAGGAAGTTTGTAAAAAATGCATATGTATGCAGCTCCATCTTGCTGCTGTCAACATGATTCATTTGTTTGGTTTTTTAACCTCAGATGAGATATAAACAATAAGAAATTAATTTATGAATGCAGTCATGTGATGAGTAAGAAAGCACTACCTCAGTTTAGGGAGATATTAACGTAATTTTTGGAGGACTCTACACTGATTAACTATGCTGGCAAAGGATTACACAAATTATGCTGTTAAGGCGCAATACAAAGTTTCTTTCCCTAAAGTAATATTTTTTTCAGTGCTCACTTTCTCATTACAAAGAAATCTCATTTTCCATTAAAAAATTCATAGATGCAGACAAATACAGATATATCTCAGTGACTACCTGAAGTGTAAGTGATGATACTGTCTTTTAAGACCTTAGGAATATAAATAAAATGATCACAATTTTGATAATATTTTATTACCTCCTGTTTTTATTCTCCATAAGCTGTCATAGCGCTTCAATACATAAAAGTTCCTGATGACTCCAAAAGCCCTAATTAACTGATGAACATTGTTTACTTTAGTGTCAGACCTATCTGTATTTATTTATGTCACCTATAGGTTAAATCGCCCCTTCTTGTCACTATTTAAAATTACTTATAAGAGTTATAAACCATAATGAACATTAACAAAATTAATTTTAAAGCACTTCCATGTTATCTGCATGAATAAATACTTTTTTGTTTACTCCCTTGTTGCAAAGGAGCTCAGATTAAACCCACAAGGAAGCAAATCAGCTCACAGCATCTTGAAAATCAGCTTTGCTATAACCCTTTATTATGCTTTATCAATCAAAGTGAAAGAAAGAGAAATTTATTTCTCAAAAATGAAAAATCAGTGTATTATTAGTGACTAAGGTATGTGTCATTTCTGGAAATAAATCCGTGTTTAATCATACTCAGTCATCTCTATTCAATTAGTAAGTCTGTCAGATGTATCGATCAGTGGCAGAAATGGAGACTTCCTCTATAGCAGCCTTGGTGAAGTTATGTAGAAAGGAATACCCTATTTCTAATCAATTTTTTTATTTATACTTTTTTTTTTCAAAAATCTTCCTATTCCTTAAAATACTTAAATTATGGCACTGGCACTTTTATTTCTATATAATCATTGTATTTCTGCTCTTTTTTTAAATGACATCTGATTTGTCATAATCGTGTTAGTTATTTAACTTTATATTCTACTTCTCACTGCATGCATTCACCATAGACAAAGGGCCACCTGAGGTACAAAATAGGGGATTTTTAATATAAAGGTAGAGTTGAAATAGTGAATTCTACATGAAGTGATGTGCAAGTAAAATGACAATGGAAATAAACTCATGCACTCTCAGAAACTCCCTGTTGTGAGAGAAGTGTCTCCACTGCCGTATTTCAGGAGGTACCTCCAAACTCTACCCAAAATCGTAGGCTGGATAACTAGAGGACTGTTCAAAAAAATAAGAACTGTGGGTCCAGAAAAAGAACTTAGATTTAAGGTTTATATACCTCAGAAGATTCTCTAATCTANAACCCCAAAACAAAATTAAAAAAAAATCCCCACCCAACTAATTTAACAAGGCACTACAACTCTAACTTTTCCAGGAGTAAACAAAGTGTTTACCCTTAGGAAATTCTGAGATTGTTAGTCTCTCCTTTGAGCTCCCTATTATTAATAGGTTCCTAGAAAATTGCAAAACTTTGCACACTGGGTAGCCTGAAATCTTATGAAAATTGTAATAGCTGAATTCCAACTCTCAGGTCAGGTTCTTTGTGCTTGAGCTTTACTTACTATTTGATATATACTAATTTATTTAAAAGTGATTTGAGGACCTGTTAATCATGGTGTTTCTCATTTCCTGTATCCACTAGTTGCCTCATTGGTATAAGCTACATAATTGCTGAATACTTATAGCTGTAACTGAAAAATCAATGGAATTCAAGATTTGAACGAATGAGGTGCTACATAGAGTTAATACACATTGCTGTGTGCTCCATGCACCACCAGAGTATGTAATCTTATTTGGCAATTCAAAACTGGCAGACAGCTTGACCTTAAATATTGCTCCTTCAGATCTTCCTTTGTAGAAATGGGATGGCATTAATTTTCTTATAACACCATTGTGAATATAAAGTAGCTGATGCCTATAAAAACTGTTTGTGTGGTGCATTAGTCCATAATTCTGTGTTCACAGCAGTGTTCGCACAATATGAGCTGAATAAATTGTGATATTTCAAATTGAACAATGAGTAGAATAACAATCTACAGTCATAGCTGATCAGTAAAATACATTATAAACTCCAACTAGGTAGGAAATGAGACGTATAAACAGGTCATAAAAGTCTATATCACAATGCACATAAACAAGAAATTCTGCCAACACTGTACATCATAAATGACTGACAGACTCTAACAATATTAATCTTAGTATGTGATGGGGGAGAAGGTTCATAAGAGATATGCATTTTAAAGATTTTTCTGAAACTAAATCAAAACTACAGTCGTAGTGGAGTTTGTGTTTAGACTATATGTAAACATCTATATGCTACAGTCTGCACATAAGTTAAGATATTTAAATTTCCACCATAGTCAGCAGAGATCAGAGTCTCAATTCATCTACCTAAGCATGGAGGTAGTTGAGACATCTAACAGATATGATTGTTGCAGATCTGGCATAGAGCCTGTTGGAGACTCTCAATGTGGCACTGGGATGACAGCCATTGTATCCTTAGGCATCCCAAATGGTATGAGACAGCTGTGATAGGAATGCAACTAAACAAAAGCAAAAGCAGTTGATTAAATTTCTGGAATTGATTCCAGCTTCCTAACCTGTCTAAGTTGAAAAGCAAGAGTTGAGCAACCAGGCTTGAGAATCAGCATAAAATAAATCTTCCATACTCCTTAAATTTAACATATTTGTTTCTATACTCTTGCCCTGTGTATGCTTTCTCGGACAACACTGCAGTGTCAGGAATAAAACATGGGCCAAGGATTCTTCTCAAGTGTTGATTTGAAGGAATTACATTAACCTGAACTATTGTATGTCAGTTAGCTCTAGTCTGTATTTTCTGGTTTAGATATAACGTGGTGTGTTCTATGCACAGTCTCAGTGGTTCTTCAGTGAGAATACTTTTCAAAACACCTGCTGTTTCCATGATCAATAGAAGTAAAGACCCTGGAGATGGAGTTTAGATTCCATTCTCTGCTTTCAACACTTGAAATGTTCCTCCTAAGCCTTAGTCACAATTGAAAAGGGATAAGTTAGCAAATACAATCACACAAAGTACAATGTACTTTTTTGTGAGGTCAGTTGAGGCTAATGCTATTCATATTCACTTTGTAAATATTTGCCTAACAAAAATTATTTGGATTCCTCAGTAGCAAATTGTTCACAAGACCAGGTGCACTGTACAAAAGATGTTTGTATTTATCAAGAGAGGAGGAGTCTATTGACTCTTTCTACTTAAATAACATCTATATTTCTTTCAAACTTCCTTCTGAACAGGATACTACAATGCTTCTAACCCTTAGAGGAAAGCATGAATAAAATGTGCCAGTAGATAAAAGAGCTTAGTTCTCATGAACGATTTGTGCCCTTCTGATACATGAATTTTCTTGAAGCTTGTCACAATTCTAGCTTTTCTCACAGTACATAATACTATTGAGAAGGATAACAAAGGGCAGTCCTAATGAAAATAGGTGTAATTAAAATTTGGGGGTTTGTTTCTTTGTTAGTTTACTGGGGGTCCTTAAGGTGAACTGCTCATGGCTAATGTGTGCTAATGATGTTGAATCTTGTCTCATGATCCATGTGGATTTCACTGCAGTTTAATATTTATTTTTCATCTCCCTGTGGTGATGAATGGGATGTATCTGTCAATGGAAAACTCATATTTTGAGAGAAAAACAGTTTAATAAGTAAAGCAAAAGATATGCGTAGAAGCAGAGCCAAATAAGAAATTAATTCTCAACTTCCCGGACAAGTGTTCAACCATCTCCAGGAAAACCAGGGTTCCATCACATATAATGGCTGCTTGTGAAGGCAAAGTCCATTACTCCAAACATTCTCGCCCTTTATTTTAGACTCACTATCTTCAATCATTAACAATGATGAAACTGACCTCTTTCAATTCTTTTCTGTAAGAGATGTTCTAGGTTGCTTTTTTTCCTCACTGAAACCTTTCCACATTGTGTAGATGTTTTAACATGTTTATCAGAATTACAGCCTCTTGTTGACAGCCTTTTGTCAACAGCCTCCACTACTGAAGCTGCATTTTCAAAGGTTTAGGTTTGTGGTATAGTATAATCAAGAAAGCCTAGGTAATTTTGACTTCCCATCTGATCCTATTGTGCTTTTGGTTTTGACTTATTGCATCTGAATTACATCTTTGCCTGCATGCATTCTCACCAATTTATTGCATTGTGAGTTATGCAATTTATGAAGACAAAAGAGATACACCTCATACTTAAAGCCTGCAATGCTCAATCTAATTTTAATATCAACTGTTTAACTATCTTTAATTCTGATCTAATTATTAGAGAAAAACAAACAAAATTGAAAAAATAAACCAAATTGCAAATCTAAAACCATCTAAAGTCAGACAAAAAGAAACCCCAAAAAACAACAAAAAAACCCCCCTCTCTGATGAGTGATTTTATTAGAATTACACTGCTTACATTTTGTGCATCTGCTCCTTCCTTCTGCTGTTGTTATGCTCACCCACTGCCTGTGTGATTCTTAAGCCTGATGTCCTCAGGGGGTGTGAGGGAGTGTTACACTGAGCTGTGAGCTTTATGAGCCCCTCGCCATGAGAATATGGTATTATGGGGAAGTGCTTCTTGTCCATAGATTCTCTTGGGGTTATTGTTGTGCCTTTTGTAACATGGCCTACCTTGTTCTTTCTCCATTACTCCACAATTCCTCATTTTATCTTTATTTACTATACATGTTGAGGTTTATTTACTTTGGATACTTGTTCTTTGGATACTTGTTCTGTGTTACTGATGAAAGAAAAGGGCTTACCTCAGTTGCCAAGGTTACATTTCTTTTATAACAAATCAATGGCTATTAGTGGTTTGTTTATGGTTCTGGCACCTCTGGTATCATGCTTACAGTTTCAAGGTGTTTACTGTCATGACAAATTTGCATTTCTGTAAATTGCTTTTTAGTTTTAGGGCTGCAGAATGTTTATTTTACACATAACAAATGGCTTTTATATGTTAGGTTTACTAATATTTCACCATATTAAAAACATTACTGCAATGGGACTTCACAAAACAAAGTTGTACTAAAGTTCAGTAACAGTCACGGGGTTTAGGCAATTGGTGCTGCACCCAAACAAGCTGAAACAAAGCTCCAACCAAGACCAAAGTAGGAGTAGACACAGAACATCTAACTAGGCTTAGTCCCAAGGTCTCTCAGAGTTATCATGGATTGCGAGCTGTAGCACAAACAGTATCATATTTGCTGAGTTAGAGGGCCACAGCTCCCTGTGTCCAGGCTTGTTATTCTACCTCTTTTTCTTGTGTCAGCTGTTCGTGTCAAAAAGCAGAAGATGCTTTCAGGATGTTCACTATGATTTCACTGCTTCCAGTCACCGTGATGTTTTTAAAAATCTTGACCGAAGATTGGCTTTTAGATACCTTTAAGGCTTTCTTGTTAATGTGAGATTTTTCTAGCTCACATTTTCCAAGGTCCAGAGGGACCTTGACAAGTGTTAGAGGTGGGCCTTTGCAAACTTCATGAATTTCAATAGGGCAAATACAAGGTGTTGCACATGGGTCAGGGCAATGCCAAGCACAAACACAGAATGATCAAAGTATGGATTGAGAACAACCCTGGGCAGAAAGAGGTGACAAGAAGCTAAATATAATCTGGCAATGCGAATTTTCAGCCCAGAAAGCCAACTGCACCCTGGAATGCATTAAAAGAAGGGTGGCCATGAGGACAAGGGACATGTTTCAGCCCCTCTGCTTCACTTTTGTGACCCCTTCTGGAGTGTTGCATGCAGCTCTGGGTTTCCCAACAGAAGAACATGTACCTGTTGGAGCAAATCCACAGGAGGGACACAAGGATGATCAGAGGACCAGAACACCTCTCTTATGAAGACAGGCTGAGAGAGTTGGGCTTATTCAGCCTGGAGAAAACTCTGAGGAGACTATATTGGAGTCATCCAAGTCCTACAAGAAAGATGGATAGGGATTTTTTTCAAGTGCATGTAGTGAGGACAAGAGGTAATGGTTTAAACTGAGAGAGTGTAGGTTTGGACAAGACATAAAGAGAAAGTTCATTGTTGTAAGAGTGGTGAGAGTGAAACCGGTTGCCCAGAGAGGCTGTGGATTTTCCATCCCTGGAAGTGTTCAAGGCCAGGTTAGAAGAAGCTTTGGGCAACCTGGTCTAGTGGGAGGTGTCCCTGCCTGTGCCAGGATCATTAGAATTACATGATCTTTCAACTCTCATTCAACACAAGCAGTTGTATGTTTCTGAGTTTTTATGATTCTGTGTCAGTATCTAACTGTGAAAGATGCAGATTACCTTACACTATGAGTCAGCAATCATCCTCTGTCACAACCCAGAAGCAGGTGTATGTTCATTATAAATAATTGACAGGCTGAACAAAAACATCAATCCATGTGACAGGGAGCTCCTACACTTTATTGTAAAATCATCTTAACTCCAGCAACTAGCCTTCTATTTAGTGTCAAAAGTGCTGGCTAACAAGCTCTAAACTTTTAAAATAAACTTTACCAAGCTCCCAACTCTCACAACAAATTTCAGATATGAAGTAAGGAGTAGAATATGGCTGCCACAATTGCTGGGATAAAACAAGAGAGAGGAAAATAAGAAAAAGAATAGGAGAGAATAAAGAGGAAAAAGACCAGTCTGTAGATTCCATGTCCTACTTGCTGCCATAGATGGTCTGGATCTGGAGTAAATGAAAGAAAGAGAGAGAGAGAGAAACAGAGAGAGAGAGAGAGAAAGAGAGAGAAGAGAAGGGGACCAACCAATTTACAGCTTACCTTGTTTACCTGGTATATGTCTCTTATGTAAAATAATTTTTGCACTGTTTGCGCCATATTGTTCACACATGCGCAGCTAAACCTTTAGAGCCCTCTAGGAAATGAGTCAGGGGAAATTGGGAGTCTGTCATGGTCCTGAAGCCCCTTTTAGTGAGGCACTCAGGACTTGATCCTTCCCTTATGCATGAGTCTCAAGGCAAACTTGAGACCCTAGCAACTAAAAAGGAATTTATCTCAGAACAGCACTGCTCTACCTCCATGGAACCCTCTGTCCCAGTCAAAACTCTCTTGTTCCAACACTCAGAATGCTTCAGATAAGTGATGCTGACTTGCTTATGCCTGGTCCTTCACGCTACCTTCTCTTGAAGTCCACCCTATGTTAAGGTGGTCTGGCTGGCTGCCTGTATCGTCGGCTCAGCTCGCCTCAGCACCTAAACAGTCTTGTGGTTNGTGGCTGAACAAAAAGGTGTACAATGAACTCAACTTAACTTACAAATTAAACCTTATAAAAATGCACCCCCACAACCCTATATCTCACTTATTTCCTCTTCCAGTAGGGACTGAAACCTGCCCTCAGTTTTAACTGTAATTTCTCACCATACTGTTGTTTTCATTAACTTTTGTGTTGATTTCTTTGCTGTTTTCTCTGTTCATTTTTTTCAGCTTTAGTTTCCGTGTAGCAGTGCCAAGAATTTGTAAATGCTGATACAAGCTGCTGAGCATGCCTTTGCAATTTTGGTAGATGACCTGATTTCAAAATTGATGCAAATATAATTAGTTTGTGCTGGATTTATTGTTGTCAGTGTTTTTTGTTTTATTTTGCCATCTGGCAGGCTCTGTGTTTCTTTCAAAAGGAACAGGATACTCAAAAACTAGGTCAGAAACATTGACAACTATTCTGTGAATGATTGCTCATTGTTTTAGAAATTGATTCCTCTCAGAGGCTATTGTTGGTCATAACGTAGGGGATGAAAAGGTGATGGAACTGATGTTTGCCCCTTTCTTATGCCCTGATGCCCCTTTCTTATGCCCTGATGCAACATCCTTCAGTAAAACTGACATTTCAGGAATCTGATCCACAAATAAGAAGAGATAAAATTCCACCAAGGTCTACCTCTGGCAGTGGCCAGCTGCAAATGCCTAGGGAAATGGTAGAATAACAGAGTGAACTCAGAGTAACACTATAGAAAAAATAATTTTCACATAAAAGTGCTTTTTTTGTATTTACATGAGAGTGTAGAAGCACAGGATAAATAGGTGTACTTCAATCAATAATTGTACTCCAGGAAATGGACTAGGTAAGCTTCTGGTGATAGAAAACCCCAACAGATTTTATAATCAATAATTAACAAATATAAATTCCTCTCTAGAAATATAATAAATAGTAGGCATGATAAATGAAGTGTTAACAGTACTGCTACAGAAAAGAAGCAACAAATTGTTATTGCTAGACAAATAGAGCCTTCACAAATAAAATCAGGTTTTGCCATTATCTTAAATATTGATATCCACAGTGTTTCACCAAGTAAGGTGTCTTGTCTCTTATTTTTAGACAATTTTTTTGACTGGCCTTCAAGTTCATTTGAGTCCATTCCATTGTCACCAGAAATCAACACAATTGCTTGCAGAAGAAAATGTTTTTCCACATAGGAGTTGCCATTTTTGCCACAGAAATTCTCACATAGTCTGAAATAGTAATTGACTGAAGTGCTGCATTACTATATCCAAATAAAAGGAAGAAGACACAAACTCAGTAGCTGCATGTTGGCTCATATTTGACAACTCTCAAGAACACCCCAAGGGCTTATTTACAGCAATCTATAGTTGTATCAAATGTGCTTCTTAATCCTAGCAAGCAAATGTCATGAATGAAAAGAAAAGGTAATTTGCTGATCATTACTTGCCCAATGCTTTTATATGCCTCTAACCACAAAAGATCTTAAATTAAAAATGAAAATGAGAAGACAGATCTACAGTGGTATGACCAATGGTTGAGAGGACTGTCAATATTTAAGTCTTGGTACACCTAAGTGACAGTAGAGAGCTGTTGAAGACTTCTGCCATTTCTAAAATTTAATTTATTTTCCCATTAATTGACTGCTAAAGAACTCTAACATCCAAGCCTCTGGGAAAAATAAATATTTTATCTACCTACTGCCCTGATCAGATACTGCTTATTCTCATCTTTCCCCCATAAAGTGGGTGATAGATTAAGACTAGTTGCAGAGAGTAAAAGCGCCAAGTCGCAGTCGACTTCATGGTCACAGTGGCAGCTATAAGGTTGCTTGAACTAATAGAGGAAGCTGTTGAACTTGTTTACAGCTCACCAAAACAATTCTAGTGGCAATTTTAAAGCAAGAAATTTAATTTACCAGAATAAGTCCCATGCTAACTACTTTTTGTTTCTAACATCATCAATATTTTCATAGACACCCATCAGACACCTATCATTTCAGCAGTGGAAAGAGACCAGAGGATGCCGTGACTGCTGGACATGCTTTTAAAGCCCCAGTGAGGTTATTGTAAAAAGATACAGAAATATATTTTATGTTTTAGCTGGTCTTCTGAAGCTGCAAAGAGTTAACACCACCAAGCTTCTGGCATGCAAAAAAATAGTAAATACTTAGGAGAACACACAACATGAGTAAACAAGGGTGTCATAAACGTAAGTGTGTATAGTTGAGTGATTCATCAATCTCAAAACAGATCTGTAAAATAATTTGGACAAATTAACTTCAAGAAGTGCCTTATTTTTCTATTAATTATAAAAGGCCAAACAGGTCAGAGCAAATGCCTATACAATGGTTAGTGTTAGGTGACATGGATGTCTCTTCAAGTGTGTGAAATTATGAAAGTGGTTCAAAATAAGGTTCTAAAACCACAGGGAAGCAGAAAATAAAATTGCATTCTGGCAAGCATTTTACTGTTCTGTACTCCTACTTCTCATAAAGGAAGCCAGGTCCTAAGTATTATCAACTATGAATTAATGACACTCTTCAAACAGGCAAAATATGACAAAGATTTTAAAAAAAAATCTTCCAACAATCCTTCCTATAATTATAAAACTTATCGGTATATAACAGATACTTTTAGTGATATAGTTGCCAATAAAGCTTACATGAACTTCTCAAAGCATCACAAAAAAAAAACCCCAACATAAACTCAAACAAACAGAGAAACAAACAAAACAAATGTATAAGCACAGAATGAAACCTTTTTAGTATAAAAATTAACACACTCACCAGACAAATATCTGTTATAATTCTTAATTAAGATGTGTTTTAGATATTCTACAATTCTGATGTCAAGTTTTTGTCAAGGTTTCTGGACTATTACATGAAAGATAAGGAATAATATCTTGTAATCAGTCCTTTTGAACAACAAAAAAAAAGCATATTCAAAAATATTCTGTGTTCTTCATCTTAGGTGAAGATACAGCTTTGCTAATCTGATTGAAGTGCAAGAGTTGTGTAAAGAGACAGGGATTCAGGTATTTTCTGGAGTCTATGTCTTCTAGTGACTAACTTTAGAAAACCTTTAGACCATTTCAGACTGTAAAACCGCTTCCAGCAGTAAAACTGTCTTCTGCTTTGAGGGATAGTCATTGAAACATCAGTAGGACAACTTTGTAGGATCCCATCTGCTGCTGGTATGACACATAGAAACAACTCAACTCGATTTATGCAGTTTAAAAGATAAATGATTGCAGCTTGTTAACATAGATAAGAAGCAGCACATTTGAAACAGGTCCAGAAGAGTTTGGGGTCCAGCTTCAAAAAGCACTGCAGGAATATCCTGAGTGCTTTTAGTACCTAACAGTAAATTGCTCTTCATAGGAGCATATATGTGTGTCCTACATAGGGAATTTTGTGTGTAGCAAGGGAGGGAACTTTCTTCTGACGTTGAAAATAGATATACTAGGTCTTTGAATTTGAAATAATGGGATCTTCACTTTTATTGCCGGGGCGGGGTGTCATGGTTTTTTGGGTTTTTTTTGGGGGGAGCATGGAGGTGGGTTGTTGATTCTGTTTACCTCCAGGTGGTTTTATTGTTTATATTCAGATAGCGTTTATTGCATTAGTCCAGCTTATTGGGTTAGAAAATCAGGTATTACCATGCCTTGGTTTTCAGGCTGAATTTACTCCGTCATAAGTACAAAAAAAAAACTGTTATAAAGATATTGTAGGTATTTCCTACAAATCACTGGGTATTCAAGGAAAAAAAGTTGTCAAAAAATATCAGTTTTATTACAACTTCACTCATACCATCCCTCAGTTTTAATAAATAAATTTTAAGGCATGTTTTAGAGTATGTAAAAGACACATAGTGACAAAATATGCAGAAACACAGGCTAGTCTCAAAGAGAGATAATCTTCACCTGGAGAACATCATTTGATTTCCAAGAGTTATGGTCACCATATGCCTAAATAATTCTGATGTATAATAGGAAACTAATGAAAAAGTAAAAGTACAAAGGATAGAAATTCTCTGAACCAGAAAATATTAATCTTAACAGTGAGGCAGCTTCCCCATATGATTTGAATAAGTATTATGGTAAAAGTATTGAACTGAAAAGAGGGGTGTGGGGACGTGGTCCTATGAAATCAATTGTATACTAGAAAATACAGTCTCTGAGCCCTACAGAAATTCAAACTTCTTGATATAGATACTTCTTCAGTAAGAAATTTCATGATGATAATATATACAAAGATCATGATTAGCTTATGCCTTCTACATGGGTAGCAGAAACAATTCCATAAATGTTAGATATAAGTATTTAAAATTGGCTTCACCTTAAATCAATAGGAGGATTTTTTTTTTTATTATTTTTTTTTTTTTTTTTGAGAAGAATGTTTTCAGATATGCAAGCATTTGGAAATGGAATGGCATTGAATAGGAAAAGAATTTGAAAGTTTTTAAGTCTCTTTGATACACACAACAGTGTGGTGCAGATGAAAAACAGCTTCTCAAGTCATAAAAAGCCTTATAAATTTCACAAGATTCAACAAAACATTTTTGCCCTCTTGCATATTCAGTGCAAAAACCCTGCATGACATCACATCTCTTGAAAAAAATGAAGGAATTGGCTCTATCCTACCATACTGTTTAGTTGCATTTGAAGAATTAAAGAATAAAAAATCACTTTAAGGTTTAGGCAGAGCCTTTAAAAAGGATGCCATTTTTTTTTCCTCCAAAACATAGCCCACTCTACAATTAAAAATTTCTCATGAATATCTGAAGGTATCATTTGCTACAAAATTATCTCTCCTAAATTTTATCACTTCTAAAATCCATCAAATTTATTAAGTAATCACAATGTAGACAACAATAACTTAAAATCTTAATAGTAGGGGGTTTTTTTAAATTTATTTTGGGGATTTTTTTGTGAAGACTGTTTGCTTTCTGGTTTTACTTTTCCTTGGGTGTTTTGAACATTCTGGTACTACCAACAATAGTTTAAACTCAAAGATTACTGTAATCTTACAGAGATTACTGTAAACAAAGAAACTGTAATTCTACATGAAATATTATTTATTTTATGTTCTGTAAGCAGTAATTTTGCGTATAAGTCATTTTAAAGAAGGAGTAAATGGAGAAGGAAAGAAAATATAGCATTAAATACCTAGCACCTTTTAATTCATTCTAAGATCAGTGGATAATAAATAGTCTAAATAAGCTATTTCAGGTCGAAGACCACTTTTGTCCAAATCTGAAATTGCACAGTCAAATTTTTCATCAGTCTAATAATTTTAAATTATTAAAAAATTAAAAATATTTATTATATTCATTTTGTTTAAGGTTTTTCATTACACCTGAAGTCAGTAGGGATGAGACAACCAAAAAAGTTGAGGATGAAACTTCAAGAATGACACATGGGGATGTCAAGAGAACAAACAATTTTCTCCAAGAAAGAGGTCTGCCCATTAAACAAGATGTGCTGGTAGTGTCTTGCACTTTTTCACTTAATGATAAAAATACATTATATGTTTCAGTAACATATATTGTTCTCCTTCATCCAGAAAGCAGTAATAGTTAACCCTTCTGCAGTGAGAGCAATCACACTTCTAATATTATCATAAAGATTCAAAAGCAAGGATTGAGTAAAATAGGTTGACTTTATATTTAGATTTAATTGCATTCAACTACTATAATGGTAAACTAAACATTATAGAGGAAAGTTTCTGATCCTGATATTTATTACCACAAATTTGTGGAACCTTTGCAATAACTGCTTGACAACACAATAGAAAGCCCTGTAGGTTTAGGTTTCCGAGTCTAATAATTGTTTCCTCAAGCAGCCAGTGAGTAAGAGTAGATGATCACATACATTCATTCAGCTTCCTCTTAAAGAATCATGAAACTGGATTCTAAGGCAGAAATCATGCAAAAAGTTCAGTAAGTATTCAGTCATCTATAAATCAAGGACATTTTGTAAACCTTTAAGAAAGAGAGAGATACAGGAGAAAGAGAATATGGGGAGAAATGGGAGTCTTAAACTAGTTTGACACAAATGACAGAAGATGTTCAAATTCTGTTGGCCTCTTTCCCCAGGTAACTATCAACAAGACAAGAGGAAATTGCCTCAAGATGCATCAGGGGAGGCTGGACACTATAAAGAAGTTCTTCACCGACGATGTGGTTAAGCACTGAAATGGGCTGCCCAGGGAAGTGATTGGTCACTATCCCTAGAAGTGATCAAGAAATGACTGGAGATGCCACTTAGTGCTGTAGCACCAAGGTGGTATGGTGGTGTTTGGTCAAGTCTTGGACAGTGATCTTGGAGGGGTTTTCCAATCTTAATGGTTCTATGACTCTATGATTTACAGGAATCTCCTGTGTTTAGGGAGAAGCAACTGTGAGTCATGTAGAATACCCAAGGCTATATTGAATGTTTACAGATTCTTATATTTAGAGAGCCAGATTCAACCTCTAGTACACATATATATCCTTATTATACTGTGCTTCCTACTCTTAAATGCAAGAATAATGAAGAAAGAAAAAGACAACTATGATCTGACCTCTCTGTTTACCAACCAGCTGTACACTTTGGGAGTCTGGAAAATAATTCTCCCCTCCAGGCAGAAACCTGCAGGACACTGACTCAGACCAGTAAAGTTCTACAACACTTCTTCCTTTGGGCTGTGCCTAAATGGCATGCTAAACTTTCACTAAGCTTCTGTTTGTAAAGCAAATCGTGTTTGTCAGCTTCATTGCTGCTAGTTTTTCATGTATTACAGGCCAGATTGATAAAGGAGTGTGGTGTTACATTTCAATCTCTCAACTTTTTCCAAGTTGTAATCTATTCTATAAAAGAAGTCTCTTCAACATTTAAATAGACAATACATTTAAAACATGACATCTTTGTACATCATGAATTTGAAGATTTATTTTCTTATGTTTTGAATAATAAAATATAATAAACTGGTTTTTTAAAAAAAATATTGCAGAAAACGTGACATTGTAATATGACAAGCTTCAGACGTATTAAGGTTTCTTCTTTGTCCTCTCAAATACAGAAAAAAATTGTTTGTTTATTTAAAAGATCATACTTTTTCTTCCTATTTTCTTACCACCTCACTCTCTTTCTTTAAAGTGAGAAGAGTTGTTGGCAGCTGAGCTTGATGATAAGGTAGTTCTGTTTGTCAGCCAATAGAGGGAACACTCAAACCTGACCCTCCTGCAAGATAACAGGATGAAGTGTTCCTGCCGAGACACTCGGACAATCAAGGCTTTCTTTCTTGTGCTTTGTTACTGTAAACTACTACGGGTGACCTACTTTCTTTATCCTCTCCAATAATGTAGAAGAATATCAGATCCAACTAAGCTGCCAGCTTGGTCTGTAATTTCCAGTTTAGAAAGTAGCTGTATCCAAAGGGAAAGGTAGTGTATAGGATTACCATCTCAAGCTGCATTATGCTAGAAAGCCAAGGTTAAATAAAACTTTGTAAAAGACTTGAAACCTGACAGCTGATTTCCAGGATAAGGTGTGGGGTTTTTTAAGTTTCTCATTAATTCTTCATCTTAAAAATTAAGTTCAAGTCCCATAGTTTAAACTTCATGACATAGACCCTTACAAGCTTAGCTAACAGTAGCTACTATGTGAAAAAATATTTCAGTAAAATTTATCACTGGAATCTTTTGAGGTAAAGAAGTTGGTAAAAGTACATCAAGCATTAGGTTATTCATAGAAAAATAAAAATCTGACCTTGCCTTCCATCTGATGTCTCAATTAATGTGCCACAAAAAAATGTTACTTTCTTCACTTACACTGAAATGGATATGCAGGAAACTTCTGACTGCAGCATGAATTGGATTAATTTTGGTGCAGAACTGATGCAAGAGTTCCAGGGAAACATTCAAAAGATCCACAGGGAAGGCTGAAAAGTTTTGTACTACAAGAAAACTCAATTTTGTGTTTGTTTGAGTTGAGTTCAAATGACTGTAGAGAATCAATTACCTTGTCTGGACACCAGAGAAAAGACTAAAAGAAATTATTATGCTTGGGGGTATGCCATAGGGAGACAGAGTTGCAAATATGCCTCACAGCAGACAATTTGTATGTTCACTTAAATTGCTCTGAAATGTAAGGACATTGCATTGCAGGATGCAGTTCTGTGTTCTAGAGCACAGGTTGCTTCTGTTCAGTCAGCCTTCATTTTGAGCCTTTCTAAGGAATGCAACAATAAAAAAGGCAACTCTTCTTAACAGCTGCAAAATTTCCTAATTAGTACCTAATCTCTGTTTTCTAATCCTTATATCATCATTATTCATACTTTTGAATATCTGGTTACATGTTTTGGTACTGGCTATATGTTTCACCTCAATAATCTTTTATGCTTTTCCTGGTATTTTTCATTGGTTCACACTTGCAAATCAAGCCAGAAATATGCTGTGCATTATTGGCAAACAATGTAGAAATCCTTTTAACTCCAGGTGCTTAGTAAGAAAAAATATTAATATTTCTACCATTGTTATACCAGGGAATAGGTTTGTAAAGTTATTTATTGCATACTTAATAATAAAGCAGAAAGAAATATATCTGTTCTTAAGATTAAGAGTTATTTTAATTATGTAAAATGTCAGAAGACAAAACACTCCATTGCCAGTCCACTTGTCCATTATTCAATAGCTGAACATCAGATCATTCCTATGCTTCCTCTCCGTATTTAAATATTCACTTTAACTAGCACTAGCCTAGAACTTCTAGCTCTTTATGACAGTATTCAATATTTACCTGCCTGAAAGACTACACAGAATAGAATAATGTGCAGGTATTCTTTTTTTGCAGCTTCTTCTTTTCCCCTGTTCCCTACATAATCCCTAACGATTGGCTAAAACTGCACTATAACAAAAGTGTTTGTACAATATTAAATGTTGCTCTAAGTGTAAAAAAAAAAAAAAAGATAGGAATTAACTGAAGAAAGCAATAAGGCTTCTTAAGTAACTTAATATGTTTTTACATAAAAGCCAGTTATTCTTCAGCTGCGTTATCGCAATGAAAAAGAAATATATCTTCATTTCTGTTGTCATGTATATGTTATTATTTTTTTCAAGATCTATTATTGTCACCTAGGATTGATTACAGAAACACATGAAAGCTCCTGGGTTATTGCAGATATAAGAAAGTCTCAGCAGATCATTCAATATGAATGAACACATTCAAATTTAATATAATGCATGACTGAGAATTATCTTCACAGAGATAATTCAGTATGTTATGCATATTAGTGCCAGAGAGGTCACTGGTTTGTATTTTGTTGAAAAGATAATTCTGGAAGGAATACCACTTTTATAGAAATCCTCTAACAATGGTACTGAAAAAGTAATTCCTTGAAAGCGATGTTGAATTAGGTCATCAGCACAGCCTGCTGTGCTGTCAGTTTTGCCTTTTCCCAAAAGGCTAACATAACCCATGTGAGGATTTTGTACTTTGCAAAGAAGACTGGAGAGAAGAAAGTGCTATTTAGCACAATTTCAACTTAGCAGCCCTAGAGTTCATTTATTCATGAATGTTTAAAAAAGTATATGATGCTTAAGAGACTTTAATGAAGCAGAGCTGTAGTTCTCACAGTACAGAATTTCAGGGATACTGAACTTCCTACAGAACATAACTGCATGATAAACATGATATGGAGGATATCAAAGTTTTTAGACATTTTCTTTTTTCAGATTTAACAAAAAGACCCATTGCCTTTTGTGCATAGCTCTTGTAAAAAATATTCCTTAGTAGCTAGCTGTACTCATGGTTATGTTGTGCATCTATTATATTTTAACAAGAAATAAAAACCCTAGTTATCTAAAGACCAGTCAAATAAATCTTCTTAGAAGAAATTGATACAAAATTCATACACACGGAAGCATCTTCCAACAGCACCTTTTAAATTAATTCATTTATGCTCTATTCTGAAAGTGCTGACAGGGGAAAAATAGAGAAAGAACTTTCACTTTGTCAAGAAATTTATTTTATTTACAGCTTGCTTACATTGAATCTTCTTGCATCTTGTGTAACAAGACTGATGCTGATGATATTGGAGTACACTCACAATAAATAGTTCTACAGAAAATGCAAGTCCTGTGCACCCCTTCTGACATCAAAAAGCCCTCAGAAGCTGGAAGTATACTTTGGTCATTCATCCATTAAAAATAATTAACTAAATCTTCAAATGGTGTTGATCAATGTACCTCAGAGTGTAACTCTAAATTATATCAGCCAGGGACCTGACTTGGTTCAAAATGAGCATGAAATACTACATAAGCAATTTACTGATGGAAAAGGCTGAGGTGATGAATTTTAATCAATCTTACATTTTGGGATGAATTTTTGAAGGAATATATGAATGTCTGAGAAAACAGACCATTCCAGGTGAAAACAGACTTTTGCACAAAAAAAATACAATATTATGAAAGTGAAAACATAGCAATTTACAGGTTTGTTTAGAGGAGAAGAGGTAGAAGAATAATACATCAACAGATATAAGGAGTAGGTTAAAGCACAGTGTGCTGATGATATTTCACACACAAATGCTAAACATGCTTTCCTGGACAATCATTCCCTACATTCATGATAAGACATTCAGCTTCCAGTATCTGTTATACTTCTCAACCAAGAGAAAATCTGTTTGGATTTTTGATTTCTGATTTTTTGCATAAAAATAGAAAGACAAAATATAGGAAGGATCTGATGTGGACGTATACATAAGTTTACTGATACAGCACAGTTCTCTTTTTATTAATGCAGTGCCATTCAGAATAAATCTGAACATTCAATACATCATTTGAGTTTACCACAAACTTTCAAAAAAATAGATTTAATTGGTGTATACTAGATACACTAAGTATGACGACTTCATAATTAATCAGTCTCTTAGAGGAAATCTTCCTCCTCTCTTAGAGGAATTATCCTTCTGAAATGTCTTCAGTGTAGATATTTATGGCTGAAATAGACATTCTAGTCTCCCTTTACAAAGAATGAAGGAGAACATTTTTTAATGAATTAACTTAATCAAAAATGGATGCAAGACTAACATGAATTGCATCCTTAAAAATATTTCTCTTCATTGTCATTTAAAAGAGATTGACTTGAACAGTTTAGTGAAAATATCTGCATCTAATTAGATAAATATCACCATCTGTGTTAGCTCAATGAAATTTCCTTACTAAATCTGAACTTTTAAGATTTTTAGTTCCCTAATTTCTCAGGATCATAAATCGTATGCATTTTAAGTTGCATAGGAAATATAAAAGTACAATTTCCAAATTAAACAGAAATCAGAGGGATATAGAATTTTTCTCTGCTGTATAGATGTAGGAAAAATACAAATGTTTCAATATATATGATTAATTTATCACAAATTCCATTTCCATAACATTACCTTGTAGACAATATATTAGGTTTTTCAATATCATTAGTTATGATTGGGTACCAAAGATGATGAAATGTAGGAAAGTCTAGTCAGAATATAATACAGTATAACTATATGCATAAGACTATTTCACTTTCTCTTTCTTTACAAGAATTATATTCTATTAAGTCAATTATGGACACAAGTGAATTTCTTTCCAATTAAATAATAAAAAATAAAATTACTATAAAACTTTTTCCCAGTCATCCTATAATAGCAAAGCAGAAGAACATATCTTTTCTCCAGTATGTAGTATTTTGGGTTCATCTTGAGATCTTGTTTTTATTTATTATGTATTATTCTTTTCTCAAAGTATACTATGTTAGAACAAGGAAGGAAGGAAGGAAGGAAGGAAGGAAGGAAGGAAGGAAGGAAGGAAGGAAGGAAGGAAGGAAGGAAGGATGATGGGTTGACTCTAGCTGAGCACCAAGTATCCACTAAAGTCGTTCTATCATTCACAACTGGACTGAGAAGAGAAAATATGAGGAGGACTCATGGGACAAGATAAGGACAGAGAGAGATCACTCCCAATTACAATCATGGGTGAAATAGAATTGAGGAAATGAATGAGAAAATAAATTCACTACCAATCAAAGAAGTATAGGATAACAAGAAATAAAACAAACTCTTAAAAGTACCCCACCCTTCCTTTGTTCCTGGGTTCAATTTTACTCCTGACTTTCTGTACCTCTTTTCCCTCCAGTGGAAGAGGGAATGGGGATTGCAATCAGTTCATCACAGGTTGTCACTGTCACTACTTTCTCCTCAGGACAGGACACCTCACACTCTTCCTGGCCACTCCACACTCTTCCTGGCCACTTGTCCTCTCCATGCTATATGAAGATTTATACTTGGATCTGCATGAGACCCCAGTAAGTATAGCTGAAGGAGAAAAATTATTAAGAAGGCAATCTCCCAAACAGTTCAAATGCTGTGATTTGTGGGCAAAAAGTCAATTTATTACACATGGGTGAAAAGGAATTTTTGCCAAAATTGAAACCAGTGAAAGCTGTTTTTTCTGTATGGGAAAGAGAGTGGAAAGAAAAGAGAGTGGACAAAGTAAAAGCCATATTTTGTGCATTTTCTCGTGGCCATAGATACCTGATTTCACCACTTCAAGATTGCTTTGGGATTTCTTTAGCACCTGGAACTATTTTTTATGTCCAAGAGAAAAATTCCTTAAGAATGTCTGGTATGTATTTGATAATTTGAGCTCTATTTACTCTTTAAATTAGTCTGGTAATTCAGATATTTTAAAAGGATATTTCAGTACTTAACATGAAACTTGATTAGCTCAGTCAATATTGTTAATGTGTGAGATTTTTGAAATTTTACTTCCACCTCTGTTTTCCCACTCAGTCACCAGTATGAGTATTTATCTACAGTCTGGATTTTTTCATGATTCAGAACAAAAACAGTGACATATGATAGGGAAACAAAAGTACTGTCAGACTTCCAAGTGTGATGAAACTACTGTTAGAAATGTAAGTTTTATGAGAGATGTTTTGGTTTTGGTGGTTTGGTGTTTTTTTGTTTGGTTCTTTGGTTGGGTTTTTTTTCTTTCTTTGTTTGTTTGTTTTTTGTTTTGTTTTTTTGTTTTTGTGGGGTTTTTGGGTTTTTTTTTGTTTTTGTGGGGTTTTTGGGGTTTTTTTGTTTGTTT
>VXBB01017806.1:147689-204765 GCA_013399915.1 Illadopsis cleaveri | reverse complement strand
CACAGAATCTGAAAAACATTAAATTAAAATGTAAGGCATCAAAACAGGATCACACCAAGCCCTTCCTTTGCTCCTTTTACTTCTGGTCAGTGCCAGTCAAACATCACACCCACACCTGAAAACCTCTCAAGTGCTGGTCTGTGTGGGGTGAGGCAGGAGCAGAGAGGCATTGCTAACTGAGAGCCTAATTATAAAACTGCCAGTACCTCTGGGAAATAACTGACCACAAATGTCAGCTCATCAGCAGGGTTGGAGCGTTCTTGCTGAAGTATAAAAATCTTGGCATTAAAAACTCCTCACTTCACATTGTATCATTTTCAAGTGCATGACTTAGAGCTGATCATGCCAGACATCTCCCCATATCTTTTGTGTTTTCCCTTCTGAAACCGGTGATGCCAGTTTTAACACCTGCCACCAGCACATGGGTGTGTAAATTAAAAATGTGCTTTGGCTCCTCTGCACTGACCTTCCTCACAGATTATTACTGCACTCACATCTACCTGAGGCAGAGCCTCCACACATTCAATACAACAAATGTATGCACAAATAGGCAACAAATCCCTTGCATCATTTGAAGATTTGCCCCTCGTTTTATAAGTTGTGTTTATTACAGATTGCAACGTGAGTAAGGACTCAGAATTACTTTTCAAAAAGTAACCTTTTCCACACAAACAGACACCTAAGTAATAAAGAAGTAATCAAGGAATAAAAGTCCCGGTTTGGTGGTGCTGCTTCTTCAGGATTTTGCCTGGCTAGTTCTCTGCATTCCTTGGGAGTTCAGAATCAGGCATATGAGTCTGTCAAAAAGACATTTTTTCCTTAATTCTGCCCAGAGTAAAAGAAATTATTAAATGGACATATAACAAGAAAACCTGCTCCCACCGGGATATCAAGTCTAGCTTTGTAGT
This sequence comes from Illadopsis cleaveri, assembly GCA_013399915.1. Classification (NCBI taxonomy): domain Eukaryota; kingdom Metazoa; phylum Chordata; class Aves; order Passeriformes; family Timaliidae; genus Illadopsis; species Illadopsis cleaveri. The sequence continues at coordinate 203,857 of VXBB01017806.1, read as the reverse complement.
CATCAAAGCTTTGTCTAATTCAAATTACTTTGGCATAACTGTCAAAATTTGCTCTTCCCTGCTGATTCATCTCGGATGTGTGGCATTTTTCCCTGCTGATTAGCCAGAGATGGGCCTGGCCAGCCTCACTCAGACATGATTCCAGCACAGATCTCTGCAAGGTGGGGCAGAACCATGAACTGCTCTCCCATCCTCCTTGCTAGCCTCACACTCTGCTGGAACATCCAGAGAACATGGACATGAAAGAGGCCCACAGAAACCGTCACAGAGAAAGTAATCTTTCATTTTGAAAGAGTTTTTTAAGCATTCTTCCCCCCTCCTTTTTTTTTTTTTTTCGGTTTTTGCTTTTAATTAAAAAAATTTCTGATATACTAATAAGTCAAAGTTCTCTTTAAAGCACAACCTCCTATCAAGCTAAAAGGTAAAACACAGTTGGCAAGAGAATTTTTCATTTGTATCTCCAGTGTGCCAGCCAGAAATCCTCAGCGACAATGCTGATCCATGCCATGATCAAAACCCCCAAAACCAGTAATGGGTTTTGGGATTCAAAAGTCTGTTCAAATTAAATAGAAACTACAAATGTACTTCTCTTGCATTTGTAGTTTTCCTCATGTCATTTTTTTTTAAAGTAAAGACTTTCTGAGTATACCCTGTATTTGTTTCCCTGGCTGTGGTGTAAGCAGTTAAAACCAGTTCTTTTTGTTCTGTGCAAGTGACTGGAGTGACCTGCAGAGTGCTCAGCACCACCAAGCCACATAATTCTATTAGAAAAAGAGATATCCATCAGCTTTTGACCAGGCACTTTAGCTAATTATATTAATAAGACTAAGTGCAATTCAAGTGCTCTCCAAAAGCAAGAGACATTTATCAGTAACCCTCTGTAGGGCTGGAGGATGGAATTATTTCTGTTTTGCAGGTGGCAGGAAGGGCTGCTATGGGATTTATCCAAAGTCACACCAAAATCTGTGGTTCTGACCAGCCTCTCCTTGCCTTGCAGGGTTGGAGCAGCTCCTCACCCCAGTGCACAGGTAAATGTGAGGTCTGTAAGGAGCCAGTCAATCCTGCAGGGAGCTGCTGCTGATCACTAAAATCCGATTCCCAAAACAGTCCATGGAGACGCAGAGTTGTGCAGAAAGCAGCTCGTCAGCAGAGAGGAGAATTCACTGTGAGGCTGCAGAGCTGAAACACTTCAAAATGTCACGGCAGGATGACAGCCCACAGGCAGAGCTGTGTGTGCAGAGCTGGGACGTTCCATGGAGAACACATCCCACTCAGTCATCCTGGTGGTGGGACTGCACACACACTCCTCACTGGCACAGCCAAGGCAGGGCCTGGGCTCCTGCAGCTTTGACACCAGAGCACCTGGGGCCATCCCTGTGGGGATGCAGGTGTGGGTGGGTGAGAGCCCAGTGCTGCCCAGAGATGATGTGTGTTGTAATTCTGGACTCTCTGGCTCTCACACAGCATCTCTTAACCCCTGGGTGCACCTGCTCTGGAATAAACTTCTGCAAAGCTCAGATACATGCATTAAAAAAACCCACATTTCTGAAGTCATCATCAATACTTGGGAGGAAAAAAAACCCCACATCTTTTCCCGATTTTAGAAAACTTTATGATGTTGAAATAGTTTTCTTCTTGAACATCTAATCTTGATGCTTAGGGGAAAAGCAGCAGCAGGAAAAGGGTGTCAAGAAACACCATTTCAAGTCACGAGTCATAAATACTGGGAAACAGGAAGCTGGTGCTATCCTCTTCACTAAAAGGAAAATATTGGGGAAAAGTTCCTTGCGTTCTTTCACTAGCTACAAACTAATTTTATTTCATTAAATTTTACTTTAAAACAGACGTCAATGGATTGATCATAAATCTAACTCCTCGAAGACAGACGGTTGAGTTAGGCTGGTTTAAAATCACGGAGGTTTTTTGTATGCCAGTACATTAAAGGACTTCATTCAGCCGTGTGGTTTTGCAGTTTTGAGGTTACAGTAGCAAGGAGTTTATGGCTGTCATATGACCCCTAGACAAGCCCAGTATAGGTCAACACAGCCATATATTCTGGAGTTCCCTAAGTATATGTATTTTGCATACTTCTGCTTCCCTCCCACCCCACATCCCCCCAAACCAGAAAATTCTGCGCAATACTCGTAACGATCTCAACACCTCTGGCTCTAAACCGCTCAGAAATGTGCTGCAGGAGACACCAATGTTCCCTGCACTCACAGAAGTGTGGCCAGGTACATTAATGAGCCATTAAAATGTGCCACCTGCCCGTGGCTGCTGCCGGGAGCTGTCAGCGCCGTGACTCCGCTCTCGCCCGCAGAGATCCGTGCGACACCTCGAGACTGAACCCACTTTAAAACTTGCTGCCTGCTGAACGGATTAATTTGTAGCGAGATCTGAAAGCCATGGATTTTCCATACCTTATCTCTGGCCTGAAATATAAGCTCAATATCTGTCATGCCTCGGGGACGGGGAGCGGAGGTGGGACGTGCCCCGTGCGCGGCTGGTGCGCGCTCCTCCTGCCGCTCCCCTTTGTTGTTTCTCCACCTCACCACCCCATGCAGCATCCCAGCACTGGCAGCTCGCTGCAGGGACATCATCCTAACCACAGCTGTCAAATCCAGCTTGATTTGGGCCGTACACTGTCCCCCCTGTGCCCCCCAGACCTAGCTCTGCTCAGGTCAGATGGGGTTTTGAAGGAACACAGAAGGTCACCAGCAGCTTGCATTAAATCTGCTGATTCTGTGCCAAAAAACTACTGCTTCTCCCCAGAAGAAGTCCAGCTCTCTGGCAGGTATGCCAGCTTCTACCTCTTTTCTTAAACTGGATCTCAATGAAGTAGTCACATATCCACACTCGTTACAAACTGAGTGCATTTTCTGCTGGACCAACTCTAAAAGCTTTGTTGGGAAGCCATGAATGAGCCCAAAATTAATCTATGAAATACTCTGCATCCACATATTACAACACAGGAATTGACAGGTAACAATAAATACACTCACAAGTGTTATAACAATAAATACAGTCTAAAGGGGAAGAAAGACTTTTTTTCTTTTTCTTTCTGGGCTCTAGACTTCTAAAAACATAGCCCTGCTTTGAATATGTTGGTTTAGAATTCATTAAGAAACAAGAGCCAACAATCTCAACATTTCTCTTCTTTCTTCTTGAAAACCCAGTCACAAGTACTGCATGATTTTAAGGCACGAGAGATTTTGATTTTTCCAGTAATTCTGCTATCTAGTTGTGTTGCTTTAATTAGCTATCAGCAGCACTTAATTTATTTCCAGTGTATTGTTGCCAGCTTTTTACATATCTCTCCCAACCTGTGAAAAAAAATCTCAAAAATAGACCTACAAAAATTAATCTTCCTGTTCCCTGTGCAGAGATATTAAAATGGTAATTGCATTCTTTATACCTCTAAAACCCAGTTCTACTTCTAGATACTTATCTGAAAGTCCAATGAAATTGTGTGATAGCAATTGTTGATGCTACTTCCACATTACTGGAAGTTATTGAGATCTGATAGTAATCATGATATTGTAAAATCTTCACACAGTGAGGCCACAGTTCATCAGTGCCTTTGATTTTTATACTGAAGGGTGATTGCCTGGACAAATAAACTCCACTTATTAATTCTTAGCATCATATTACCTTTACTTATTATAGAACAAGAAAAAAAAAAATCTTGTAATTTCAGAGGTACTATACTCAGCTGGCAACACAGCAATTTCTTAAAACCCCATACCTTAAACACAGACTGCTTCCCCACAAGCACGTGGGTCATGTGGTCAGATTCCACTTTGCTCCTTACTGGAATTCACTTCCCACAGAAATCCCTTCTCCTCAAAAGCCCACAGACTGCCAGGACGTGCTTGCAGCTGGTTGCTCACCCCTTGGAAAGATCAGACCCACTTTGAGGCTCTGATTTCAGCCTTATCTTTTGGGGTTTCTCATGGGAGTTCTGTGATGTGGGGTCTGGCAAAACCAAACTTCCCTCAGCGCTTGGATGTGTCACGCTGACACGCCAAGCACTCCTCCAACAGGAAGGGTGGTGGGCTTCTGCCCTTTGATATCCAGTGATCTGAAGATTTTTTCCACGGACCTGTGCCAAGAAAAGCTAAGCAACAATTATCAACAGTTTAGCTGGAGGCACCTTCCTTACTTGTGACCCAGCACTGGTCTCCAGAAAATGGAGATCTTTTGGAAATTCAGTATTTTTATTCCAGAGAAAGGGGTATCAAAAAAAAGAAAGAAGTGAACAGGTTACTCTCTTAAAAACTCCTCTAGTATTTGGATTTATTTCAGTATTGTTTGGCAGCTTCTCACAATAAGCAGTTTCAAACGGCCTAAAGTAATTGCAAAAGAAACTCTATTAAGAGACCCTGATGAGGGAAACTATTAAAATTGTATATACACTTTGCTCTGATGAATCTCCCTACTTCACTTTTGCAGCAAATAATATAGTTCCACGTTGTTTTTTCCTTTCACCAGAAGTGTGAATTATAGTCCCATAAATTCACTCTTACTGTCAATTAAATTGAATAAACATTGTGTGAGTGAATTAGGAAGAGATACAAAGCAATTCAATACCAGGGTTAGTTATGGAGAAGGTTTTTTAATGAACATAAATTTATATAATTAAAATAAATTTGCCTTTATGTTCCTGAAGTAGATGCCCTGCAAATCAAACCCAGGGCCAAAGCTACCATCTTTCCTCAGATTAAATGGGAGCTTCCTGTTCTCTGGGATTTCAGAGGTTTCTAAGGCTGGAAGATGCAGCCTGCTTTGTTAAAGGAATGCAACAGAGGAGATAAAACTTCAGCTTTTTGTTAAATTTAGTTTTTCTCCCTAGCATCACCTTCTTTTTACAGAAGGAAAGGAGTAAATAAAAAAGCCTTTGAAAGTTATTCTTTATAGGCTGGCAGTAACCAGTTGCTTCTCTGAATTCTCATTTTTGCAAGTTGTGATGCAGTCATATGTCAAGAGCACATTTAAAATCAGCGTGCAAGGTGAGGAAAGCATTTTTACTGCTACAAAATCTCCCTCTGCCTCTTTCTTTGTGTCCCTGGAATAACAGCAATAAGCTCACCATCGTTTTTGACTGCATAAGGACGAGAGAGATGAATCATGTAGACCAATCTCCCACCTGACAGCACACCATGCTTTTCCTCACCTTCTCCTGGGCTTGCCTACATCCCCAAGCTGAAGCCCCATTGTCTTTGTCAGACATATTCTCCAAACCACCTTCACCTTCCATTTCAGGAGCTCTCCCTCACATGGCAAAATTATTCTGAGAGAGAGGATTTTTTTGTGTGTGCAACAGCATCATTGACAATTAGTGCCTTTGGCATCCCCTGTACAGAGAGAGGAATTTCACTCTGTGGATAAATAGAGTGCTTAGGTTTCCAGGGCTGTCAGCCCTTAACAAACAATAAATGCATACACCAGTGTAGAAGGGAATATAAATCAGAACAGCAACTTGAAGGCTCTTTCTTAATAACACAATGCATGTTTATCTCCAAGGAAAGAAGGCCCAGCAGCTAGCAAACACCACGAAATTCCCACACAACATGGCATTGTCTGTGGCTCTCAGGTAAAACATGCTTGAATAGATGTTAGTGTTCTTAACACCAGAGGCCTGCGTGCTTAGAGAAAGGCAATCACAGCACACAGTTTATCCCGAGGCACTACAAACTATTGTTCCTTATAATTGCAAGCATAAGATTTAAAAACCTTTTCATTGCCTTGATGAGTTGGTTTGCAAACTGGCAGCGTACCAACCACTGGCTTAGGCTGTGTGACACCATATGGACAGTCCTTAAATCCCAAAGCACACGTCTCTCCACCCTCAGAGGATGATGCCTTTGATAAAGGCAGATCTTTGGAAAGCCTGATTCCATGATTTACAGAATGCTTTTAGGGTGAGGCAGTTCTGCTCCTTCCAGGGAATAAATTTTTCCCCTCTCTCCCCCCCTCCCCTTCTCTCCTCTGATTTTTCAAGGTTATTATCTCAATGCTTTTTCCTTGGTACCAATCCCTCTGAACTTGAGTTCACAATGACTCACAGCAGGGAGGCACAGAGAGAGCTACCACCAGGAGTTTTCTCCCTGGAGGAGCTCCACAACGCTGCCAATTATGTAGCAATGAAACGCTGGCTTAATGGCACACATCTCTTAAACATCCCCTTCTCTCATTGGTTCACCCCAGGGACCCCAGGCATGGAGATGGATCCCACCCTGCCTGCTGCAGAGGTGTGTGAAGTGCGCAGGGCTGCCAATCTCTGGACTGCAGCTGTGGCTCCCAGCGCTGGTGTTTGCAGGGTTGAACTGGTGGGCTCCAAGCCTCAGGTCAGCCCAGTATTCATCCTCCAGTGAAAGCTCTTAGAAAAAAAACCAGCCCATCTTAGTGAGGTGGTAAATTTGGGGATTTTTCCTCAGTCATACTCATCCCACAACCCCCAAATTCAGAGATGCAGTGGAGAAGACACTACAGAGGCTTTGGCTGTGCTGCAATGTGGATTAAAAGCTTGTTTTCTGAAGCTTGGTAGAAGGACCTCCTTGTAGAAACAAACCCTCCTTAGCAGAGGATCCCTCTTATTGCAGTTTCAGGCTGGCCATCTCTCCTTGCACTCCCACACAGGAGAGCACAGATACTCAGGATAGACAACCACTAAATACTGGAAGGAAATGCACTCCCCCAGCCTCATTAGTGGTGACAGGAGTGCAGCCCATCCTGCCTCCATGCAGGCTGTAGCCCTGCAAGCTTGAACCAGAGCAGGCCAACAACAGATACAGGGCCATTACATGGGACTGGCACCTCCTCAAACTAACCCACCAGTCATTTAAATCTATCTATTGTTCCTACTAAATTTCTCTCCCCCAGAACCCACGGCAGGTGAAATCCAATACCATGCACTGACTCACAAATAGCTATTCATTTCAAGAAATCTTTCACCTGAATCGTTTGTTAGAAGCTTCTAAAGGAAACACTGGGTAATAGAAAGTGTAGGTGAAATGACAAGTTGAACTGATTGCACACAATAAACAAAGCACCTGGGGCTTCAGCATGCCACAGCTTTGTTTGGATGAACAGGATAATGATGTAAGCCTAGCAGTGGTCCGAGATTACAGGCTACTTCTCAGTTCTTCTATTAAATTCACCATGTGATGCTGAGCCTTGACTCTCAGCTTCTTTTTCCCTTGACACATTTGCTTCTGTGTTATTCATTTGCAAGAGAAGGACCTCAGAAGAAGGTCTGTCTTCCTCCACAGATTCTCTGTCTCTGTTCTGGCCCTGGTACCATAATCCCTTGCTGGCATATCTAGCAATTCTCTTAACATGTAAACAACTGTTACTAACAGCAGTTATAAGAATAGAAATAATTTTGCATTGTACAATCTCGTAGCCCATGTAACACACTTTGTTGCAGTTCAGATATTAGTCACATTAAGTCCAAGATCATAATGGTGACATTCAACCCTTGATGACTAGACACAGGGTGCTGGTTGACTGCTTACAGCAAAAATTGTTGTTTACAAGGTACTGTAGAGACGGCAGCTCTGCACTATTAAAAACATATTAAATTAATTGAATTCAAACAACCAGCCACAAGAACAGAAAGGAGAACAGTATGAAGCTGCCTTTGCAGTGAGCATTTAAAGACAAACCCTCCTCATGAGGTGAAGCACACACACACACAGATGGGGCAGGTCCCTCCCTGGCTTTCTCTGTAACCTTTATGGGAGGAGACAAGTGGAAGTGTAGGAAATGAGGATCTTTTCCTCTTCTACCCTCTCCCACTTTAGCAACCTAAGAATAGCCCAGATTAGTTTCACCACTTTCCAGCCTGGATTGCTGCCCTCAGGGATAAATGCCTGCAGAATGTGTCAGCTGCTAAAGCATCTTCCCAGGCTGACAGGGGAAAGGTGAGCTTCTCCATGAACACCACACACCCAGGAGCTCTGAGACACGTGAGGGCTGGGGGCATATGAATGCAGCAGTTTGGCAAAACTCCAAGGCAAAATACCATAATATTGAAAAACCTATACCAACAACAACAACAGCAACAACAAACCCCCCCGCCAAAAAAAAAAAAATCCACACAAAAAAACCACCACTGCCCAGTGGAGGAAGTCAAGGTCTTATTGTGGAACTTTCTCCTCCGTGCCACAGATTATCTTTTCCTTCAGTATGATGTGATCCCATGACAGTATGAAGTGAAGCTTTCTGCAAAACAGCAGGAATTTTAAGCCTGGCTGCATGGCAGAGTAGAGGAACGCGAGCCCTGGCACAGCACTAGCAGGACTCTGTTGGCAACAGGCAGCTGGACTAGGCACAAAGCAAATTAACAGAGGCTGGAGGAAGAATACACTGCCTTCCCCCAGGGCACGTTTAAAAGGCTGCAGAGCACAAGGGATGAGCACAGCCACCAGCTGCTGAACTGTGCCCTGTCCTGGGCCACATGCAGGGATCTCCCTCAGCCCCAGCCCTCAGATCACTGCTCCAGTATCCTGTCCTGCTGCTGTGCAGAAGGAGAAAGGTTCATTTCTGCCTTCCCTCTGCCAGACTCTTCTTGAAACTACTACAGCCCTGAGCTGGCCTGACACTGCTCACGTCTCTTCTGCTCAGCATAATCCCTCAGCTAATTGCTGAATGGGAGAGGCACCTCTTCCCAGGCATGAGGCACTGCTTGGAACATGAATATTTCATAAATGAATACAGACTTTTCAAAAATTATTAACACACTTCTGCAACCCATGTTCAAGGATTGCTGTAAAATACGGCAGAGCTGTGCTTTCAGGCTCTCACTTTCCACTCCCAGCCTGATCCTGACAGTATTTAAAACATGCAGCTACAGGCTTATTATGCAGTATTAATACAACAGATCTCAAGGATATTTATCGACTGCTGCTGCTAAGAAACATTTTGAAATGCTTCCCTGACTCCCATTAGATCCTACACCAAGGTAACATTTCCCGGGAGTTTATTTGTATTTCAGAGAAGAACACACTGACCATGTTCACCCTTTCCAATATTTCTTCCAGACACAAGGGATTATTTACCCACGCTTGCATGCAAATACCTCATTTAATTCATTTTGTTCTTTTATAATGCTGGTTAAATAAAGCTTTTCAGGGGAACAGAGTCTGTTTCAATTTATCTTCGTTGAAACTGGGACTATAAATCTCTTCAGTTTCCTTTATTGATCTTAGACAAAATTACAAATATAAATTACAGCTGCTGCAAATTAAATGTTCTAATGACTGTGTTTGAAAGCAAATGCAATGGCGTCAATAACACACTAGATAAGACACTGTGAGAACAGCACAGAGCTAGCATTCCCTGCTGAAAGCAAAAGGATTTCTGTGGAAACTCACAGCCATGGGCTCCCTTCTCCCACATGTTTTCTCCCATGTTTTCCTATCCCGGATTAATTTATAAAATTAGCTACATCAGACCTACAGGACTTGCAGATGGTTCGATGCAGCCATCAAGAAAAGCCATCAATTGGTTTGATGGATACCATCATTGCAGAGTCAACAGCCCACAGAGGGTTGTTCCTGAAAGTCTTTCTTCTACAAAAATGGCAGGCTTTGGCTGCAGTGGTATTGAGACCCACAAAGTTTGTACACTGGACCAAGACAAGAATCCAGCAGTGGCATGTGGTGCTGAATCACTGCATTCAAAGAGGCAACACATATTCCATACAGCCCGTGCTGCAAGAGATAAACATATCTCCAGCTCAGCTGTCCCACCAGCTCCCTTCACTCCTTATCTCACTGAAAGCACTGGTCACAAGGTCATGCTTGACAAGGGCAAATATCAAGTGATGCTGCTTCAGGTGTGATATATTTCTCCTGAAGAAGCTCCTGTTTCACAAAGCAGCATAATCATCAGTTTTCTACACCGCTGACATTTAGACCCTTAAGCACAAAGGTATCTGTTTACCAGGTCATGAAATTGCAAGTATAATATCAGTGGCTGTGCTGTGCTTGACAAAACTGTGAAACATTTCATTTTGCTGCCTAGTGAGCTTTCAAAAGCCCCGACACTGGAGAGGAGACAACATTTGTGTTGCCATCAAAATATTTCAGAACACCTACTTTTCTGTCTGTGATCTGTGGACATGCATTTTTCCTTCACTCCACTTCTGCCACTCCTTTCTGATACAGCCAGCACTGCAAATATCAGAAAACTGATTCCTTTTATGCTTTCTTAAGTTTTATGTGATCACAAAGCCTCTCTGAATAAGAATAACTGTGTGCAGTCAAGGTATTAACATTCCTACAAATTTTGTGAAAATTGGTAAGTAGACAAATGAGCATTTATGCAGAGATAAATGCAGGACATGGGCTCTGGAAATTCTGTTGTCTTTGCAGCTCACAGACGTAATTGCTTCTAAGCAGAATTCAGCTGGTTTGACAGACACCATGGGTTCAGGGCCTCCCAGCCATTAAAATGTTGCTACTGAAAGTCCTGCTTGTAAACCCACCATGAACGAAAAAAAACTGCATTGACTGTGAAACCACAAAGACTTTGCACTCTGGACCAGGCAGGAATTCAATAGTGGCATGAACTGCTGCTCAGAAGGGCAGGTCTGACAGACCCTCCCAGCCTGTGAGCTGTTCCATAGATGGAACTCCTCCTCTGTGCCTAAAACAGACAATAGACCCTGATTTTGTCTTCCCTCATAGTGCAACCCAACAAAATAACAGCTGGAGCAGCAATCTTTGTCTACTGCTTGTTCTCTGGTGTCAGCCAAGCTGCTGCTGAGCAGAAACCTCCACAGATACCTGCTATCACTGCCATCTCTGCATTGTTGGAGGAAGAAGTTGCTTTTTTTTTTTTTTTCTCCTTAAAATAAAAGCATCAGAAAAGCTTTCCAAATCATTGCAATGATTCAGGTACCACCTTCTGTTTTAATGGTGAAATTAGTGGTCATCCCAAGCATGCTCTAAATGTCTTGTCTTGGCTGGTAGACCTGCATCTCCAAGAGGGAAGCACAGGAGCTCCTCTAGAGGCTCTCTACTCTAGGGAGAGCATTTTTGTAAATTAGAATTAGCCTCTGACATTACTTTTTGTTCTTTGCTGAATATCAGTTTGTGGAATTTCATTCATGATTTACTTTGACCTTTAGCTGCACTTGATATTTTCTTCTAACAAAACTTGACACTTCATAAAGAAAAACTCAAGAAAACATCAGGCAGCAATCTAAACATCCACAGGAAGGGCAGATCTCACAGGGAACTGATAAAAACCTTCCCCTTGCTGACAGACTGGGAAGATCCTCCCTACTTCAACCTCAAGCTGCCCAAAGCAGGATCTTCTGCCTTAACACCACTGTTTATGCTTATTCTCTCTCAAAATGCTCAGGGCTTTTGGTAACAGTGCTGTGTACACCTGCCTTTGGGGAGATTTTTCTCCTCCCCATTAACATGAGTGAGCCCAAGCCACTCTGCCCGTGTGCATTCGTGCATGTACAAATTTCAGTCAGTATCTTCCACAAGAACATCCTGCAAAAAATCGTTTGCTGGATGCAAAAGTTCAGCCGAGAGAATTATCCACATCCTGCAGTAAATGCTGCAATCTCAGTGTTAAATGGCAAGGAGACAATTACAACCATGAGATAAAAGCATCAGAAAAGCTCCTTAAACACCTTTCACAATCCCTACAAGCTGCAAGGCTTGAAATGTTTGCCCTCAGAATTGTAGCTGGGCAGCACAGGGTCTGGGTAATAGTGAACCAGGAGGGAAAGAACCTGGGATCCCTGGCCCCTCACTTCCTGTTATTTGCAGAAGGTAAAAGCACACTCGTTTTGTTCAAGGCTCTCATGGAGTTTTGCCCACAAAAGAAACATGAAAATGTCTTTGATTGTATTTAAATATTTCAGAGAGGTGACCAGACTGTGGAAGTTTAATTACCTTAAGCCATGAGAGGGCAGAGAATTGAGGGCAGTGACAAAGAGAACGAAAAGGAGAAAAATGAACTTTTTTTCCAGGACAACGGAATGTTGCTATTTATGAACCTGCAAGAGAATTAGAGCTGAAATAATTCGACAGAAAAAGAGATTTTAATTAATGATGGTAATTCTTACGAAAGGAACCAGATTGCCAGCCCTGGAAACTGCCAGTTCATTTTATCCACAATGTCCATACTATTTCAATGAGACTATTTCAAAGATCCCCCAGCACAGGACATTATCCTGAGCTGAGAAGTTCAGTTTCTGACTGCTCATACATCTTGTCTTTTGCTGCAGCTGAACATTGCAACGTGAATAGTTGTTCACTAAATCAATCCCACGGTACAAGCAGATCCTTTGACATGGGCCAATTGGTCTCTAACAGCTTGAATCAGATTATAGCAGTGACCAAGAATAACAAAACCTGTTGAAATAAATGTAAAGCCACTTAGGTTCAAATGGCTGCTGCATCAGGGTCTCAGCCTGAGGAATTTGCAGCAAATTGATCACCAGCTTCCTCCAATACCTAAGTAACCCTTAAAAAAACCTAGACCATGGCAACAAGGACCAAAGGGGGAAAAAAAAGGAACTTTTCATTCAGATCATGCCGTTTCAGTTAACTTCTGGTCATTCTGTTTAGATACATCAGTCCCTTCATTCCAGTGCTGATGAGACCCATAGCTGTGGGAGACAGCAGACATCTCATTTTGCAAAGAGCAGCAGCTGTAGAATTTGTTTCCAAACTGGAAGGTGAGGATGAAGCTGGGGTTTTTTTAGTAGTTGATGATAAAATCCTGGAGTAATGAAACATTAGCAGAAGCCTTTCACCATCTACCTTTTCATGCTGTTTTCTATGCTTTTGGAGTTGGGTGGAGAATTCCACCTCCCAGAAGTGCAGAGCAGACTAACAGATTTGGGGTTCAAGTTCCCTGGTAGAAGGACAACTGGCCTGGCTTGTCCCTGAAATTTGATTTCTAGTCCCCACTGGCTGCCTTAAGCTAAACACCTTGCTGTGGTTCTCATAACATCCCGTGGCAAAGACAGCAATGATTTTCACTACTTGAGCCTAATATGAAATAGATTAAGTCACATGTATCAAATTCACTTTAACACGAGTATTTCTATTACCTGGGTCAGAGAGTCTGTGCAGTGGCTCTTCAAAACCTGCTGTTATTAATTCAGCAATTACAGCTTTATGGTGGCAGGAAATCCTTGGTGTTTGAGCTGGGGCTGCAAAGCTGTAATTCCGAATGGGACATGACATGAATTACTGGATTGCTGTAATTTTTCAGCTTTTCATGCGTTTTCACTGCATATATTAAAAATACAGCAAGTAATTCACTTTTAATTATGCAAATTCAAAGACAGTAAGACAAGAGATGGATGAGTTTTTAAATGCCTGCTCTGCCTGGCTACCTGAGGTTAGCACAGAAAATCCACCATCTAATCAGGTAACCTGGCCCACCATGCTGCTGCTTGCCTGAGTGTACAAAAAATTACCTCTTCTTAGTATTCTGCACCATCACAAGAGCACAGAGCACAGGAAATAAATCACCAAACAGAGGGAAAGCTGGGCAAAGGCAAACCTTCTCAACCTGCCTTTCCTCTTCCCTTAGGTGTATAAGGACATCTGATACACAGCTGCCCTCACATCTGACATCCCATAAAACCTCAGAGGCTTTCAGGCTTTCAGCATGCTTTCTAATTTGGCCATTCTCATCCTCAGCCACCATTTCTCAATAAAAGGAAAAACTTGCCCAATACGGATATTAAAAAGCACTTTTAACTAGAATATTCAAACCAGGGCTGTAGTGTGCATCAGCTTCCACATTCTGCACCTCTATCCTTGGCTTCTTTTCTGTTTCTTAGCAAAATCTCTGGCTGCAGCCAGCTTGTCCATGCACAGGTCTGTGAGTCTGTTACTCTGGTCTCAAAGACGTTGCTAAACTGTAAGATAGCAAGTGCAAGTAATGATGTCTTGTTAAAAGTCTAGTAGCTGTATCTAATAGCTAAAGTGTTCAGTGTGGTAATTACAGAGGCGAGAGACTGCTGAACATGTGCAAAAAAGGAAATAATTGGAGTAGCAGTAATGCAAAAAGCGTCTCCAAGCCTAGAGCAATTGTTATTTTGCCCTCCTACTGATGTGCTACTTATCGAGGATGCAGTGGTTAGAACCCGGCTCTCTTTAATGAATGCTAAGTTCAGGTGTTTTCCATCCAGAAACCCCAAGGCTTCACATCCAGTACATGCACAGAGATAAAATTACTCAAGCACCTTATTGCCTGGCCCTGAAAGATTACATCTGCCTCTTTTCCCGGGGAGCCTGGGAGGAGTCTCATGCAAGCGCATTAGCATTGCAAATCTCCAGCAACCTACTGAAAAGAGGGTGCTGAAGGAGGTGCTCACAAGACACTGCCGTGCTGAGTCCTTCACATTAATATTTACAAACCGGGTGGAAACTTTTCATTTTCTCTAATCTCGTCATCCTGATTTCCCCACCCAGAGATCTCGCTGCTGGTTTCGCTGTTGCTTCTTGAAAGGTGATTTCTTGCAGTTTCTTCAGCAGCTGTTCCATGTGCTGAATCCTCTCAGTACTTGCCTGGGTGCCTATTACACGGAGCTTCAAGAGCAGAAATATTCCTGAAGGGGAGTGGGTGGCTCAAGTGGGTTTTTTTTTCTGTCATGTCCTTGGCGTTGCTATTACAAATCTCACTCAGATATGGTATCTGCCCTGCAGCCCTGGAATTCTGCCTCATTCTCAAGCTTTTTTAACTCATGGCTCCATTTTGGCATACCTGCTGATCACAGCCTTCATAAATCTGAGCAGAACTAAGCATTACCTTCACCTCACAGCTTCTATAGAAACCTTAGTCATGCATTAGTCACTTGTGGTCTCAGCCACTGCTGCTGCTTTGAAAATCGTGTTAAACTCCTGCTCTTCATGGAGCGAGGCACAGAATTAGCTCACTTACCTGTTTGTGGGCTCCACTTTGACAAAGATGTGTTTTGTTGGGCGGGGGAAGGTCACCATTTCAGTCACTTACCAACACCTAATCCCAGCCTGTCCCTGACTGCAGAGCCGTGGGGGGATTTCTCCCTCAGCCTCACCCTGGAGCACTTCTGGCCAACGTGACACAACCTCTGAACTGTGACTGTGAACTCACCATCAAAGCAGAGCCAGTCCAGGGAGATGAGGATCTGAAACACTGCAGTGGGAAGAGCAGTTCTGGCTGGCTGTGAACAGAAGAGTTTGAGCTCCCCTGCCTCCCAACCCTGCCGAAGGGAAACCTGATTCTTATTTATAATCAGGAGGAAATGAAGACCACAAAACGGGACGATGACAGCATCATTAAGGATTTATTTTAAACTACAGAACAAAGCAGAAACAATATCTTGGCTTGATGGAGATTAAAGACTTGTGTGGATTCTCCCATTCTCATCTGATCTCACCATTATGTAGCAATGGTTCTCATAACTTTTAATTTTAATTCTGCAATACACGTCTGCTGCCAGTCCCACCAACCAAAGACTGCACAAAGATCAGCTTGTAATGAGAGCCAGTTTAACCCCACTTACTGTCTTCATGTCAGTGGTGTCATGGAGATCACTTATAAACTTGCATGTTAAGTAAAGCAGTTAATTGTGCTGCTGTACCGGGTTTAGACATAAAAGGCAGAAATAATAGCAGGTTTAAAGAAAAGGCTTACAATAGGAGTCCTGTTTGCAGAAAAGGGGTTAGTATGAGTTAATGTCAGCTTGTAAATAGAAAGCATGGCTAATATTTGGTTAAAAGATAAGATTAGAGTGTTTGCTATTGATTTGAATGAGATACCTATGCTAGACAGAAAATAAATACTTTGATGGAAAGAAGTGACAGAAACACCAAGGCTGACCCTCTGTGTGAAGTGAGGTTCTCCTGAGCAAATAGGGCTATCAGACTGGGAATATTCCTTTCTGTGCTTGTCCCAAAGGGCGTCTCATATAGTTCATGGAGGCTAAACAGGCACTTCAGGATGCATTTCACCTCAGATAGAGAAGGGCTTGGCTCCAGCATGGGTTTCTACACCCAAACACTCAGCTGGGGGAGAGGGGATGGCCCCACATGCCTGGACACGGAGCCAGGGTCTGGCTGAAACCACAGCATCCAGGTCAGTAGAAGTACTGGAGGAATTTATGGGTACAATGGGGCATAGAGCAGTTTTGCAGAGGGCTGGAAGGGTCTCCTGTTCATTTCTGGGGAGAAAGCAACAACAAAAAACACCAAGAAACCACCCAAACGTGCAACAAAAACAAAGCAAAAAACACTGTGAACCTATTTTCATCTTTAGGCACCTGAATACCTTTCCTCAATACCTGCTTAGAGCAAGAAGGAGTGTGGGTTGGCAGGCAAAGATTAGAGACTTTCAACTCACAGTTCATTTCTCAGCAATTATGCTCTTTCCCTTACCCAGACAGACTGTAAAATGACTGTATTGTCCTAAAAGACTAAACCAAGGAAACAGAAAGGTAAGGAAATGCTTTCTAAGTGTCTGTTGCCATTTCATTAAAAACCCTATTGAACAAAAATGAAAGGTATCCATAGGTACACAACCAATTTTTTTTTGATCTTTTTGTTTGTTTGTTTTAGTTTTAATGGTCCAAGACATTGTTTAAACAGCAAAGCTATTATAGATTTACTTAGCTGACATCTTTCTGAGTACACCAGGACCCTGATCCTTCCTACAATGAACTCTACAGAAATCAGCATTAGACACGAGTTACTGTGAAACCAAAGTGTATTTGTGCAGCAATGAAAAAGAAAGAATTGGGACAATAATGAGCAAATAGTAACACAGTTAAGGGCACTGCTTTGCAGGAGACAAGTGACTGTTCTGAACTCTGAAGTGCCAATGTAATGAATCACAAGAGCCCACTGAAATGAGAGCAAACATATGAATTCTTCTTATTTCAATATGTACAAATAGCAAAGCAATTTGGGGCTGTTAACCTCCACAGCTTGAGGACAATATGTTCATCGTTATTGTATAGCACTTCCCTCTTCAGAAATTCGCTGTTGATTGGTTTTGGTGTTCCACTGAAGCATAATGTATACCTGATAGGATGCTCAATATCAGACTATGCTGAATAGCTCATAAAAAGGTGGACAATTTTAGAAAGAAATAACTAGAAAAGGAAGCAAACTGTTACAATTCATTATTGCTGACAGTGCAGATTATGAAAACACACTAAAAATATTTTGATTTTTGCTTTTGCATGGATTTCATGGCTCCTCCTTTTCTAAAGAGCTTAACATTTTTGAGTTTTTCTCCTTCATCTGCACTCCAGTTTCACCTCTACACCCTCTACCTCCACAGCTCCACCTGAAGTGCACTTATGTCCAGCTTTTCTGCTCTGAGCCATAACCAAGTCTTCTGTCAAAGACACACAACTGCCAGCAGCTAAATTTGACTAGAAACTCATTAGAAGAGCAGGTGCAGGTGGGCAGTGTGGGTTTGGTGAGGTTGGCTGGGCACACACCACCCCAGGTGACCACAGTGACCACTGCTCTGTCCTCTCCCCTGGGCAACCCAAGTCATCTTTACTCAGGGCTGGAAAAATATCTTGGCCAAAGCAGATTTTTCCTACACATCCTTGAAGGGAGAGTGTAGCCCTGGTTTGTGCCTGAGATGTTTTGGTTTCTGAAATTCCTTCCCAGGGAATTTTCTGTAAACAAGAGACATGTTTTTGTAATGGCAAATTGTTTATATTTTTTCCCTAGGAGGGACTTCTTCTTGATGTCCCTCTGCTCTGACCAATGTGATTGAAGAGGTTTGTCTTTGTGTCACCAATCAAATTGGTCTGTGTAGAATAGTATAAAAAGGGAGACACATCCCAAGAATGGAGGAGTCATTTTCAGCCTTTTGAAGTCTTTGTGTGGTTGTGGTGTACAACAGAGTCAGGAGGGAGACTGCAGTATCTCCCTGCTGCCACCCCTGTGGGGAAGGTCAGCCACCAAGGGAGGCAAAGCAAGGTAACTTCAGGGGTGTCCTTCTAGAAGCTGTGCCCCATCAATAAATCATCCATTGGAAAATCCCCTATTCCTTGCACCTCTGGATGTACACGAGTTGCAGCCACACTTTGTCTCTCAGGACTGTGGTTCTGAGCCTCACTGGTGCACAACTCACCCCTCAGCATTCCCCACAAGAGGCACATTCCAGGAGCCAAGGTAAAATCCCAGGTCCCGGACAGAGCAATACAATTGACAAGAACATTCCTCCTAGAAAGAGATTTTTTTTGGTTTGCTGAAAGTTTGGGGAAACAAATATGTTATAATCTGGGTATGGAAGTGTAAATAGTAAAAAATACCTTTCATTTTAGATCTGTTGACAGTCAATGGAGAGGCAGGAAACGCAGAAAATGCCCAGAATTCTTCACCAGGCAATTGAGTCTTTTAGGAGATACCTCAAACGAACAGCCACTTGTTTAGTTAGAGGAGGAGAAAATACCATAAAGCTTAAGGAGCATTTTGCTCAGGAAATCACATCTTTCCCCATTTTCCAGCTGACACATTGCATTGCAAGTCTGTCACAGCACATTACCTCGGTGATGTGATGTAATGCAACATTGCTGATGCAACCCAATCTGATGTGTCTAATGTGATACATCAGGTACAATATTTGAGAAGATTCTTCTGAAAACAGCATCCACAGAAGAGCACCTTTCCCCATCTTTGCCAATTAAAAGTGCCTTTCCAAAGAGTTGTATCACTCGCAGATAATTGCTTTTTCACAGGTAATTAGCAAATACAATTAGTTGTGGGAAAGGTTTGCTTTTCAGCAACTCACACACACACACACACAAAAAAAATGGGAAAACAGATGATCATAGCTGACATATAACTGTGTTCCAGGGGAGCAGGACTCGAGTTGGTGTTATTTACAGGGCTAGATTGTGCCACCATTAGGCTGATATTTTTCCTCCCCCATTGACAAGTGAGAATTGAGGGTTTGGAGTTCTGTGTTTACAGATTTTCATTTAGGGCCCTAAAGCTGGAGTTTTCTTCTGAGGGAAAATAACAGTAAAGTCTCCCATTTGTCCAGAGATGCATCAAAACTAACAAAAAAATAGTAACTATCTATCAACCACATGAACTCTTCAGTTTATAAACAAACTGGCAGATAAGTTTGCTAATGTCTGCAGAAGATAAATACCACCAGAAGTGAAATCAAACAAAGATACATCTCTCAGCAGACACTGGGGGACGCNAAAGCTGGAGTTTTCTTCTGAGGGAAAATAACAGTAAAGTCTCCCATTTGTCCAGAGATGCATCAAAACTAACAAAAAAATAGTAACTATCTATCAACCACATGAACTCTTCAGTTTATAAACAAACTGGCAGATAAGTTTGCTAATGTCTGCAGAAGATAAATACCACCAGAAGTGAAATCAAACAAAGATACATCTGTCAGCAGACATTGGGGGACACTGCAGTGAATTCAGAGTGATTGATTCCAATGGAAGCACTGGGCACTGCAGGCAAATTCAAGACCCCCTGAAATCCTCTCCAGTGGTTTCCAAACTCAGCTGCAGCTGGATGTTCACATACAGGAGGGACACAAACAGCCCCCCAGAGTGNCGCATCATGAGGATGTTTGTGGGCAGAGGAGGCTGCAGCTGCAGGGGAAGGTGCTGGGCGCTGCCACACTGCCCCTGGCAGCAGGAGAGACCTGTGGGCAAACCCACACCTCTGCTGGGTCACTTCACCAGCACAGGGCAGAATGTGAGGGCTAAAATACACACAGGCTTTCAAAACTGGCTTAAAGGAGGCCTTCAAAGGAGGAGTCAGCCCCAGATCTGAATGTTTTCTCTCCATTTAGCAGCTTCCCCTGCCCTGCTCCTGGTGCCTTGGGAGTGTGACCTGGGCCAGAGCAGCAGGGGACTGGCACAGAGACACAACACCAGCCCATTTCACTCTCTGCTTGGGCTGATTTCTCAAGTGTAAAATGTAATTCAAATCTCCATAAAAAGCTATTTGCTCCCTGGTCTCAGGATTCTTACACCCAGTTTCAAGCGTGAAATCCAATTGGGGGGGAAAAAAATTAAAAAAATAAAGAAGCCTTATGCTCAAAGTCTGAAAATCCTGCAAGAGCCTTCCAGTCTTAGGCTCAGCTGTATCTTAAGAGGCATCTGAGCAGTTGTGTTTCTCTTCTCTGAAGGTATGCCAGAGGGCCTTGGATCCCAAAAGACACAATTTCAAAGCCCAGCACACACCCCTTGAAATTCCCAATATTGTTGGATATTTCTGCATCCACGGAGCTCCTCTAACAAAAGGATCAAAGACAAGATTTCAGAATTTTGAAGACATGACCCAAAATGCACATGGCAAGTGCACAAATTTCATCTCTGAAATGTTGAGTGCAGGCAGCCCCTCAGGGCTTCTTCTCAGCTCTGGCCACTGATGGTACCACAAGCTCTAGTTTGCAGCTCCCAGCCCAAAGGATTATGATGATGATGATGATGGTGATGATGATGATGATGATGCCATAGGAGCAAAAATATTTCTCACCCTTCCTAATCCACGAGTGCTTTCCTTCCTGATTCAGATTAGCTGATAGCATGGATCCTGAAAGATTTATTTCATTATTTGTTCTTTCTTTTTCACTGTTTCATATTCTTTCCTTGCACGTGTGAAGTTTTTTCTCTTTTATGGAGGCTTGTATTTAAAATTATCTCAAATCACTGAAGAATTAGCAATGAGCAAAAAGACTTTCAAAGATTTGAAATTTGGCCTCCCTTCAGGATAAAAAGTTGGATCTATATCTAAATTTTCGAAGTTGCTTGAATGTGAAAATTTATCAAAATAATTAGAACACATTGCAATTTCTGACACCAGTTTCTGGTGAGCTATTTCAGGAACAGCTTGTTCTAATATTTTTTAAATTAAGAACTGTAAGTGGAGTAAAAATACAATAATTTTTGAGTATTCTAATCCAGAAGTAGGTAAAACATTCCATTTTTGCAATTTCTACCTCCTCAACTAATATCTTTTGTGAGAAAACATGAAATTACAATTTGTATTTCCTCTTCTGTCCTACTGAATTGCCATAAGTCCCACAGGTATACGATTAGCTGAAAAAATCATCTTTTATTAAATACAAAATAATTTTTTAACTCTTATGGTTATGATGTAAAGCTTGAAAATATGATCTCTGTATATGCTGAAGCTTCAGAAATGAGACTTGTTATCTACTTTATCATTTGCTACCTTTCATCCTTTCTTTTCTAAAAGATGTGAGGTATTTTTGGAGGCTTGAAATCATCCTGAAGGGCCCAGAGTGATTTATGTGTTACACCTGTGAATTGCTCCATGCACCCCACACGCTGCCATGCATCACCTGTCAGCTCCTGTGCCAACCATTTTATCAATGCTCCAGGCAGGACTGAAAAGAGCTTTTCCCAACCAAAACCTCCCTTTGAATTTTTCAAATTTTCTCTCCTGATATCTGATATTATCAAGTGTGACAGCACGCTGCACATAGGAAAAAAAAAATCCACCCCATTTTCAAATCTTTCAGCTGTCCCTTATATCAATCATGTTTTGCTTTTTATTAAATTCAGGCCACATGTCTGTGTCAGTGAAATCAGCCTCTCCATGTGAAGAGCACAGTGTGGCTGCATTTATTTCTCCATAGAGCAAAGTTCACCTGATATTCTACTTTATGGTGGGAGAAATGATGGCATGGCCATCTGCCTTCTAATTGAGATTATTGTATCTCAGAGACCAGGAAACCTCATTTGTATCTATTCACTCTCACATCTGTGGCTGGGGAAAGGGGGAAGGAAAATCTCTTTGCTACTCAGGGACTTGGTTTAGCAGGAGTTCACTGACATGGGAGTCAGTTATCTGCTTCAATATCAGGTAACAGCACCACCTTCTGCCAACAAGTTACCATCTCTTTAGCAAATTATTAGGGCCATTTTCTCTCTGTGATTTCAGTGGCTTTCTCAAACGTTCCTGAATGTAGACAGCAAACTTTAGACCAAAATCCTTAAGGCTATTTTAAAACACATCAAGGTGTCTAGAAGAGACATAGATGAAATTATTGAAATTTGCTTACAAAAATACAGTGAAACTAAAAGTTCTAAAGCTGATAATGGTCTGGTTCAACAAAACACTTAAATACATGCTTAACTGCACAATACCTATAAAAATCCTCAAACATTTTTTGCTGAAGCAGGGCTTGGAGTACCATTGCAAGATTACCAGTCCTGCTCCTGAACACTTCCATGGCATTCTCAACAAGATTTGGGAGGGCCACAGCACCTGGCTTAGTCTGAAAATAACATTTGGTTCCTATTTTAGCTTTCATCCTGTGCCAAAGGGGAAATGGCAGAAGCAACAGGAGAGAGAAATGGAGCTCCCAGTAAGAGAGGCACAAAAGGAGCAGCTCTCTCCTGCCCTAGTGGGAGCTCAGTTTTCCCCAAGCAGCCCTGGAGGGGTAGGGGAGAAGGCCCCAGGCTGCAGGTGAGACCCTGTGTGCCCACATCTTGTTCCTGTGGCACACACCAGGTGTGTTTGCTCAAAGAGCTGCTGCCACAGGGGCCACGCTCAGCAGGAGGGAGCTGCTGACAGGGGTGTGGGGTGATAGGACAAGAGAGAACAGCTTTAGGCTGAAGGAGGGAAGATTTAGATTAGGTATTAGGAGGAAATTCCTTCTGGGAGGGTGATAGGGCCCTGGCTGAGGTGAAGGAAGGGTGGGTGGGCAGGTAATGGGTAATGCTGCAGAAACGTTGCAGGGTGACTTGTCTCAAAGCCAGCAGTTGTTCCCTCAAGCCCTCCTGTCCAGGGAGCACAAACAGCACCAATACATCTTCCTGACTCTTCATTTCTCTCTGATTTCCCTTTCCATGTCCAGAATGGCAAACACACCTGACCATGCTGGTGATGGAGGATTCAACTTTGGGGAACAAACACTGCTGGGAAGCCTTGGACAAACTCTGCTTTCTGACCTCGCAGCAGCTCATAATGCCACAACCACCCAGTGTAAAATATCTCTTCTCAACCACTTTGCTTGAAATAATCAACCCTTTCCAGTGCTATCAGTGGAAACACAGGAAAGAATTAGCAGCAGGCAGGCTCCTGCACCTGCCAGCCACGCAGAAGAGTGTGCTGAGAGATGGGGAGCACTGCATTAAGCAAAGTAACATCTGCCATATGCTGCTCTCCTATCCACTCTCCCAAGGGAAAAGTCAGAGTAGAGAGGGTTTGGTTATGGTTTTGATCATCAAGGGCTGTTTATCACATGAGCTGGAAAGTTTTTTTCCACGAATTCTTGCATCATATTTGTAACTGCTCACTGCACAGGCAGATATCGTTTGGAAATGCAAACAGGGCCCGTCAGCAGGGAGAAACTGGCACTGGGAAATGCAGCACATTTCCAGGCAAACTGCTGTAACTACTCCTTACAGCCAATTCTCAGTTTCTAATAATGCTGAGGGGATTTTTTAATTGGATTCTGGTGTTTTCCCTAACATTCAGCAGCAGCAGCAATGCCTGAACACTTTGTGGCACTAAGCTGGGTGACAGAACTGGGTAATGAGAGTTACAGTGCAAAATGGGGGCATTAGTTCCTGGGGAGGTAATTGAACAGCCTCTGACTGAGCCTTCAGAGAAAACCCACTCCCCTTTTGCTCCATGTTTTACAGATTGTTCTCCATGTTTCTCCTGGGCCCCATGCCCCTGTGAGTTATAATCGAGGATGCTGAGGGGGTTCCACATCTGCTGTAAAAATATTGGCACTTCCACCCTGTGAGGACGTGTGGAGCTGAGTACATGTACACCAGTCCCCAGGGGAGGTGCTCCTACATCTCCTGCAAGATATTCCCATGGAATTTTCAGGGAAAATACTCCAAACTGTGTGCAGAAAGTCAGAGTGGGGTCTTCTAATAGCAGAAAACCTGGCAGGGAGGAAGCAACCTCTTATCCTAACTTTAGATGCATAGAAACTGTTTGATATATCTTAATGTCTCCATTTATGTTCTCTTTGTACTTTGCAGTCAATGGTTGTCCTGCCTTCTGCTTAAGCCAAAAGTTTCATTTTTAGACTGCTAAGCTTCAGAGGGGTGAATCTTCCACAATGTGTAATATAGCTACTTTTAAAAGTGATTTAACTGTAGGAAATGTCCTGTTTCCTGATGAGATGGTCCCTCAGGGTGGGAAGCACACCTCGCTGCCACTGGAGCCAAGGGATCTGGGAGAGATCGTGTCACCAGACAGAGATAAAGAATAAAGCACTGATGAGCCAATCAATAAACCAGTAATTAGGGCTGCTTGGCAGGTTGGGGGTGTTTTGGTACTTTACTTGTGGGGGGTTTTTTTCCTATGGATTTGAAAGAAGTTTGCTTATCTAAGTTTTAGAACCATTTAAATGAATCCCAGTTCTGTTCAAATCAATGAAAGTCTTGGTGAGACAGCTGTAATTTTATGTGCATGTGTTTTAGTAAATTAGGGGGTTTAGCCTTAAGGATTCACTTTAGTGTAATCTACTAAAAAGATAAGTAGAGCCAGATGTAGTGCCTTATAAACTGCTGGACAGTTCAGCTGGAATGACAGCCTTGAAAGCAACTTTATAGCACAGGCAGCAGATTTTCTGACTCCAAAAATGTAGTATTTTACATAAATCATTGTAAATATTTTCTATGTGCAATTCAAGAAGGAAGGGTGCAAGTAGGTTAAAAAAAACCCAGCCTAATTGGTAATGGTTTTATCTTGTTCTGTTGGTGTATATCCATGGAGGAATACAAGCTGTATTACAAACCATTTAACCAAATTAAATTCTAGTTAGCATCTGGGATCCCATCAATAAGAGTCTATATTTCTGAGGAGCCACAGACTGGTGGCAGTAACAGACACATAAAGATTTTAATAGGTAAGTAAATTTGTTTGGCATTTCTCCTGCCACCAGAACACACTTTAGCAGAGTAATTAGTGGTTAGATATCTGACTATAATTAAGAAAATTCTCTAATCATTAAAAATTCTCAAGGAAGAACATTCATCCCATCAGTAATGTTTTCTTATTCTGAGGCACATTCACTCAGCACCAGTAATAGTTGTCACCTGGTTCCTTGCTCCACACAAATCTTTAATATTTTCATCACAATTAGAAAGTGATTTTCAGGGTCACCATCAATTTGTGATCATTTCAGATGTCTTTAGACACTCAAATTGAAAAAAATAAAAGGAATAAAAAAATCAATGCAGTTCAGCTATAAATCCCCTGGAGCTGGGCTATGTCATAGTGTCTCTATGTGCTAGTCCCAACTCCTTATTTATAAATCTCCTGACTCTCCTGAGTCCTCATGAGGGCTGTGCACAGAATAAATGACTACAATAAATCCTGAGAGAGAAGCCTTTACCCCAGCCTAAGGAGGCTTTTTATATCCAGGTTTTTTATGTGGGGTAAGCACAAGTGTGACTATGTTATTCCAAGCACCAGAAGCACACACTCTGCCAGGGCTGAGCCCAGAGAGGTTGGACCTGAGGCTTGTGGGTGTCTGCTCATCCCTCGTGGACGAGGTGCAGCTGGATTCAAACACCCCAAACTGAGCCCACAACTCCCAACATCAAACCTCCTGCTATATTCATGCAGACCTATTTACTGCTGGCCTGCATTTTGCCACTTCTGAACAGTTTGGGGACCTAATTCCCCTTGAAGCCAGTGGAAGTTAAACATGAACGTGGACTGGTGACATTGCAATTGTATTTTGGGAACTACCAAGCAAAATAAATCTGGTGGTGCGTGACATTTCAATTCCAGTGCCTGCAGCTTTCTCATTGCTGGTAGGTCTGAATCTCCCCACATGCTAACTTGCCAAGTTCAACAAGAAAGCTGTAAAAATATTGGGCCTATTTCTTTCTGGTTATAAATAATCACCGGCAATAAACATTTTTCAGGGTGCAAGAAAGGATTGCAAAGTCACTGTGAAGATACGGAGCAAAGCTGATTCCTCCCCCACAGAGCATCCAGCACCAGAGAGCAGGTGATGGGGACAGACTGGAGGGAAGAAGAAAATAAAAAACCAAATTACAGCACTGAATCCAGGAGGTGTGCAGGCTACAAGAGATTAATTTTGTCAATAAGGCATGGAGCTGTAATTTGGAACACCCTGGAAAGAAGAGATTTCAATTGAAAAAAAACCCACACCTTTGCTGCTCATAGCCAGATGGTGAGAGCTGCAGGATTTTGGCTGTCAGGGAGCAGAGCTAATGGTATGGGATTTGTTTCATACCAACAATGAAGGACTCAAAGGCTAACTCAAACAGCAGAGACTAAACACAGAGCCTGAGCTAAACAGCAGCTCTGGATCGAGAGGAACATACATTTCTTCCCACACAGACTGACATCTGGCAAACACCTGAATGGGAAAACTCCCAGCAGTTAGACATTTGCTGAAATGCTTCTCTCGTCCTCTTTTTTTATTTCTGTATTTTTATTTTTTTTTCCTGAATCGGCAGTAAGATTGCATCCTTATTGCCCTCTCATTGATTCCTTCCTCACAGGCAAATGACAGCATTTCTGAGAAATAAATAAAAAACCAAATAAAATAAAGCTGAGAGGCAATCTGCATGTAAATCAGCATTAGTCATTGACATTTGAGACTTGAAAATAAGCCATCTCAGTCCCAGCTGTCCCCACAAAAGCTGATCTCCTTTGTAAGACAGAGAACACTGCAAGCAAACTGAACCAAGGATGAATATAGATAAGATCTAAACCCTCCTCGCTTGAACTTCTCCCTAAAAAGTCCTTTGTTCACGAACACTCAGGAATACTTTTACCTACTGCTGCTGTTGATGGGATTTTTGTCTTTGGTACTTTCCTTCCAAGGATACAGGTCCCTACAATTCTTCCTGAGTTATTTGTTCACACTTACAGTACATGAGGCAGCTGCTTAAACTGGGGACATTGTTCATTATTCCACTCTCTGCACTATGCACACCTCTAGGAAAAGCTCTTAAGTAACACCAGGTTTTCAAACTGTTTTTCCAAAGAATTTTTTTCACTGTCAATATTCTAGCAGCACTCAGACAACACCACTTTTACTAAAAACCAAGAGATTTGGGTTTACAATGCAAACATTACCGGGGATTGTGCATAGTTCTGAACAGCACTAGAAATATTTTATTTGGCCAAGTCAAATTGCTTAACAGTACTTCTTGCCAGTATTTTTACTGAGAGCTCATCTCCAGGTGTGGTTTTGTGCTGCTCTGACCTCTCTTACCTGCTGCTGCAGGCAAAGGCAGGGGAGGCAGAGGGCTGTCCAGGGAGGGACGTGTTTTGCCACCTTCCATAGGAATTACCCAAAACCAGGGCAGGATCTCTGTTGCGGCCAAAACACTAAAATCAGCTCCCAGTTTCTGACCCAAAAGGCAGCAGGAGATGCTGCACTGCGTGAGAAAAAGCACCTTTCCCAACATTCCCTTAACCTGTCACACATCAGGGAACTTCATGGAGCTGCTGCCCCCAAAAGCAGTTTGTCCAAGTGGGCCAGCAATTAAACACAGTGAAATGTGCATAATGCAGCTCGTAATTCCCCTCTAAAGGGGGATATTTCCCTTCCCTGCTCCAGGAGGGATGGCCCTGACTCCACTGTGAGTGTTTGTGCAGTGAGGTGTTTACTGGAAGTGCTGTCCTGGTTTCATGTGGAACATTTCCCTTTTGGTGCCTCCTTTCTGGCCCTGAAACTGAAGCACTTGTGTGTCCTTCCATGCAAAGAAAGGTCAGAAATGAAGGCACAAGGGCCTGACTGACATGGGGAAGGGACAGATCCCTGGGGAATTTTTTTAGATCAAGTCAATTTTTTACTTGTTCTTGTGGTGGCTTTGGTTTGGTTTTTTTGGTGCTTTTTTAAAAATTAAAAATGCAAAAAAAAAAATAGAAAGTAAATCCCTACTCTTGAACACTTTCATTTTAATTGAGGATAAAATACCTCCAAATTCCCAAAGCTCTAATTATGTGCATAAGTTTCAGCATAATGCAAGCTTGCTGTTGCTTAACAGAGCAATGAGGTTATGGAAGAGTGAAAGTATTGATTTTCTTTGACAGAGACAAGGAGGGCTCAGCTTTTGGGTCCTTGCAGTGGTGTTATCAGCTTAACCAAGTCTAATTAACTTCATTCATTGTGAAGTTTCAATAAATACGAGAAAAGTCTGTTCAGCAACCAAGAGCACAACCAAAGGCTTAGAAACCCTTGGCTGTATTAATTTCCCCTCCCCTTTCTCCTTTGCTTGTTTGGGCAACCAGAGATCAAAGGCTTTTGACCCCCTAAAGGTAATACACTCTGAAAGGCTGGAAAAATCCACCCTCACAAAAAATATGTGAAATGTCATGTGCCTGGTAGTGGGAAACCTGCTGGAAGGTAGAGCCCCAGCCCTGGCTTGGATGAGCTTGTGATCTTCTACAAGCTCAGGACACAAATGAATGTCACACTCTCAGTGTTTTCATCACCATCAGATGGTATCTGGAAACTAATTCTGCCCTTTGCTCTGTTGGTGCTCCAGCTGTTGTATAGGTTCCACTGATGGAATTCACTAGATTTTGTTAAAAAGACAATTTCTCCACCTCCTTTTCCGACACCCTCTTGGAGCTGTACACTCTAAAATGCTTCTCCTAGCAAAACCTCCATATCAAAAAGTCAGTGACTGCAGCACATGAAGCATTAATACTTCAACATGCCAAATAAATCATAGAACAGGACAGAGTATCCTGAAAAAAAATGTGCCACTCTTCCTGTTTTTTCTGCAATTGTAGCTATACTGTCATATTGGATCAGTTCACCAACTCCAGTGCACACAAAGAGAAATCCAACAAAGGAGCTCTTTTCTCAAGTGGTGAGAAAAAGAGAAATGAAACTGTGCAGTGGGCAAGGAAGATCAGCACAGTTACAGAGTGAGCAGTGACCCTGCTCTCCCAGCACAGGTGAGCACCAGAGAGCACCTCCCTCCTTCCCTGCCCTCATTGCCACGATCCTTTTGAAGGAAAGGCAGGTTTCTTCCCAAAACAGAGGCAGGATGGGCCTGGGGGCCTCCTCCTTCCCTGTCCTGCAGTGTAACCCCTGACCAAAACCATCAAGAACCCACTCCTTCATGTTAACCCAGGCCGAGAGCACTTGCAGTGTTCTTGTCTTGCTCCTTTCTCAAGAACCACTCAATCTGTACAAGATCCCTGCCCTACCTAAAGCAATCTATCCTGCTTGTCAACCAATTTTCACATTCCAAACTCTGAAGCGCAGCTCTGCCAACATTTCCATGATGCTTCACTCCTTCTTCTTTTTCAGTTTTATTCATGAGCAGTTCCCACCAGTCACCATTTTTTAAAAGAGGATTTTACAACACAGCATTGTTAATTTTAGCACCTATGTGTTATGCTGCTATATCTGATATAACCAGTGCTGCTGGGAAAATGGAGAAAAATCAGATTTAAAAAGTATCTTTTAAGACAAACTAAGCAAATTTCTTCTGGGTTCTTTAGCTACCAACTCTCTCTCTAGCTCCAATGTACAATAATCTAAGGAAATAGTTTTATACTTTACCAATCACACAGACCACCAGCAAAGATTTTGCCTCCTGTCACAAGATACCCACAATGCTGGAAATTGTTTCACCTGTATCCCAGTTCAGAAAATGCCCAGAAGCCTGTGATCCTTTATGTTGTTTTGCACCACTCAGAAAGATGTTCATCACCAATCATAAATCCATGGCATTGTCACAGGGAACCCTGAGGGAATCTTTTAACAAAATCTCAGTGGTGTTAGCAACTGATAAATTGCCATGTGTTAGAATAATTCCCTCTCCATTTCCTCCTGGGGCATTCCTAAAGCAGCCATACCTGGCTTATGGGGCTGTGTAATTGCCTGATAATTATTAGATTAGTGCTCCTCTAATCTGTAGGTGCTGCTCTGGCCTCTGTTTTATCTGCAATAAGTTGACTGGCCAAGCCTGCTGTCATTCTGCAGTGATAACATTGGTGTGTCAAGGGGTTAAAATGTATTCAATTAAATGTCCATGATGTGGGATAGAAATAAACTCAGGATGGTCCTTGAGCACCTGGCTGGGAGGTGATCACACAGGATCACAGTGAGGGTGGATGTCTCTGACAGAGCCTGGGAAATGCACTTTACCAGCCCTGAGTACCAAAATCCTGCCAAAGAGACTCGGGTTTGCTCTGATTCTCTCTGCCTTGCTTTGCTGTTGGTTTTGTTTCTGTTCTTAACCCACAAGTACAGCAGCACTGCCTGATTTGATGGGAAGGAATACAAAATCCAGGCTCCAAATGAACCTCCCTTCCGTTTGTGGTCATGTGTATTACTTGTATGCAGCTTGATTTTTTTTTTATTTCTTTTTTCAAGCCCAAGACAAAAGCCTCTCATTTCAGCACCTTGTTCACTTGCCTTTTCAACCATCTGGGTGTTGCATTTTGCAGGGTCCCAATTTAGCTGTCCTTTATTCTCACTAAACTAAGCAACTAACAAGGGAATGACATCAGCACCGATTTCTGGTGCTAAAAAGAAAAGCAGTAAGAACAAATCATAACTTGCACTGAATAATTTCCAAATGCTTCTGGCTCTCTCCACTCAGTCATATGCATGAAACCCTGCTCCTCTCTTCTGAGCTACTGTGGGACTTTGTACATGAAGAATCAAAAGGAAATAGTTCTGCAGCTGTCAAATGCAGACTTCAGTGATAGCCAGCTCTAAGCTGCCTGAATCAAACAGAAGCTTCCTGGCTTAGTTTGGATTGCCTGTATCCACAAGTTTAACTTTCCCTAATGCTGCTGACATAAGGATGACTTTGTCTTTTGAGGCTTTATGTGGATGCCTCCAAGTCCAGTCGATGAGCAGTGTCACTTCAAAGGAGAACCTCTGCATGAGAAAATTAACAGAGATGTTTGGGGTGGGGGAACAAGTTGCTTTTGCTGTTTGCTCTTTGTCCCAAGTGAGCTCCAAGTACAAAACAAACACCTTCCACCTGCCCAAGGAAGCTGATTTCTGGCTGGCTGAGGCAGCAGCACAGTTGCCTCCTTTGCACTAATGAGAAAAAAAATGAAGAGAAGAAGAAACCGGCCTGTGAATGGAAGGTGAGTCAAAAAAAGGACATGCAGAAGGGTGAACACAGCTCCCACAACAGCCATCCTGTGCCAAGCCCCAGAAGGAGCAAAACAGCTGCAAGCAGAGCCAAGCCAGGTTTTGATGAAGCGTCTGTTGGAGATTATTTTTTTTTTTTAATTCATTTCAGAACTTGTCATCCGGGTTATGAAGCTGAAACTGAAGGGAACCTTTTGGGCTTTTTCTAACAGTAGCAGCTGTTCTTGCTAACAAACACCTGCACTACCTAGAGACTTCTGGTTACCTCTGTGGCTGCTGCTACCAGAAGTCAGAATAAACAGTTTGGTAGAGTTCCAGAAGAAATTAATTCATTTCATTATGAAAAATAAGGACCAGCACTTTGGCTTAGAAATATTTGAGCCTTTGCCTATTTTCTTTTGGCTACTTTTTGCCTGCCTTTGGCTGATCAGGCCAGTCCCACTGCACCCTGATGATCATTTCCACGGCAGAGCACAAATCCCTCGCCACAACTTCCAACATTTGCTCCTACATCCCCTCATGGATCTCCAACTGAGATCCACACATTTGCATCCAACATTCTGCTGATCTCATCACCCTTCAGGTGCCAGTTCCTTCCTGCTCTTGCAGTGCTCCTGGAGTAGGTGCTCACCTGCTAAGAGCAGGAGCTGTAGCAGATGGACAAACCAGCTGGAGACAGATGCCCTGCTCACATGGAACCATCCCCTCTGCCCTGCCATGGCCCTGTGCCACTGGCTGGGGGGACATCTGTGCTTTGCTGACACCTCAGAACCACAGGGAGGGGGGCAGTGAACCTCAGAGCAAGGCAAGGGAAGTGCAGTGACCTGGGCTGGGAGGTGGAAAAGGCCCTGTGCTGCCTGATGATGTGATACCTGAGCTATCCACAGTTCTCAAAGCCAGGGAACATCCTGTAACAGTGGAACAAAGGATTCTGCATTGCTTTGTTTTAATTCCAAACATTTTTAATACCATGAGTAAATGAGGAAACCTTGACCTCTGTGTTCCAAAGTTCATTTCTGCAAGAAAACCGAAATGGGAACTGCCATAGAACAGTTAGTGGTTTTTAACAGTGTAGAGGAGAGAAGTTAGATTACTTTAAATGGGTCATGACCCTGTCCAAATGCTGCCAGAACCACCTCAGCCTCAGGGTACATCTGCCCAAGCAGTCTTTGCTTCTACATTGTTTAGTTGTACATATAATAATGTAGGTGCCAGCTGTGCCCTTGCTGCTGCTTTTGATCTGTAGTGTTTCTTATTATATTAACAGCACAATGCACATTGATTCTGCACCGTTTCAGCTGGACTCCTTCAGTAGAATCTGATTTTGGTCAGTTAGAAGGGGGAGAATTCCTGCCTATCTTCAAAGGCCACCAGGCATCAGCACTGGAGGGGAAGAGCTCATGCTGTGTGTGTGAATTCTTCCCCTGCAGAACACTTTGGTTTGCAAACCAGATGAGCACAATGATATAGAGCTTCTAAAATACTCAGGCTCCAAAATCAACAAAGAAATTAACGAGACTGAATGTACCCTTGTTTGCTAAAAGCATCTGTTTAGTCATTATTGTACAGCTCACCCTGGTAGGAGGATGTTGGGTATCAGGTACATTCCACTGAGCTCGTTCTGAGTCCTTCCAAAACACAGTTTGAGAGATGATGGCAGAAAATCCACTCCCAGTTCAGAATACTTTCCACTTACTGAGGGTGTGCTGTTCCAGTCTTCTCGTTTTGGGTTGCAACATTTCTGTAAGAGGCTTTGATTCAGACAATGCCCATTACTGCTGCCTGCTGATACAGACCCAGAAAGTGAAGGAGATTATATTGTATAAGCCTGAACATGAATAGCAGTGGTTAGTTAGAGCAGCTGTTGGCAACAGCTCAGATACAGGGGGAAAAAATGCCACTAATATCCACTGGACATAAATTACCAGTTTAAAACTAGCACCAGTTCATAGACTTAAATGGATTTTTAATGGACTCCAGCCTGACGATTAAAGCAGTAAGAGGATATGATTCCTGTATCCCCAGTGGCATCGTAAGGGCTTCATTGACATGTGCCTTAGTGATTCATGGTTGACTGCCTTAATCAGAGCTCCAAGCACTGTGGGAAAATGCCCAGGCAGCAGAAGACAGATCATCCAAAAAGCACTTGCTAATTTGGCTTTCTGAGCAGTACTGACATGTATCAGCCTGCCCGTGCTCAGGCTGACCCAGCTCCAGAGGTCATTGGCTCAAATTATTTCTGGGTGTATCTCTCACCCACCAGTTTTAACACCAAAATTTCAACCATCTTGTAAGCTGCCCTCTTTTCTTTGGATTTTTGTTTGCTCTGTAGCATGTACACATGAATATGGTAGTGTAACCTTTAGCCCCTTTACAGTGAACACTTGATGTGCCAGATGAGAAAGGCAAAGGGGCCAGACCACAGCCACCCTGGTCTCAGTGGTCATCCAGAGCGTGCAGAGGGGACAGGGACACAGGGACAGCACTCACACTGCTGCCAGTGCACAGAAAAGCCAACAGCCTCACTTTCTCTCAGGCAGGTATTTCTCTGCCTGCTCTGTGCAGCAGGTTTTCCTCATGGCATTTACTGCAAGGGGCTTGAGAAGAAGAGAAAACATTACCAGCAGTGACAGGAGTTGGGGTTACTGGGAGACTGCAAGTCTCAGAGGGGGGAAGCTGTGGATGAAATCCCCCCACAAAGCACACAGAGAACAGGAGTAACCCCAGGGTGTTGGAAGAGGAGTCATTGCTGTGGGCAGCTCCTGTGTTCTAGCCACTCACTCATCCCATGACTCTATTCCATGGTTACATGGAAATACTGCAAATGTAGTTTTTTCCAGGAGTTTATCCTCGCTTTTGATGTTGCAGCCGTTATGGCACAATCATTTTGAAGCGCTGGGAGTTCTTTCAACAATCAAAATGATTCCCACAGTGAATCTTTTTTTCCCCTCCAGAGGCAGTGTGTCTTATCATAGCCTTGTCCCTCATTGGGAAGTCAAACTGTATCTGAGATGTCAACTCCTGTCACACTTATCTATGATTTCATGCATGTAGCAATACAGGATTTTAGCTCCCAAGCTTTGCCACTGCCCCTGTTTTTTTAGGCTGTGACTATGGCAACTGTTCCATAGGTTGCTTCCTAATAACCATAAAATGAAGCAGATAGTACAGGAGATATCTCTCATTAATACCCTTTAATTGATTCTATAATCACACTGCAAATTAGTCTGGAACAATTAGAAGTGCTACCATTTTCACTTAGGTGAAAATTTCTGAGGCAAAGGAAGTTAAGTCAAAATAAAGCATAAAGTTATTTCAGGAAGTTTAGTATCACAAAGACAGGAGTGATGAGGGTGAAACAGCTCCAGATTCATCAGAAATCTCTTGACTGGCTGTGTCAGAGCAGACTTTTTTTTCTTTATTTTTTTTCACACAAAAGCTGCTGGGACTAGGGATTCACACTTTCTGATAAAAAGTAGATTTTTTTTTTCTTCTTCTTCTCTTTTTTTCTTTATTTCTAAGTAGGCCAGGCTCTGAGATTGTACCAACTACCATGATGGTCTCAAACTAAACAGAAACTCTAACTGGTCTGATGAAAACTTGACCAAAATAATTTTGTTCTGTATTTTGCTAACAGACCATGGAAATTGAAGCACAGCTCTATAAGCTTTCCCCAAATGGGCAAAATTCCAAATTTAAAAAATAATCACTAGGTAGTTGACACCAAACTAATCAAGAACAGTAAAACCAGCTTATGAACCACTGTTGCCACTCCCTGGAGCCCCAGCACATTTTAGAGGTGCTCCAGCTCTGAGCTACCTTCTTCCAGAAGACAGAGCAGTGCCCTGACATCCTGGCTCCCCACGGGATGCTGAGCTGCACACTCTGGTTTAATTCAGAGAAAACCTACACAGCAAGGCATTGACACTTTTCCAGGCTTTAATGGTGTGTTATTTATTGTCTGTGCTGCTTAGAGGATTTTCTTTACAAGCCTTTTTTTAGCTAAAAAGTTGTACAGGGGCACCTGACAGAGACTTGGTTCTACAATCACTCTCAGGCTCCTTTCACTGCTCAAGCAGCTGAGGGATTTCCTTGTAGCCAATAAGTCTGGCATCCTTATCTTCCCCCAGGGATGTAATTTTAAAATTAGCTTGCTGTCTTTTATCTCAGATATAAAGTATACAACAAACAATATCCTGACTGAAATTTGAGTGCTTTGGATGTTTTACTGGAGTGGTGAAAAGTTGCTCTTCCCCACGGAGGTGCCTGCAGAGAGCTGACTGCTCTCTCACTGTCAACTTCCCTCCTTGGAGAAAAATTCAAATTAAAATACTGTGATCTTTCAGAGACTTCCAAGGTCCCTGTCATTAGCAATTAGCAGGACTGCTGAGGAATACCCAGAGCTCAGTTACAGGGAGATGTATTCTCCTCTAAGAGTGGCAGCACTGTGGATGTCACCCCTGAACGTGCACAAGGTCACGATCCACAGCACAGCCCGGTGAGCACCCACCCCCCAAACCCAAAGGCCTTCTGCAATCCACTCTGCAGCACCTCTGAGGCTGGACCAGGGATGTGTCATCCTGGATTTCTCTCCAATGGGAAAACAGATGAGAAACATGAGAAAAAAGACACCCACTTTGTTTAAGCTAATGGTAGTATAATTTATAAGCACGCTAGAAGCTGAGATTGAAAGTCTGATTGACAAGGAGCTGATCATCCTCCCTCCATCACTAGAAGGGAGCACATGAGTTAATATTTCAGGCATGATGTGAGGTGGCAGCAGGTGGGCGAGGTGCTGGGATTGACACTAATGCTATTCTGACAAGCTGTGACTTTCTGAGTGCAAAACTCCAGGGTCAGGCTCAGCCACGATCTTAGATCCAGCATTGCTGGAGATCACAACCAGGGAAATATGGAACTGGCTGGCTAAAACTCTTCTCCTTTCCACAGGCACTAAAGTCAATACACCTGTCATCTGCTGGCAGGTTCACATGTCACAGAGAGGGAGGGATGAGGAATGTAGATTTTGGAGTTTGCCAAATAAATAATCCCTGCTTGGAATCATCTTACATATAAAAGATTGAAATCCTTTTAGAAGTTCCATAGTACCCAAATAAAGGATTGAAAATATGGTCTGAGATACCCTTCCTTTTTATTTGCTGTTCCCAGGTTAATTATAATTTAATTCAGCCAAAAACTCTTAGAGGACTTCTAACTATCTATCTAACTGGTGCTTCCTCTAACTGGGAGAGGGCTAAGGAAAACAGCCTGAAACTTTGAGATGAAAATTCTTCTTTTGACTTTGGTGGTGAATAATTCATTCTAGCACTAAATTTAAACTCACAGTGCATCAGCAAGGACCTACAAGAAGACAGAGCCAAGTGGCCAAGCAGCAGCTCAGCCCTGGAGAAGCCTTACTCACATCCAATTTCTAAACATTCATTTTTCACAGCGTGAACCACTGCAGAGCACAACAGCTGGTCCCAACTGGCCCCACAGAGTTTTGCACAAGTCTTACAAAGCACAGCAACCCCACATTTCCCCTTTCTGAACACTGCAACAGCCTAAAAACAGCCCCAGGATAACTGAAAGCTTCAACCACTAAAGTCTCTTCTTTATCACAGCTTCTCAGCAGTGTCCACTCCCTGAGCTCTGCTCCAGTGGTGCCACCAGGAGCTGTGCAGCTCAGACAGACAGACAGACAGACACAGAGCTGACTGGATCTGCTTACACCACTCACCAGGGCTCTGCTGCTTTCACAAGCTCTCAACATCGGCTGTGCAAGACTTATCCTGCCAAAGTATGAATCCAGGAGTGCTTTCCTCCCTTTTCAGAAGCTTGAGCCACCTCAGAGGGGTCAGAGCAGAGCAATGTGCACACCCCTGCAGGAGATGTTAAACCCTTTGTACAGACCAGACAAATGGGAAAAGGCATCTGCTCCTGCAAGTGGAATGAGATGCAATCTGCTGAGGAACAGGAGCACTTCAGAGGCAGCAAAGGCACTAAACAGAGCAGGGATCAGTTTGCTGTCTGTGCTTTGAGTACCAAACAGGAGCAGTAAATTGACCCCACCAGTGTCACAGCATGGTTGCACTTGTCACACACCAAGGCCTGAGGCAAAAGCTGGAGGATTACCCAAAGACAGACTCATGGAAACACAGTAGGACCAGAGCATTGAGTAAGTAGATTGCAGAGTAACATAATAGGACTGTTTTTCAGAAAAACAACACTTTATGAATATGAAGCCTCTTTGCCAGCCAGTACCAGAGGGTTTCTGAAATACAGTGGCTCAATGTGCTGAGTGCAGCTTTCCTGGCTGACCCAGACACTGCACCCAAACTCCAGCTGCAAATGACCCAATATTTCATACCACTTTTGACTCAAATATATTCGTGGAGACGAAAAGTAAATTAATAGTCAGGAACATTTTCCACTGTGCAAGTGAAACTGCACTTGTGAGGAATCTCATTTTACTGACTCTCAGGCATAAGATTAGCTCCTCAGGCTGCTGATCTGCATCTTATCCCACAAGGTTTCATGAATTTCTAAGCCAGAAGTTATACAAGTCCCAAAGAAAGGAGGTACCAGATTCTGGGAGAGTCCCTTGAGCATCTTGAAGAAAATCTGTTAATCTTCCAGAGATTCAGTTCACCAAGAGTAAAATGAAGACACTATTCTTTCGTCTATTTTTACTATAGATGTTTTGTGTTACTCAAAAAAATATGGAGCCACAAGTTATTTAGATCCTGGTATAGCAGCAATAATATCAGATCTAAATTTATTACCAAAATCACAAGAAACCCCTATAGTCCCCAAGCATTCCAGCAGAGCATATAACTGCCTGGGAGTGCAGCAGAGACAGTAATTAAAATAAGAAAATGAAACCTGAATTTCAACAGCCAATTTAAATGCAAACTCTTCAAACGTGGTGCACAGAAGCATCCTACAAGGGTCTGGGAGGTTGGCAAAGAGGATTGGTAAATGCAGGCAACTGCAGTGCCGTGACCAGAGCATCTCTTCTGCTGCAGAAATGCAAAGCCATCTGGAGTGACAAGCTGGAGAGAGTAAAGGTCCCCCAGGCCTCTGCCAAGTCTCTATAAAGTGCTATGAAAACGATAAAACAATATGAATCATTCAAGAGCAAAACTATATTAAGAAATGAGTAAGCATCCACTCGTATTTAAACTGAGGGGATGAGACTAACGTGGTTAATGATTTAGTACAGGTCAGGTTGGACTGACAAGTGGGTCTGATTTTTCTACCTTTTAAGTACAACCTCTGAAGGGTAGAAAAGTACAAACTCAGGCTACTTCCTAACTCTGTGCTCAGCTGTTTACTGACACACAACATTCCAGCCAAGTCAGTAAGATCCAGAGAATAAAGGGTGAGATTTTCTAAAGCATTTACATACATTAGCATTTAGCAATATTTGGACTTTCTGTAAAAATCAGGCTGTCTCTCATTTGGGATATTAACTGACGTGATAATTTCAGAATAAATCCATGGAGAAATAAAACTTTTGGGGGGTGGGTAGATGCCTTTGTTCATGAGGATGCTGAAAGAGAAAAGGTGATGCTCTGGATCAGCATGGCTACAACCTTGGGGTAACTTGGGAAAGGCTTGTTTCCTGATGTAGGTTGAAGAGATGAGGTTTAAATTCCTCAGGCACTTAAAACCATTTCTTACAAGAGGATCCATCACCAGGACTCTGAGATCACTATCAGAGCTCTAAATGCTTAAGCAGCCACTGCAGACAAGGCCACTTGTAACTGAAACATTCAGCCATCAATTGCTGCATTCCATGGCATGCAAACCCCATTTGTGGGAGCAAAGGACACTTGGCTGGCAGACAGATGGAGCTGCTGGTGGGTCCCACAGACAAGAATTTGTCTTCTCTGCATCCAGGTGCAACTGCTACACAACCACTCTCTGGTTTTGGTGAGATTTTGCAGCAACAAGACTTTGATGATGTGAAAGTCATGAAGGCATGACAGAATGGCTGCATGCACAAAACGAACTGCAAAGAAAAATGATCACAGCTGCCAGAGAGGCAAGGAGGGCTTCACACTGGGGGACCTCCCAGTACATGGAGGAATGGACAAAACTGGACTGTGGGCTCCAGCTGGGGCTGCTTCCCAAGGAAAAAGTGGCGTGGGGAGGGGAGGGCATCAGGAGTGAGGCACAGTCTCTATTAAAAACAAGTAATTTACAATAATCTGCAGGTCTGCAGCACTGGGAGGAAGTCTCTGAATTCTGCAGCACAGGAAAGACTGACTGCAAGAGGACAAAACCTTGAGGGAGATTCCCCCTTATACAGGACTTCACCAAAATTCTGCCAGCCAGTGGTGCCAGGCAGCATCTGCTCCATGAACCCAAAGCACATTCGTGTGGTGCAGCAGAAATCTGTTCCTCCATCCACAAACTGCCAGGGGATGGTTCCAGCATGTTGGAGTCCAGGGCATCCCTTTGGATGACCTNAACAAGGCCTTGAAGGACTCCACTTCTTTCCTGCGACATGGCTTGGGGCTTTTGGAAGGCCAGAGACTTTTTAACAACCTGAATCTCGGGGGAGAAACCCAAAACCGAGACCAGCAAAGGCAGGAAGGCAGCTGGACTCAGCAGGAGCCTGGGGCTGGGGCACACACCTGCAGCCCTGGGATGTGTGGGAGCTGGGGAGGGGGCAGGTAGAGCAGGGCAGCATCAGAGAGCCACAAACTAAAGCACTTTCTCTTTTTTCTCCATGCCACGGACCACAGAGATTTGATTTCTCCTCCTGGTAACCTTAACACGATGGGTGTCACAGAGGAATCCCTGGCTGCAGGATTTAGCACAGTGAATTAAGGGCTTTGTTCTCGGTGCAATAAATGGATTTGGTGAAAAGAAACGTGGCAGGAGCTGTGTTTGCAATGAGTCTGTCCCACACATCCCTCGTGCTGCCAAGCCACGCAGCAGCCTGAGGCTCTGTCTGACACAGAAACCTTCTCTCTGCTCAGTGTTTGTGCTGATCAGTCAATGACAGCAAGTTCAAAACAAAAGATTTTTAGTCCTTGAAAACCAGCACCATATATTTACCAGTGGCAATAATGACAATGTCAGTAATTCATTTTCTGGGATTTTTTTTCTTTTTTTTTTTTCAATTTGGCTTGAGATCTGTCAGGATGCTGGGGGATGGTTTTCAGCTTTTTTAGCTCATAAGAACATATTTATGTTTGTATTTCATTGCTAAAATGTTAATTTAGTGTTTTTAGAAGTGCTTCTACAACAGAAATTGAAGCAGTCTTTTGGAACAATCAAAACACTTAATCCCTTGGGCTTTTGTAACAAAAAGAAATGTCATCAAAATTGATTTTCCAAATATTGGGGAAAATGGTTTTGTAATTGAAAAAGTCTTTTTTACAAAATTATTCTGAGCAGTTCCAATCCTCTCTTTTTTATTTTTTCCAGTGCTCTCTCTCATATGGAATTGAAAAATTTATAAACAATAACAAAGCATAAACAAATATTCAGAGGACCAGCTCTTTCACAATTGTAGCTTTTGAAAGTAGTTTTCCAGCTCTCACGCTGGACTTTAAACACATGTAAGTCCATGGGCCTTCCCAGCTGAGAACACAGCCTGGCTCAGCAGAAAAACAGGCTACAGAGACTTTTCTGCCCAGTGAATTCAGCTCCTGCAGGAAATGGATAAGCAACCTATCAACCTTAATCAGGAGAGCTTTCCTGGTGCAGATGGGAGTCTCAGCTGATATTTCAGAATAATTGTGACATAAAACACTCAAAATTCGTTCCTAAAACAGAAATGTTTCAACATTTCTTCAAACTCGGGTTTAACCTGGCCACAACACAGAAGCCATGGGTTCCTCTCCTGTTAGAGCCCCAGTTTGAGCCTCCCACAGAGCACTGTGACTTAGAGTGGTGAGGAAAGAAAACAGCTTTCTCCCTTCCTACAGCACACGGTTTCTTTTTTGCACTTTTCAAAGTCTCAGTCACTTCTCATCTCTTGCTGCCTGTGTTGCAGAGCCCCTGAGCCCAAAGCCACAAAGATGAGGAATCACTGGACATGGGATCCCTCATTTCTTGGGCTTGTAAATGAGAAGGTTCTAAGAGTCAGGTGTGAAGCACTGCTGAAGGTGAATTCAGCACTGGCTGCCTTCCTTTTTTTAGCATGACTAGCAGTAAAAATAAAACTACAACTAGGTAAGGTGTTCCCAGTTGCAAAGCATTCGAGATAATAACTCAGCCCTAAGGCTCTTTGTCAAACAAACATTGTTAACCTGCCTCTACACACGGGAAAAGTGAGCTGCAGAGAGGAGGATGATTCACCTCCTTTTACTGAGAAATCCCAAATCCTGATCTTGTTTTCTATAACCTTCTCTAGAAATAGAGAAGTGAAAGGGAATATTTTGAGGACATTTAAACCTGTAGACACTAAACTACATGATAAGCATATAGGGAGTCAGACAGGCTTATCTTTTCTTAACAAATTGACTTTTTTTGCTCATTTTGACCTTTCATCTCACAATCACAGAAACTATCACTCAGAAGCTGAAGTTACCCAGATCTGGGTGAAAATGCTCTGCATTTGACTCTGTTGTGAGCTTTGCTCCTTTAAAATTCAAGCAAAGTCAAAATTTTACCTAAAGCATCTTTTATTTTCCTTTCAAGGCTGCTGCAGAAAGGTGCAGTTACACCATGATCCAAGTTCAGTTTCACTCCTGACAGAAAAGCTGCTGCAGCAAGAAGCTAACTCAGCTCCCAAGTCTAGGGATGGAGGGGAAATACTAAAAATCAGAAAATCAGGTCAGGAGGGATTTCAGATTTTTTTTTCTTTCTCTTCCTACAGGGAATCTAAGAAACCTGCACTGAGAAACACCTTCTCTAGGATTGTATCAACTCAGCAAAACTGCCTGAGACCACAGAACTTTTTTTGCTGATTGCTCTGTAAAAGCATCACTTCTCCTGAGCTCCCAAAGGTAATCTGTAAACAGAATAGTGATTTTTAAATATATTTTTCTGCTTGGCTGCTGAACCACATGCACTCTCTGCTTAAAGTCTTCCTGGAGACTTGCAGGAGTACATTTTTAGAGCTCTTCCCCAAGCAGCTGCTCAGAGCTCTGGGCAGCCTGGCGAAAAATATCCACCTGCTCCTCAGCAATTCCTTGAGATCTCCTTCTCTTCCTCCTCACCAGTCAATATTCAGACCTTCAGCTAACATAAGTGAGCACTGGAATCAAGTAGAGTTGTACAAATCTATGAGAGCTGAAGATGTTGCTCCCACTTATTCATACATCCCTTGATATTGTGGGGTTGCACCTCCTGTTCTTTGAACTCTAGTCCAGATTGGGGCTGATCATCAAGGGAAGCTATAACCTGTCACACAACACTCTTCTCTAAAGTGCTGGGTTCCTCTCTGAAAACAAAGAATCCCTTATAGATCACTTAAAACAGGCAGCATTTTTGACAGTGATGAAACACTGGGACATAGGCATAGTTGACAAAAGTGTTACGCAGTGAGATAATAGGCAAAGTGCAATTCTGGGCACCTGAATCTCTCAAACACAAAGAAGACAACGCATTTACACACAAATTAATAATATAACAGACATCAGTCAGTGAATGAGAATCATGAAATATTTATTTCATGCTGTTGCAAGTGCTAGTGACCAATTAAAATTATAAGTCTGAAACACAGGTGACATCAGAACAGTATTGGTCAAATACAAGTCACATTTCAGTATGTGAATTCTTGGCCTCAAGGTCACAGGACACAAAGTATACTTTTAATTACCAATTAAATGTACAGAGCTGCTGCTTCTCATTCAATGTCTGTGTTCCTCTTTTCTGAACTGGGGCTGCTACCAGCTTGTAACATTTTGTTTGGGAATAGCCTGGAGATGCTACAATGCTTTGG
Source organism: Illadopsis cleaveri (assembly GCA_013399915.1). Lineage (NCBI taxonomy): Eukaryota > Metazoa > Chordata > Aves > Passeriformes > Timaliidae > Illadopsis > Illadopsis cleaveri. Next base: position 160,869 of record VXBB01017806.1, on the reverse strand, counting down.
AGACAAGTCATAAGCTGTTAAAGTCAGGACTTTACATTTTTCCAGAATAGTCTCTCCTGATGGGAGACGGATCTGTGATAAAATCCCAAAACTCTGGCATGGTATGTATTTACATCTGAGCCAGCTTGCTTTGGACACACAACTTGGAATTCAGTTTAACACCTCCACAGTAAGAATACAAATCCCTAAAGGAAAATTTTGCAAGGGCTGGACACTTTCTGCTCATCAGTGCATCAACAAAAAGCAGTCACCATAAAACTCCCATCGTCTGCCTGGAGCTGCTTTCAACACCCAGGAGATCTTTCAACAGCTTATGTCAGGTATCTGCCACACAGAGTGTGATGTAAATCATGTAAACCTTGGGAAAGTTAGTTACAGCTAAGCCCTGCATTGGAGGGGAATCTTTAATGTCCCAGAATTCACATATGACCACAGGTTTAAGTCCACTTGGCATCTGCATGTTGATGCAAGTCACCTCTGGGAAGAATTTCTAAGCAAAATTCTCGTATCCATCTTCACCTTAGGTATATTCCCATAAATCTGGGTGACAGTAATCTGACTGCACCATGGAGATTCAGCCCCTCTGCAAGGAATGATTCATGGAGCACTTTCCTCTTCTCACTGAATTTCTAAAGTGAGACAGAAGCGTGCCTTGCCTATCTCCAAACTGATACTTTGAAGAACCAGTATTTTGAATTTCCACAAGTTTTTCCACTAATTCACAGCTGTAAAAAGTGGCTTTAGTGCCCTAAAAAGGCCCTTCTTACCACACCATAAAACCTGTTCACTCAAAGCACTGTATAGAAGCAGAAATTTGAGATAAATGGAGATAAAGGAAAAGAGGTAAAAGAGATATAAGAAAAACAGCAAGAAAAATCACCAAGGGTGATCCTGATTAGAAAGATGTAGAAGCAGCAATGTTGGGGATTCCCAGGATCATGCTGGCATGCCTTTTCCTCTCCCTGTGTTCCTAGAGCACCATGCTCTTTGACTCTCCCAAACCTAAGCCAAAACTCTCCCCTTAACTTGTTCTGTAACCACCACCATTTCCAGCTCCTTCCATGATGCTGCTGATTTTCCACCTTCCATCCTCATAGGACACATAACCAAGGTTTTTGAGGTAGATTCACAAAGGGACAAGTAACACCAAGTTTAAATAGCAATGATTTATTTGACTTTGATGGTAAGGATATCTTTCTAATAACAATTTTTAATGAAGCCCAGAAGTGGATTATTGGCAGAAGTTGATGGATCTTTGTCACTAAAGGTTCTCAAGAACAGGCTGTACACTTTGTGTCATGCCTTATTCAGCTCTAGCTGAGCCTGCCCTGGGGCAGACACAGGCTATGGGAGCTCTCAGTGTTCCCTCCTGCCCTGTTATTATCTCCTGAAACAGAAACTCAACTGTAACCTGGAAATAAAGCATTTCAGCTGTAAAACACAAGTTTAACATAAAGTCTTTCACACAGATGTTCTTTCCAGAACACCTATGCTGCATCTACTCTCTTCCCAGTAGTGCACTGAGGGCTCCTCAGGCAATGGGAAGACTCAAAACCATACCAGCTAATCTCTGAATTAAAAAAAAAAAAAAAAAAAAAAAAAAAGAAAAGGAAAAAATTGGAAAAACCACCCTTNCCTACCTTCCTTCCTTCCTTCCTTCCTTCCTTCCTTCCTTCCTTCCTTCCTTGTTTCCTTTCCTATGAATTCCCCAGAGACTCACCCAGCTTTTCTAGTTAGATTCTGTCCCTGCTGTACTTGGCAGTAATTATATGTGGCCTTTTCCACAACAGCACTTTTCCCAATATGCACAAGTTTGGAAGAACCATCCCCACTATCAGAAACTTGGAAGAAGAATTCAATGTCAATGACAGCTTCTAGCTTAGGAAAGATAATTATACTGTTAAAAGGCATCCTAAGCTACTTATTTACACCATTGCAATGGTGCAGTGTTAACTGAGGAAGTTTGCTCTTTCTTTCCCTTTGTACTAAAGCAACAGGTCTGAGTTGTTGCACTGTTCCACCCAGCCATGCTGTGGCCTTGTCAGAATTAAGGAATATCACTTTCAGAACACCTGGACACACCCTCTTTTGTATGTATTTGTGTAATATGTACACAAATTTGTTAGTCACTGCACGTGAGTTTATTTCCCAAAGGAAGTTTGCCATGAACTGCACTCAGCCAAGGAAATTCAGACTGGAAAGGGAATATGTGAATACTTAAATCCAGCAGCTCTCTGGCAGTCCCGTGTTCTTCTGTGGCATTTGAATATGAATCATGTCGGTGTTGTATCAAGTACTTAATGTTCTCTTAATGCTGAGTTTCTCATCTGAATTTCACTGGGACTTATTAAACATAGGCTTTTTCTTTTCCTATCATGATTACAGTAACTATGTATAATTATGTGCATAGGGTAAATATGCTAATTGTGTAATTGCAATATTCTAGTAAATCCTGACAAACAGAGAATGTACTTAGGGCAGGCAGGACACACACTGATAGGTATAACACAACTAGAGCAACTCCTCTTTTAATATTTAGAGATAAATGTATTTTATTTAGCATCCAGGTGACCCTTCCATTCAAAGGCTGGACAGTGATCCCTGCTGCCATGAGAATGGACATTAAATAGACCTGTAATAACTGCAGAACAGCTTTGCCCAGTGTATCATCTGTATGCTGGGAGCTGGACAACTCACAGTTTAAACTGGGTCTACTTACTAAACTTCCCAAATCTGCAGAAGACTGACTGCAAAGGCAGAATATAATCAATAATTGCTTTGCTTTGTGGGGAGATCTATTAGGAAAAATGAAACAAAGATTGTACTTAAGCACTCAGAGGGAGAGAAAGGGACAGAAAATTCTCCATATTTCGCTGCTTTATTTTTTTGAAGAAAGAAAGGGGCAAAGAAACCCAAGAAAAGGTGCAAGTTTAATTTCTGCCAATTAATTGATTACTTAATGGCAATGTTAATTACTTCACATCCTTCATATTTTTTACTGCTTCTGCACTTGGATTGACATCTGTCATCATGCATTTGAACATCAGCCAATAGACTGGGAAGTTGTAGCCACTTGGGTGTCCCAGTGCTGTCATGAGTTTTGTTCACACAGCATTAAAAACCAAAGCTGGGATTTGTCTCATAAAGGTAGGCATGACCTTCAGGGAGGCAGGGTGGGTGGGGAGAGAAGAGAGGGGAAAAGGCATTTATATTTGTCTCTAAAAAAAGAGAGAATTCAGCTGGGGTAAGTTTGCCATTGATTGAAAAAAAACCCATCCCAAGGCATTAGAAAAGAGTGAATGGAAATGATGCTGTCAACAACTGTGGTACTACTGTGAGCTTTCAGAACACTATTGAGAAACTAAAAACATTCAGGTTGCAGCACAGTATTAAAATAATGCTGATGCCCATGAAAACATTTATTTATGAGGCAGAGGGAGACTGAGACAAAATGCAACTTAGCATCTTGACCTGCCATTAGCACCGTGGAGTTGTGTCAATCCTGACACAAGCCAAGATCACTGGGCTTGTCCTCAGTGGGATTCCTGCCAATGGTCCTTAAGGCAGGGAGTTCACCCAGGCCTGTTTTGCATGCAGAACAGGTCACACCAGGCTTCCCTCACCCTTCTGTGCCTGTGAAGAGCAGCAGACTCTGTGGCATGTGTGACTTCTCTAACAGATGACATGCCCAGGTTCAGTCAGATATGTAAAAGTCTGCAGCTCGCTAAGGAGGGCCATAATTCTGCTCAAAGGAAGGTCAAGAAGAGGTCCATGAATTGTTGGCTTGGCACAACAAAGGTCCAGCAACGTACAGCCTCTGGTGAAGGATGTAACAGTACCCTAGGGACCTGGTTATTGGTGACTTTTCATCTTGAGGCACTCAGGTTTGAACATCTTGGCTTGAGCACTGAAATAACAAGTTCTCAGGATCTCTGTGAGTCAGACGTAAGCCATCCTAAACTGGCTGATCTTTCAGATCACTGGTTCCCAGTGTCACCCCTTTGTAGGTACAGATCCCCTAATTAGTGTGGGTACACTTTACCCCTGCACCACTAAAGACCTGAATCCATTCTTACGTTGGGTCACACAGAAATGAACTTTTATGCCCTTCCAATTTCCCAGAGACCTGAAGTAGCACACATAAGAAATGAGCCCTCCTGGAATCCAGGCCAAATTCTCTTATTGATAACACATACCATGTATTAAACCACAGATCCTCCAGTGTGACTGGCCTATTTTCATAACACTTGGCTCACAAAGGCCCAACAGACAGCAGAGAGTGAAATTGCCTGGTGACCTCTTCTGCTGACAGCCCCTGTTGCTCATCTCAAACGTTTTTGATAGAACACAGCACATTCTTTTAAATATTTTATCCACTCAATGATCATGGGTGAAGGAAAGGACTAACAAGAAATGACAAGTGAAATAACTACATTTCCGGACCTGACAACACTCTTTATTCTTAATTTTACCAGGGTTGGGGATAGACATTAAAGTATGGCTTTGACAAGAGATTAAATAAGTGAATTTAGGGGTTAAATTACATTATGCCCAACCTGATCTGCAAGTTTATTTGGCAACAGAAGGAAGTAAAAGAAAACAGACCAAGAAATCTAGTGTTTCCTTGCATTGCCCTAAATGCTTTTTTTTATCCTGTGTGAATTTTCTCTTGTAAAAATGCACCCATTTCTTCGTGGTAAAAACTGATCCAACCATAAAGAAGCACATTATAATGATGACAGGACAAGGTGTGTAACCAGATTAAATAAGATAAAGTGAAATTTCCCAATATTTTTAAAAAGAGTTTTGTACTCAGTGTCTGAAACACCTAAATGCAGTTGTTTGGGAACAGTCCAATGGATGTTCCCATGGAAAATAATTGCAAAACATTAATAGCATACTCTACTTACATTAATACTGTATTTTACCTGTAATATTTCTCACATCTATTATTTCTTTACTCTCTTATCCTAGGCAGACTTAAATACCTGAATAACAAACAATTGGGGGAGGAAGTGGGGAGGAGTGAGAAAGATTAAGCGGGCTGGAATAGAAGAAAGATTTTTCTCCCAGGAAAAAAATGTGAGACATCTTTCAGGTTCCCATGGCTAAAAAGAAAGTTAATCATCAAAATATGTCCGTGTTAATTAAGTGTTTTTAATTTCTGCTTGTGCAAGTCCAGCATCACAAGACAAATATCCAGGTGACACTGAGCACTGTCCCACAGTTCCCTCCCAAGGAGCCTGGCCAAAGCTGTTGAGTGACAAATGATTATTATCTTTTAAGCTATGTTTGGGTAGTTTGGAAACCTGATTTCACTGTGCTTTAGAATAAATATGCTACAAAGGCTAATGAAAGAATGAAGATTTCTTACATTGCCAGTGGGTTTGGGCTGTCTGTGGAACTGCAGGTGAAGTGTCACTTTCAAGCGCCCAGATTCTTTCTCCTTGTTAAGCAATTTTTTCATCAAGGCACAGAGATCCTTGTGCTTTGCAGATATTCCAAATCTGAGATTCTTATACTAAAAGGTGTTCCTTGAAATCAATGTGCTGTCAGAGGCCTCAGCAGCGCTCAGGGAGAATGTCAGCCTGACACAGTCACACCCTGTGGGAGCAGCTCTGGTACAAACAATCCCCTGGCACACAGGCAGCCCGAGCCTGCTGAGCTGCAACAGCTCAACAAAAAATACTGGAAAAGACAAAGGAACAGGCTAAAAAAGATTTCTGGACTATGGAGTCAGCCCATTAATGTAACAAGGAGAAGGTTTGGGCAGCTGCAGGCAGTGAGTGCCTGCTCCAGGCGCCCTGACAGTGACACGGCCCCTGCCTGCCCCCAGCCCCTTCTCCCCATCCCTGTCCCCCACAAAGAGACCAGGTTATGATTATAAATTGATACTATGAAAAGAAAGTGTGATATGATCACAAATTAAGGCAATGCTTCCTCAGTGGTCATGCTGAGAACAAAGTTCTGCTACCTTCAGTGAAGCCTGAAAGCTACCTAACGACCTGACAAAGCAAACCATTAGCAGCGTTTCACCTAGGTCTTAAAATATTTTCATTGCAAATGACTCTCCCATTAGATGAATGCCCCTTGCAGAAAGTAATTACCCTTTCTTTGAACTTGCGTTTGACAAATTTGAAACAAAGGAGGAAAAAATGACAGAGAAGAATAAGCACATGCTTTTTACGACTTCTCCCCCTTCCCTCTGCAGGTACCACATCAATAACGGAGTGAGGGGCAGGTGAACAGCCTGAATTTTCGAAATGAGAGTTCAAGGAGACTGCTAAAGATGTCATGACCAAGAGGTAGCTCTCACCAGCTCCCGTGACATATGTGAGCTGACAGGACAGTCCCAGCGAGCTGCCAGGACATTTGGGTCCTTGAAGCTGCGAGCTCTGAGGACACATGCCAGCAAAGCCAGCCCAGCCCTGCTGGGCCCTGGCAGCACAAAACAAGGCACAGCAATTCTTAGAGCTCATCTCAAACACGCACCCTAGCTGAAGGCTGCATGTTCTAAGAGGTTTTCTTGCTGCGTGTCCCAGCTAAGCTGAGTGTGAAAACTGACAGGAGATGAAGCCACGGGATCTGGGCTGACATTTACAAGTTCTTCAGCTCTCAGAAACAAACATCGACTTGTAACTCTGCATCAGCAAATTATTCATTTATTTTTTTTCTCTGTGTGCATCTGCTGAGAGATACTGGCTGCAATTACAGTGGGTGCTCTTTCTGTATGTACATGGATGTGTGTGTATATTGTGCATTAGCACAGATATTTAAAACAGAAAGGAAGAAAGTGGAACTGTAAATTAATAACACTATCTTAATTAATTGTTTTAAATTAATTTTTTGATCATTCACATTGGGTTTGACTCCAAATAACAAGCCCATCTGCCTGAAGATATATCCAGATGCTAATATCAGGACAACAATACAAGACCATGCTATTAGAAAAAAAGCCCCAATTCTCTACACTAAGAAGTCAATATATCTCTTCTGTGAAAGAAATAAAGTGTGCATCTGACTCTGTATAGGATTTTTCTAGGCTTGGGAGAAAGCTATTACAGAGGATGAATCAAAAACAAAGCAGCATTTATTGGTGCTTTCTTTAAGGGAAGAGAAGAGAGAATAAAATTTGCTCTATCATAAAATATTTACGTGAGTTTTTCTGTAAATCACAGCAGAGAGAAAATAATAGGACAGAAAAGGAAGATGATGTTCAAGCAAAGATTCGGAAAGTGATTTTCTTCAGCAAAGTTAGAAAGAAAGAAAGAAATAAAAAGAGTGAGACTGCGTGCACCATTTGAGTATTTTATCCCAAGCACACTAACAAGCACTCCCTGCACACCCAGCCCTACAGCAGGAACTGCAGCTGACATCAGGCATCTCCAGAGGTCCAGCACAGCTTCCAGAGCCCTGAGCACCCCCTGGGGCCCAGGTGACACAGCCCTGGTCTCACCGTGCTGTGCAGAGAGGGAAGCACAGCCCTGGGCACAGAGCCCAGTCCTGGGGCTCCCTGAACACCTGCTGAGAGAAACCAAACCCTCACTCCAGCACAGGCAGCACTCAATCCAGAGCTAAACCACTGCTGCAGCACCAGCAGCCTCCTCCTGCCACATAACCCAACATGTCCTGCATCATCCTCACACAGCCATCCTCGTGGGGTGGCAAAACACCACAGCACAGCACAGCAACCTCCCTCTGCACTCATGAGCTGGGTGACTTCTCCTGGGCTAGGGACAGGGGATCCAGAGCTCCTGTGATGGGCACAGGGGATCCAGCCCAGCCCCAGAGCTCCTGTGATGGGCACAGGGGATCCAGCCCAGCCCCAGAGCTCCTGTGCTGGGCACAGGGGATCCAGATCAGCCCCAGAGCTCCTGTGATGGGCACAGGGGATCCAGCCCAGCCCCAGAGCTCCTGTGGTGGGCACAAGGGCTCCAGCCCAGCCCCAGAGCTCCTGTGATGGACACAGGGGCTCCAGCCCAGCCCCAGAGCTCCTGTGCTGGGCACAGGGGATCCAACCCAGCCCCAGAGCTCCTGTGATGGGCACAGGGGATCCAGATCAGCCCCAGAGCTCCTGTGATGGGCACAAGGGCTCCAGCCCAGCCCCAGGGGAGCCAAGGCAGGTCAGGGCAGTGCTGGGCAGTGGAAACACCAGCTCAGGGTCCCCAGGGTGTCCCCAGGGTGTCCCCAGGATGTCCCCAACCTGCACCCAGGGCCCAGCTGAAGGAAAGCTTGTGGGCACCACCCATATCTTGCAAATCTCTCATTTACACCACTGCAATCACAAACAGTTTGGGGTTTTTCAGCTGGGTTGGTTGGTTTCCATGCATGTAAAGCTAAGCACAGGTATGAGTGTGTGCAGGATCATGGCAATAATTCAGAACTAAACTCCTTTGGATTTCAAACAGCTTCAGCTTTCACTATGAGCATTTCTACCATCTCTACTAATTGCACCCAGTGGAATTTTCCGGAAGTGCAGCTTTAATTCCAAGGGGAGAAAAAATATATTACATAGACTTTTTAGACATTCGAATTAAAACAAAACAAAACAAAACAAAACAAAACAAAACCANTCAAGGGGAGAAAAAATATATTACATAGACTTTTTAGACATTTGAATTACAAAAAAAACCCAAACCAAAACCAAATCAAACAAAAAAACCCACCCACACGGTTTTACTTAAAAAAACTCCACAATATTTTCTACTTAGCCACTGCTAGCAGATTTTTGTCCACTTCAACTCTAAATTCTGCTCAGAGCTGCTAATTTCAGGAAAGAAAAAATGCCATATATCTGATATAATTCAGATATTGCACTGCAAAAAGTATCTTCAAAACACAGAGCTGGGCAAAGAACGTCCTGCAGAGATGTGATGAGAAGCTTTTATACTTAAGTGATAGCTTTTGTGTTGTATACAAGGAGGAGGAAATAGCTATTCAGACAGAAAAACAGTGATCTATTTCTCCAGAGAATGAAAGATCTGAATGTAACAAAGATGATCTGCGGCACAGAAAGCCCAGTGGATCACTGACATCTCCCCTCTGCCAGGTGACACAGAGTGCTCCCAGCTCACCACCAGTTTCAGTTTGCACTCTGTGATGGACATTTATTCTTTCTTGTCCCTTAAGTTTGCTTTCCAGCACTGTCATAAGTGACAGGATTTTGTAGGGGGCAGTCAAAGATGGAGATAATGACCAACATAAGGACTGGAGCACTTTTTGTAGCGAGTGAGTATTTTCCAAGATTTGCACTTAATTAGAGCTGGAGTGTGTCTCTGGAAATGTGCATGTGTTCTCTCCTCTCTATTATCTGTCACATCACATTTTTGCTCAACACAGTGCAGCAAACCTTGGGAGTGATTTGTGGAATACATTAACATAGTTTAACACAGAGTGCATAAGCTTTACATGCTAGTGCTGTAAGAGGAGGTGATAGGTCAGAATAAAATGGAGGATTTTAAAAAAAGTTGATTAATTCATGTGGCACTGTTTCAAAAAGATCTATTGGAACAGAAGACTCGACTCACTCCTTGTGAATATCTTAATTACACAAAGTGAAAGAACAATTTCTGGGGCTGTGGTCCTCTCTACATGACTCCTACAAAGTTAGGGAGCAGTCAGTGAATGTGGGGCTACATTTCAGCACCCACCCTACACACCCTTGCTGGGTCCTCCAACTCAGCTGTCTCATCTTGGAGCTCTCACCTTCCTTTGTTCCAGTCACCCAAAATCAAAGCTCAGCGTGTTCTGAGGTGTTTTTTCTCTTTAAGGGTGGGATTACAGGTTAGAATAAATCTTTTTTTCTTAGACTGGCCCCCAAAGAGAGGCACAGTGACTTTCACTTGAGCAGGTCGAGGCTGAACAATGCCCAGATATCTGTGGAGGACAAGTCACTCCATGGGACTCTCAGTCTCAGTGAGGCTGAGGGGATTTTTTTTTCAGCCATTTCTTCCAGTGGGGCCAAAGTTATCATCCAGCATTATCAGCTACCTGGGGAGGGCACAGCACTGCCACAGCCCCCAGGCCTTGCTGGGATCTCCTGTGCTGCAATAAGAACAGTAACCCACAAGGGTAAACATCAGTTTGTCCTGAGTCTCAGTCTCTCTCTGCTGCCTGCTCATAATTCTGAATAAAACACCAGCCAGGCACCCCCTAAGCATCCATCAGGGCGTTGCTGCCACTCTCCCAGTGGGTTGCTCCTTTCTGGTGGAACTAATTGACCTCTGACCTGTTCATTGCTTCAGTGCCACCAATTTATCACCAGTTTATTCATCAACATCTGGTGGTCGGAAAATTGTATTTTACATTATTATCTCTCAAATGGATAGCTAATGCTGCTTAATGGGGCAGTTATATGTTATTATAGATTCATTTTTTCTCATTTTGCTAATGAATGGAGAATCTTCATCAAATAAATATTTGCCAGTTGGCTTAATATCAAAGCTGCTAATTAAAACCAGAAAAATGTTCTATATATGGAGAGCTGAATGGTGGTAGCATATGAGTTTAAAGAAGTATCATTTCAGCCACACTGTACTTGCATAGAGGCCAAATTGGCAATCAAGTGATCAGTGTGAGGAAGGTTGAGCTGTATTTACATATTGTCTCAGTAAAATGCTACTGATTTATTTCTCTGGTGCCAGACACAATACAAGCATAGCTTAAATTGGCTTCTTTCCTGGCTTTTACAAAAGAAATGGAAAAAAAAAATAAAGAAAAATATGGAAATAAACAAATCTTGGACACAGTCCTGAAAAATCTGATTCCCTTCACCAGCTCACATAACTGCATTTTGCAAAGGGGATGGGCAGGGATGTGTGACCCGGCATGCAGAATTCATGAAACAGCTCTGCATAAACATGTGAATTTGGAGTAAACACAGTTCAAGCTGACAAAGTGCAGCACTGAAGGGAGAACAGGCTGCACTTGAGCATGAATGCCCTGGGGCTCAGCTCCTGCCCCACATCTGGGACTGCTCAAGGCAAGGCTCTTACACTAGCTCCCCAGTCCCAGAGGACAGAGAGTTTACAGTGAAAAAGTCATTGTTTTACCACATACAAAAACATGCACGCCTCCATTACTGTGGGATTCTTTTCTACACTAGTCCCTCGTGGTGACAGCTGGTAGTAGTCAGGGCACAGCAACACTTCACTTTTTCTTACTGTAAAAGTCTTTTCTTCTCAGGTCAAGATCCTACACAGGGCTTAGGAAATCATCTTTGCAAACAGAACTGCTGACTTCCACCGTGCAGATGTACAAGTTTGCAGGGCTGAGACTCAGAGGTGACCTTATCACTCTCTATAACTTCCTGAAGGGTGGCTGTGCTCAGGTGGGTGATGGTCTCTTTCTCCAGGCAGCAACTGACAGAATGAGAGGACACGGTCTCAAGCTGCGTTAAGGGAAATATAGGCTGGATATTGGGAAAAAGTTGTTCACAGAAAGAGTGGTAAAGTACTGGAATGGTTTGCCCAGGGAGGTGGTGGAGTCACCATCCCTGGATGTGTTTAAAAAAAGACTGGATGTGGCACTTGGTGCCGTAATCTAGTTGAGGTGTTGGAGCATGGGTTGGACTCGATGATCTTGAAGGTCTCTTCCAACCTAGAAATTCTGTGGTTCTGTGATTCACCAGCAGTCCTGTATTCCAGGAGCTCACAGATAACTGAGTGTTACCCTGGAATTAAACAGGCCTGTTCACAAGCCTGATTCGTACAGGAATTCGGGTGGGGCTGGCCAAAGTGCTGATGTGAATGGGAGTGACATTGAACCTGCATTTCTCGCATATTCCGTCTCTGAAAAGGTGCACAGAGGATGCTGAGAACACTTTTTGCCCCTTCATGTGGTGTCTAACAAGAAGCTGCAGTTGCAGTTTAAGACTTCATCGTTTAGCACAGCTCACCCATGCCATGTTTTCAGCACAACCCACATCATCCTGAGGCAAAGCACTAAAGGCGTAAGAAATACAAATTATTGTAATAGTGCTATCAAAACGTGAAAATCTCTATTTTTCCAAAACCAAATAGAACATGCTCTAATCTAAAGCTACTGAAGCACACAGAAGCTGTGCCAGCTCTAACATATCCATTGGCTTCATGGACCATTAAATAGCACAAATGGCACTATGAATTATTTCTGAAAACGTCAATACATTTCTAATACCCTGGGCACAATTCTCCTAATCTTTGGGCGCACATTCCCCGAGCCTAGGTCCCAGCTCAGCTCCCCAACACCCTCTTTTTCCATTTCACTGAGTAGATGAAGCCACTGGAGCAGACACAGCCCACACAGCCCCGAAATTGCAATTTTACTGCTACACTTTCAAAAGACTACCAAGGGTGCTGAAAGCATGGGGTGAGCACTCCTCAGAAATGTATATACTGAAAAGTAAACACCAAAGCCCAGCAAGTCATTACAGAAAGTGTTTGGGTTTATTTATTTTGAGAGCTCTAATGCATTCTTGAGTGAAGAAAATAAACCAAAGAAAATAGAGACAGAAGAGGGGGGGAAAAAGCTGTGTCAGGCAGATTTACATGGTTTCCTCTGCCACTTGTTTCTAGATCCATTGGCACACAGATGACAGAAGTGCAGAAGAATTAATGCTTCATTAATACAGTTTATGTGAACCTAATGTAGAAGAGTCATGAACCCAACCTTTTTAAGAAGTAAAACAAAAAACCCTAAGATATATGCCAGGTTTAACATTACACTTGAAGTGCACCTTCACTTGAATTTTCTGATGTTCAGAAATACCTGACTGCAATTTTCTACTGAGTTTGGAATTCATAATGAATTCTCCCATGAGGCTTTTGTTGCAAACTTACTGAGAAACAGATGTCAAACTATAAAGTGAATCTCTATGTTGCCTCTTTCCCAGTGTAAAATAACTTGGGTTTTGCAAGAAAAGTGCCTAACTTGGTGCAAAAAAACCCCACCAAAACAAAAAACCAGATCAGCAGCATGTACTGAAACACATGACCCTTTAGCCAGGAAAGATCTTTGCTTTATGGATATATAAAATACCTGCTCTTGCAACGAGCTTGAAGCTTATTTATTGTTCCCAAGTGGCTGCTGAAAACTCCTTAAATGTTGTTTGATGGAGTAGTGATTCTTTGCTGCCTTACTGGTGTAAACTGAATATATCTAAGAGCAGAATATATTGGCAATAAAAAAGGTTCTTTTTTTT